>CM054135.1:68601678-68621678 GCA_028751875.1 Rapana venosa
AAGTGTATGTGTGTGTGTGTGGGGGGGGGGGGGGGGGGGGTGTTGGAGGGGTTGGGGAGGTTGTGTGTGTGTGTGTGTGTGTTGTTTGTGGGTTGTGTATGTGGGTTTGTTGTGTGTGGGTTTGTGTGTGTGCGTGTTGTGTGTGTGCTTGTGTGCGTGTTGTGTGTGTGTGCGTTGTGTGTGTGCGTTGTGTGTGTGTGCGTGTGCGTGTTGTGTGTGCGTGTGTGTGTGCGTGTGTGTGGTGTGTGTGTGCGTGTGCGTGTGTGTGTGTGTGTGTGTGTGTTTGTGTGTGTGAGTGCGTGTGCATATTGTGTGTATATGTGTGTGAATAGAATCTTGAGATCTTTTCTGTCCTTTGTTTCTTTTTTTTTCCTTCTTTCTGTCTTTTTTTAAAAAAAAGATAATTGCATATTTTGTGTGTTGAAAGTCGAGTGTCACATAGTTTCAGCTTTTGAATTTATTTATTTTTTACAAGAGTGTCGCTTATAAACTGCTTTTCAAGTGAGTAAATCACAATATTATAAAATGACAAAACTGTAGACATAAAAGCAAGCTTATTTGTAAATCAAAAAGAGAGAGAGAGAGAAGAGAGAGAGAGAGAGAGAGAGAGAGAGAGAGAGAGAGAGAGAGAGAGAGAGAGAGAGAATAAAGCGAACTAAACTAGGTTACTGGCACGGAAATGACATTTTCAGCCAATCCATCCCATACCCTGATGCTATCATCGCTTGAATTGCCGATGGGGGTTGGGTTTCCCACTGTCGACAGCGGGAAGGATCATGGGACTGGAATGTCGTCTGCTTGCACCACTCTACACTGCCATCTCGTTCTGTTTCCAGAGAGGCCTGTCTGGATTTGTAGGTAGAGTTAAGTGTGATTTCTTTCTTTCTTTTTTTTCTTTGGTTGTGTTCCTCAGCTAGAGCTCCTAGCTTCACCCAATGGTGAGATTTTTTTCGTATTGGACTGATTCCTTCACCCACTCACCCCCGCTACCATCATTTAGGTAGCTGTATTTCGACTTCGGGGAAATGTGATTTGATTACTTGCTATACTAGCTCACTTCAGTCAAACGAATCTTGTTCTGTATGGGGTTGTTTTTTTTTTATTACTATACACTTTATGTGGCAGTATTCTGCACACTATGCTTTACTGCACGACAGTACGCTATATTGCACTGCATTGCAATGCAGTACATTCTACAAAACTAAATGAATTATTACACTACATTCTGTGTCCTTTCCTTTTTAAACGAATAGGCTGATATAAATGTGTGACGAGTTTTATGGGATTTATATGTGTCAAGTCAAGTACAGACAAAATGATCTTTATTGACGGTAAAAGATTCAGATTACGCAACTTGCAAGTAAACACAAATTCATTTCACTCTGCCCTCACAAAAAATTAAGGATGTGTGTGTGTGTGTGTGCGTGCGTGCGTGCGTGCGTGTGCGTGCGTGCGTGCGTGTGTGTATGCGTGCGTGCGTGCGTGTGTGTATGCGTGCGTGCGTGCGTGCGTGTTGCTCTTTATCGCCATGTTTTACTCGCTGTTTTTAATGCATGTATGGTTACAGGTGCAGATTATCAAATTAGGCTTGACCTTGAATCTGTATCCTTTATTCATTCTCTCTCTCTTTGCGTCCTCTCTTCTTCTCTTCTTTCTTTCAGCTATCTGTTTCAAGGGCGTATGAAATAGCTGGAGGACAGAGAGACAGAGAGAGAGAGAGAGAGAGAGAGAGAGAGAGAGAGAGAGAGAGAGAGAGAGAGAGAGAGAGAGAGAGAGAGAGAGAGAGAGAGAGAGATTACCAGTACAAATCTTTCCTCCTCCTCCTTCTTCTTTTCCTCCTCCTCCTCCTGATCCTCCTCCTCCTCCTTCTTCTTCTTCTCCTCCTCCTCTTCGTCCCTCTCCTCTTCGTCCACCTCCTTCTTTCTCGTCCTTCTTTCCGCGACAATATCCAATGCCATATAGAATAGCTGGCAGAGAGATAAAGACAGAGAAAGAAAGAAAGAAACATATAGAGAGAGGAGAGAGAGAGGAAGGGGGGGGGGGAGAGAGAGAGAGAGATAGAGAGATATATAGGGAAGGAGAGAGAGAGAGAGAGAGGGAGAGAGAGGGAGAGGGAGAGGGAGAGAGAGACACAGAGAGAGAGACAGAGACAGAGAGAGAGCAGACGGTCGGTGGTACAGATGGCCAGCTGGGCACTGCTGTATCCTCTGTCAGCTAATTAAACTGGATCGTCTTTCCCCTCTTGACGTCATCCGCATCGATTCCTTCCTTGTCCTTGTCCTCTTCACAATTCTCTCCTCCTTCTTCTTCTGCTCCTTCTTTGCAATTCTCCTCCTTCTTCTGCTTCTTCTTTACATTCTTCTTCTTCTGCTTCTTCTTCATTTGCATTCTCCTTCTTTTGCATTCTTCTTTTGCTTGCTCTCTTCTTTTGCATTTCTTCTTCTTTTGCATTCTTCTTCTTCGCATTTCTTCGTCTTCTTTATCTCCTGTCTTCTTCTTTCATCTCCTGTCTTCTTCTTCATCTCCTGTCTTCTTCTTCTCTCCTGTCTTTCTTCTTCTTCTCTTCTTCTTCTTCTTCTTCTTCTTCTTCTTCTTCTTCTTCTATTCTTCTTCGCAATTCTTCTTCTTTTGCATTTCTTCTTCTTCGCAATTCTACGTCTTCTTCATCTTCTGTCTTCTTCTTCTTTGCAATTCTTCTTATTCTTCTTCGCAATTCGTCTTCTTCGCAATTCTTTTTCTTCTTTGCAATTCTTCTCAATTCTTCTTCGGAATTCTTCTTTTCAAGTCTTCTTCGCAATTCTTCTCAATTCTTCTTCGCAATTTTTCTTCTTGGCAAATCTTCTTGGCAATTCTTCTTCTTTGTCTGTCTGTCTGGTCTGTCTTTGTTTCTGTGTCTATGTCTCTACGTTATTTTGTTGTCTATATCTCTTCATTAATTCTCTGTCTCTGTCTCTATCTATCTGTCTGTCTGTCTGTCTGTGTCTCTGTTTTGTCTTTGTCTCTCTCTCTCTCTCTCTCTTCTCTCTCTCTCTCTCTCTCTCTCTCTCTCTCTCTCTCTCTCTCTTTCATTCCACTCCCTTCCACACCCCCTTCTCCTTTACCATCTCTACCCCCCCCCCCCCTCTCTCTCTCTCTCTCTCTTTCTTTCTTCCTCCACATAAGCACCTCCCCACCACTACCACCCACCCCCTACCCCCCCACCCCCATCCCCATTTTTTTTTTTTTTATACTTCGCAGATTTGCATAAGCCTCATTTGCCGGAAAATAAACAGCAGTGTTGTCGGCAATTGGACTCGCCGTGTTTTATCAGCTAATTGGCTCTTCTGCTCCTGATTTCGTAAGACACGTGGGAGAGACATTGGATGCTGGAGTTTCTCTTCTGGCGCTCGCTGATTGGCACCGTAATCATAACCTGTGAATCTACGGGGGGGGGGGGGGGGGGGGGGGGGGGGAGGGGCAAAGTGGGGGGGGGGGGGGAGGGGGAGGGGAAGAGGGGGGGGGGGGAGGGAAAGAGGAGGGGAGGGGGCTTAACGTGGAATGTCATCTGTCTCCCACAGTAGGTGCATTGCCGTTCTGTTGTTGTTGTTGTTGCTATTAGTTTTTCCTTGTGGCTGTTTGTGATGTTGATGTTGTTGTTGATGAGGATGAGGATCAGGGTGTGGTGGTGGTGGTGGTGGTGGTGGTGGTGGTGGTGGTGGTGGTGGTGGTGGTGGTGATGATGATGATGATGATGATGGTGATGGTGATGGTGATATTGTCGATGATGTTGTTATCATTGTTATTGTTGTTGGTGCTAGTGTTGCTCTTCTTCTGACTGTTGTTGTCGATGACGATATTGTTGTTGTTATTGTTAGTGTTGCTGTTCGTTTCCTCTTCCTCCTTTTCTTCCTTTTGCCTTTTTTTTCTTTCTCCTTCTCCTCTTCCTCCTTTTTTTTTTTCTCGTTCTCACCTTTTACAGTACTCTCCTTCTTCTTCTTTTTTTAAAAAAAAGTATATTCATTTATTTTTTTAAAAAGTGTACACCCTACGCGATCATATCACAAACAGCTGTGTTGAAACATGTAGGTGCTGTGGGTTCCTTTACGTGCAGTTGCAACTTCTGCTAGCTGTACTATGGAAATGTTAGTGGGGGTTGTTGTTTTTCATTTTGTAGGATTTCGATCACTCTGTGTATCTATCTACTTTTCTGCCTACTGGTGTATGTCTGTCTCTCTGTCAGTCTTGTCTGTCGGCCAGTAATGAGTCTGTGTCAGTCTGTTTATAATTATGTGTCTGTGTTTGTAATCTCTCTCTGGGCCTCTGTCTCGATGTCTCTGTCAGTCTGCCTGTTTATCTGTCTATCTGTTTGCCTGTCTCTGTCTCTCTCTTTCTCTGTCTCTGTCTCTCTCTCCCCCTCTCTGTCTGTCTGTCTGTCTGTCTCTCTCTCTCTCTCTCTCTCTCTCTCTCTCCTCTCTCTCCCACCTCTCCTCCCCCCCCCCCCCCCCCTCTCTCTCTCTCCCTCTCTGTCTGTCTCCTCTCTGTCTCTGTCTCCCCTCTCCCCCTCTCTCCCCTTCTATGTCTGTCTGTCTGTGTCTCTGTCTCTCTCTCCCCCTCTCTATCCCCATCTCCCTCTCTCCCTCCCTCTCTCTCTCTCTCTCTCTTCTCTCTCTCTCTCTCTCTCTCTCTCTCTCTCTCTCTCTCTCTCTTCTCTCTCTCTCTCCTCTTCGTTTCGGCCTATCCTTTTTTCCCTTCCCCCTAATCCATCTCTTTTCTTTCGCCATTTCCACGCTCAGCGGCAATGACAGACACCCCTCCGTTGAAGTCATCACCAACCACACCACTGCTACTTTTTACGTTCTTTGTCTCTCCCTTCCCCTCCTCACCTTCCCCCCCCCCCCCCCCCCCACCTCTTCACTTCCTTCCCCCTCCCCTGCCGTGCGTCTCCCCTCCTTCCCTCCTCTACCCACCCACCCATCTCTCTCTCTCTTTCTCTGTCTCTCTATCCCCCTCTTTATCTCCCCTCTTTCTCTCTTTCTCTCCCACCTCTCTCTTTACCCTTTCTCTCTCTCTCTTTCTCTCTCTCTCTCTCTCTCTCTCTCTCTCTCTCTCTCTCTCTCTTCTCTCTCTCTCTCTCTCTCTCTCTCTCTCTCTGTCTGTCTGTCTCTCTCTCTCCCTCCCTCCCTTCCCATCCCCTCTCTCTCTCTCTCTCCGCTCCCACCCCACCTCTGTCTTCTGGCCCGTTAGTTACCTGTTCCTACTTTTGTGTCTCGGTAAAACCCCAGGCACGTCGATTTTTCCAATGCTGCTAACTGCGCCACTTTTCTAACTTGTGCTCTGGAAGTCCTAGAAAAAAATAAAGACAAACGAGAGAGAGAAAGAGGGGGGTGAGGGAGGAAGAGAGAGAGAGAGAGAGAGAGAGAGAGAGAGAGAGAGAGAGAGGAGAGAGAGAGAGAGAGAGAGAGAGAGAGAGAAGAGAGAGAGAGAGAGAATTAATTTCGAAAGAATAATGTCTTCGGGTAGATCGTCAAGTAAGTGTCTGTTTTTTTGCCCCGAGAGAAATTTTGCATTTGTTTTCTTCTTCATTTTCGACAAAACTATGGACAGAAGCATTGAGAAAAGTTTGTATTTTCTTTTATTATCATTATTATTATTATTATTATTATTATTATTATTATTATTATTATTATTATTATTATCATTATTATCATTATTATTATTATTATTATTATTATTGTTGTTGTTGTTGTTGTTGTTGTTTTCTGTCAGACTTTTTAACAGGAGGTCTGAGAGACATTAGATTGTTTAAAGCCTGTGATGTGGCATCATCTCTCTATTCATCCCCTGAAGTAAGAAGGCGTCATTCATCCTCTGAAGTCAGAGTATATGGCTGCCCACAAGGCGAGACGGTACTTTGAAATCTGTTGTACACGCAAACTTCTTATCCAGGGTGTGCTTAACCGTCTCACAGGGGTTCCCTGAGTGATTTTCAGGATGTTAAGGTGGGGAACGCACGTCAACAACCACATCCACAACAGCAACAACAACAACAACAGCAACAACAAAAACAACAACAGCAACAACTTCTTTCATTCTACTCCTTCCAACCTCCGTAACCCTCTACTCATCTTTCCGACATCCAGACAGACAAATGTGTTCCTGAAGATGTTCTTCAGATCAGACTGTATCCTCTGTCACATAGAACTAATGTATGATGGGGTTTCGGCCTTGGCCTCAGCCTCAAAACAAAACCAAACACAACGGAAAAAAACAAAACAAAACAAAGAAAGCAGGAACGGTTTAGTATTGATAGTGTTATCTGTGTCAGGGCCAGCAGCGGTTTTGACTTTCACCAGCGTTTGGAGCGAATGAAGAAAACTAAGAGGACAGGTGAGAGAAGAGGGTCTGGGAGTTTTTGTTGTTGCTGTTGTTTTTGTTGTTCTACTTCTTTTTCTTCTCCTCCTCCTTTTTTGCAACTCTTCTTCTTCGCAATTCTTCTTTACATTCTTCTTCTTTGCGTTCTTCTTTTTTCCATTCTTCTTCTACTTCCTACATTTGTAGGCCAGTGACAGTGCATTGGGGAAAAACCAGTATAAGTCACACAGCATGATCATCAGAGTGACAATGTAAAAAACCCTCACCAACCCTTAAAACAGCAAATTTCCGTTTATACCATTTGTAAGTTTTATCAGGTCTTTTTTTTTATACATACATATACAAAGTATCAGCATAAAATTAAGTCATTTATAGTGTACATTTAGAAAGTTTTGAGACCCACTTGATCAACAAATTTTAGAAATGTAAAAATTTCAATTTGATATTCTGCAAAATTGCCGCCGTTGAAAATTAACGTTCTAATTAAGGGATATATTCAAAATGGGGGGGTGTTTTTGCATCTTTTGCGGTGATTTTGTTTGTATATCATGGCTGCAAAATCCTAAAATGTGTAAAAAATGTCAGCATACTTTTTTCATGCACTGTCACTTTAATGAAAATTAAATATGGGGAGGAAAAAACCCTCCAAAAATTGTTTATAAAGACTTTCAATGGCTTTGAGCTTGTTACAAAAACAACAACAACAGCATGCGCACGAACAAAAAGCCAAAGACGCAATCATCACACATATTGGATGATTCTTTTGTATCATTATGCCCATTTAATGAACATTTTGGTTATCATTATGCTTATTGGATGATTTTTCCTTCATGAAGCCTACGATACGATCTTGAATATTATAATCTTTCCTGCTAAGATTGCGAAGTGTGTCAGCTAAATGGTAAATAAGTCCTGACTGTGGTGATCATGACGTTTCCTTACAATCTTTCCTTACGTTTACTCTTAACACGGCAATGATAATGACGTTTACTTAAACAAGCTTGCCTTAGGTCCACATACGGCGATTACGATGATGGTATTTTCAAAATAATCTCCCCCTTGCGTTCCACTCCTACCTAGCACAATTATACGATGCACAGGGAACAGCGTCACCATGCGCTGAATAATCTCTCGATATGAAGAATAGAATTATATCCGCAGCAGCTGAAGATCGAACCGTTAAGCTAGGAAAGTGCCGGGTTTTCAGAAGAGCATGCACTTGCAGACAGGGAGCTATCTGCGAATAAGTGCTGGAAGCCATTGTGTTTTCTCTGGCCCGGATCCAGATGAGTGATCTATGCACAATCTGCTTCTGATGGCGCGTGGCAGAGGCGAAGGGATGGAAGAAGGGATGAGAGAGAGAGAGAGAGAGAGAGAGAGAGAGAGAGAGAGAGATGAGAGAGAGGTGAGAGAGAGAGAGAGAGAGAGAGAAGACAGACAGACAGACAGACAGACAGGACAGCTACAGACAGAGACAGACAGACAGACAGACAGAGACAGAGACACAGAGACAGGGGGGAGCAATTTTTGAACAATTTTTATTTTTCAGAGGGTAGTAGATTAAGCATTACATGGTTGTTTTTTTACATCCAGCCCTCAAAATAATAAATAAATAAATAAGAAGGGAAAATATGCATATTGACATAGAATTGCATGGAAAGAGCAAGAGAGAGCGAGAGAGAGAAAGAGAGGGAGGGAGAGCGAGAGAGAGAGTCGAATATTTTATTCATGTGTGCGCATAAGCCCCTTATGTCAACGTCATTTACAGAGCGTTTGTTGATATCGTTCCAGATCATACAATCATCAATCACAAAAAACAAAACAAAAATGCAAGCATACATGAACGACAAAACAGTGGACAAATATTTCTATATGATAGCTAAGAAAGAGAGAGAGAGAGAGAGAGAGAGAGAGAGAGAGATGGAAGAGAGAGAGAGACAGACAGACAGACAGAACAGACAGACGACAGACAGACAGACAGACAGACTATTCTTTTCTTCTTTTCTGGCAGCTGTTTTCTGACTGTATAATGTACCTACTCCACCTCCCTGCCCTTGTCTGCACCCTCACTCCCACACCCCCCCCACCCACCCCCCCCCCCCCTCCTCACATCTTCCCACCTTTTTGTACAATTGTGCAGTTGTGTGTCTGTATCTGTCTCTTATTCTCTCTCACTCTTCCAGTTCCTCTCTCTCTCTCTCTCTCACTTCTTCTCCACCACTTTCTCATAGAACATTTTTTTCAGGAATTACGTTCTTTTTTTTTAAAAATCTACTTCCTGATCATCCCGCCCCATATCTCTGTTTCTTCTGTCAGTCTGTTTGTCTGTTTGTTTGTTTGTTTGTTGTTTGTCTCTCTGTCTATCTGTCTGTATGTATGTTACCTGTCTGTCTGTCTGTCTGTCTGTCTGTCTGTCTGTCTGTCTGTCCTCTCTCTCTCTCTCTCTCTCTCTCTCTCTCTCTCTCTCTCTTTGTATCTACCTCTCTCATCTAATCATCTGTCTATCTCACGAGTAGAGAGAGGAGGGAGGGAGGGAGAGAGAGAGAGAGAGAGAGAGAGAGAGAGAGAGAGAGAGAGAGGAGAGAGAGAGAGAGAGAGAAGAGAACATGCAAGCAAGCAAATAAACTGGTAATTTTGCAAATGTCAGTTTGTTTAGAGAGAACTACAAATTTGTAACTGAAACGTGCGCACGTGTGTGCACGCCTACAGGCTGTGTGTTTTGAATGCGATCACGCACGCACGTACGCAGAGAGAGGCACACACACCACAGCTACAAAGAGAGAAAGGGGGGGGGGGACGAGGGAAGAAACAAACAGACAGAGAAAGAGGAGAAAGACAGACAGACAGAGACAGAAGCAGAGAGAGCGGGAGAGAGAGGGAGAGAGAGAGAGGAGAGGCAGGAAGAGACAGACAGACAGAGAAGAGGAGAAAGACAAACAGAGACAGAAGCAGAGAGAGGGGAGAAAAAGCACAGACAGAGACAGAGCAAGAGAGGGAGGAGAAAGAGACAGCAGACAGAGGAGAGTGCAATGAGAGAGAGAGAAGAGAGAGAGAGACGAGAGAGAGAGAGAGAGAGGAGAGAGAGAGACAAAGACAAAGAGAAAAAGACAGACAGACAAACACAGACACAGAGACAGACGGAGAGACAGAGAGACTGGGTACCTTCAAAGCAAAAGACCAGTTAGTACAGACAGAGACTCAGACAGAGACAGAGAGAGAGAGAGCTAGGCTATCGGGTGTTCAGTGTTTTTCATCACCACCTCAGACACATTTCAGTCTTTATAGGTCTCATCAGACCCCTGCTTCTGTCTGAGGTATGTGTAACACCATGAGAAATCAAAGACAGTGTAATGCCACGCCGCCAGACACACATACAACAGACAGACAGACAGGAAGGAAGGAAGGCAAGCAACAGACAGCAGACAGACAGACAGACAGACAGGCGCGCTCTCGAGTGGATGAATGAATACCGATATGCTGGCACGCTTACGCATATACGGGCACGCACACATGCGCATGTATGCATATGCGCGCATAAAGGTAAAGGTAAAGGAGTCCCATAACCCATAAGGTCGTAGGGGAGCGAGGCGTCAGAGACCTCACTTCTCTAGGGCCAGCATATTGAGGGCGGCTGCCCATCTCCTCTCCCTCGATGCGTGCATACATGTGCATAAATTCACGTACACACGCACATATATACATACATACATACATACATCCACTCCAATCCTGTTGTTTATAGCCCCGCCGACCACTGAGGCCATATCAGGGCTGTCACCTCGTAAACTATGCATACATACATGCATGTATACATGTATATACATACATACATATATGCATACCATACATACATACATACATACATTCAGGAACACACAAATACGTATATGCATGCATACTCACATACCCACGCACGCACACACACATTCGCGTGCGCGCGCGCACTCACACACACAGACAAACAGACAGTCAGTCATACAGACAGACAGATACAGACAGACAGGCAGACAGACAGGCAGACAGACAAAGATACTCCTCCCCTGCTGGAGATTCCAGTTACCTGTAACTCAGGAACATCGTAATATTTCCATTACTCGTTTATCTGCCAGTTCTTCATTTCACTCTATAGGGTTAAGATATTAGAGGCATCTTTTTTTTTTATGAGCGCCGGTGACAAAGAGAGGAAAAAGGAGCACACCAGTGAAATTATCCCACCAGGTCAAATCGGTTTATAGTATTATGCCTTAACTCTGGCATGCCTTTACGCCTGTGTGATATGTTTTATCATTCTTCTTCGTCCAACGCTCAAACAGCAACTCTTGTTGCCGTGGGTTCTTGTACGTGCGCTTAATGTATGTTACACACGGCACAACACGCAAATACAGCATTACTCAGCCCAGGAGGGTCCATGCCCAATGTTAAAATTAACCCCCCCCCCCCCCCCCTTCCATATACCAAGTCCAAGTGTGGTCAGTTTCTGCTATAACTAACACCAGCTGGGATGGAATGGACAGCAGCTGAGAGTAGCTGAAAGTGGGGGGAAACTGACAGCTGTGAAGGGACCTTGATGTATCGTCTCATCCGAAAGACTAGCACCCAGACCACCACTCAAGGTCTGTAGTGGATGGGGGGAAAAGTTTCGAACCAGCAGACACTTTGAACCCAGACTTTTCGCGTTCCAGGCAGCTGCGTGTGATAGCTGTGGACCACCGATCCCCCACGTCTATTAGACAGCAGTTGTCGATGGTGTTTTAGTGTGCGTGTGTGTGCACGTGCATGCATGCACAGCAAGACACAGAACGGCTTCCCACGCTCCAGGCAGGATCAGAGAGGCACACAGGGAAGAGAGACAGAGCACACAGACTGGCTGACAGGAAGACACTTGCACTCGCACATAGAGAGACGTATGCACGCGCGCACGCGCGCGCGAGCACACACACACATACATACATACATACTTACATACATGCATACATACATGCATACAACATACATACATACACATACATACATACAACAACACATGCATACATACACACATAAAAAACACACACATACGCCCAAACACACAACCACACACACACATGACAAATCAACACACAGACACACAGACACCGTCAGGACGCGTGGAGCACACACAACACACACACAACACACAAACACATTCATTACACACTGCACATCACACACAACACAACACCACACACACGCCACACACAACACACAACTTGGGTCAAGAGCAACAGAACAATAAACAAAGAATTTCGAGATTCAAGATTTGATATCAAGAAACCCCCCCAAGGTACATGAAATTAAACAAAACCACAACTTGCGGATAAAGAGACGTGTGAAAAAGGATAGAAAGAGAAGAAGAGAAGAAAAGGAAAGAGAGAAGAGAGAGAGAGGAGAGAGAGGAGAGAGAGAGAGACTCAGCTGGCTGTCTTCCACTTGAAACAAGTGTGTGTGTGTGTGTGGGTGTCGTGTGTGTGTAGTGTGTGTGTGTGTGTGCTGTGTGTGTGTGTCTGTGTGTGTGTGTGTGTTGTAGTGTGTGGTGTGTGTGTTTTGTGTGTGTGTGTGTCTGTGTGTATGTATGTGTGTGTGTCTGTGTGTGTCTGTGTGTGTGTGTGTGTACATGTCTACCTCCCACTCTCTGGGGGCAGTTGTCGATAGTGCTTGCAGAGAACAGAAACTACACTGAACTGAACTGAGCTGAACTGGACAGAAGGGAACTGCACTGGAATGCACCGCACAGCACCATCCCACTACACAACATCACACCAAACCACATCAAAACCGCACCCACACTACACAACATCACACCAAACCACATCAAACCACATCAAACCGCACCACACTACACAACATCACACCAAACCACATCAAACACCACCCACACTACACAACATCACACAAAACCCCACATCAAACCGCACCCACACTACACAACATCACACCAAACACATCAAACCGCACCCACACTACACAACAATCACACCAAACACAATCAAACCACACCCACACTACACAACATCACACCAAACCACATCAAACCACACCCACACTGGTCAAATACGGCACCCACATTAACATCAACCAAACTCTCAGCCGCACCCACACTATGATATATCACAGCGATTTCGTTGAGCGTCTGAATGTGACATCGTGTGGTCATCTTGTTGTACATTCAACCACCCACTACTACGGAGCAGTCGAATACTCAGAAACCGAAACTACACGAACATCACACAACCGACAGAAACGCAACATGCACAATGCACCCAAACCACACAAACGCACCCACACTACACAACATCACACCAAACCACATCAAACCGCACCCACACTACACAACATCACACCAAAACCACATCAAACCGCACCCACACTACACAACATCACACACCAAACCACATCAAACCGCACCCACACTACACAACATCACACCAAACCACATCAAACCGCACCCACACTACACAACATCACACCAAACCACATCAAACCCACCCACACTACACAACCCCTGCATGACACTACACTGCACTGCACTGCACTGGCTGGACTGTACTACACTACACTACATTACTCTACACTATACTGCACTATACTATGCTACACTACACTATGCTACACTGCGCTAAACTACACTACTCTACACTACACTATTCTACACTACACTACTCTACACTTCATTACACTACACTGCACTACACTGCACTTCACTACACTGCACTTCACTGTACTGGGCTGGACTGCACTGCACTACACTACACTACACTGCACTTTATTACACTACACTACACTACAGTACGCTGCACTATACTACACTACGCTACACTATATTAAACTACACTACACTACACTCCACACCCCACCCCACCACACCACATCACACCACTTCACTCCATTCCACACCCCACCCCACCCCCATCACACCACTCCACACCACACCACACCACACTCTCCACCACACCACACCACACCAATCCACACCACTCCACTCCCTGATTAAAATCAGCTAAAATTGCACTAAACGAAAGTGAAATTGAAAAGGCACCCCCCACCCCCACCCCCCGACCTCCCCAAAAATCAATGCTATAGAACTGAAGGGAAATGGCCGGCGTGACATGGAATGAGACAGAAGCCAAGATGGAGAAAACGGAATGCAATGGCCTCTCCTGTCTGTTTGCTATCTGATTTCATCCCGACCTGTTCTGTGATTTGAATCTGTCCAATTCATTTTCGCTTCATCCAAATGCGTTTTAGAGGGGAAAAGGGTGGTATGTTTATTTCATTTTAGTTTACTTTTATCTTTTTCGTTTTCATGTTGTTTTTGTTGTAGTTGGTTTATGTTTCACGCTTAAGTTTAGTCTTTTTTTAATTTTGAAACTGTAACTGAATATTTTTTTCTTTAACAAGAGCAAGAACAGTTTCGTAGCGAAGACATTATCTCTTTGTCTGTTTACGTGTTTTTCAGCTCTGCCTGAATGTCTCTGTCTTTCTGTCTTTCTGTCTCTGTCTGTCTGTCTGTCTGTCTGTCTGTCTGTCTGTCTACCGATCTATCTATCTGTCAGTCTTGCTCCGAGACTGTTTCTGTGTTATCTCTCTATCTGTGTATCTATGTATCTATCTATCTAACTATCTATCTATCTACCTGTCTGTGCCTATTATCTGTCTGTCTGTCTGTCCTGGAGTTTGTCTCCTTTTATGTCTGGGGTTTTTGGTCCAGTCTGCCTTCTTTTTGTGTCACTTGTATTATTGTTGCATTATCAGACCATATTGTACCTCCCTGGACTGCCAAACTATTTTGCTACAACTGCGAAAATATCTATGACTTGGGTAGAAAACACATGTCTTGTCTTGTTTCGTCCTGTCTTGTCTTGTCTTCTCTTGGTTCGCCACCACTATCATCATCAGTGTCGTCGTAATTGTCACAGTCATCGTCATAGCAACGGCAGCAACAGCATTAGCAATCGTGATCACAAACACCGTCATCACTGTCGTCGGTTTTGTCGTCACCATCATCCGCTTTATCCTCCTCTTCCTCCTCATACTACCTCCACTACCATCATTATCGTCATCATCACAATCATCATCAACATCACCATCATCGTCCTCATCACCATCACCATCATCGTCCTCATCACCATCATCTTCATAATGACCATCATCGCCATCATCATGATCATCATTAACATCAACATTATTTTTATCATCACGATCATCATCAACATCACCAGCTTCGTCGTCGTCATCATCATCATTCATCATCATCACAATCATCGACATCCCCATTGTTGTTGCCATCATCATCATCATCATCAAAACTTCTACTGTGATCATCATCATCATCATCATCATCATCATCATCATCATCATCATCATCATCATCATTTTGTACCTGCATGAAACTGACGTTTCTCCCCCTGCATAAACAAACCTCTCTCTTTAATTATTACTTAGGGTCTAGCAGCAGCAGCAGACTGGGGCGTTTTCAACCCCTCAACCATTATCCCACAAAGCGTTACTCGCACAGTCATAACATAGGCGGCAAGCAAGCAAGCAAGCCAAGTCTACAGAGCTGACTCTAAACTGTCGGCGGCGGGCATAATATTATTATCAGCGCCAGAGGCTTACAGAGAGAGAGAGAGAGAGAGAGAGAGAGAGAGAGAGAGAGAGAGAGAGAGAGAGAGAGAGAGAGAGAGAGAGGTGAGCTTGGAGGCAGGGGGGGGGGGGGGGGGGGAGGGAGGGACTGGAGGAGGCGGGGAAGAAAACACACTTTATGACCTTCCGCCCCTATCTGGCGGGAGGATGAGGGAGGTGGGCTCTTCAAAGACAGGTGTCTGTGGCACCGGAACTGCGAAGTGTGTCGATGAGTGTCAGGACCTGTCTAGCCCTCACAGCGGGTGTCAGGGAGGGTGCGGATTCCCCCTCTGCTTTTCAACTCCCCGGCAATATTTTGAAAACTTTAGTAAGGGTTTGGTTTGAGGGTCCCCCCCCCCCCCCCCCCCCCCCTACTTTAAAAGCTCGAACAGCATTAGAAGTTATCATTTTTTTATTGGTGAAAGTATAGATACTGGACTGTTTTAAAATCTTGTTTAATATTTTTGGAGTGATGATTAGGAAAAGAGTTTGATAGCATCATGTTGACAACGAGATACTGGAAATATATGTTTACGGTCAAACCATGAGGAATGGAATACAGTTTACAGCAAAAGCATGGGGACCAGAATAATCTATGGAGATTTACGTACAATTTTAACAAATGTGTCTTCCCCATGCGTACAAATAAGATAGGTGGAGAAAGAGAGCGCGCGCGCGTGCGCACACGCACACACATACACATATGCATACTAAGTTATACATATTCACACACATACGCGCAAACCCATAGATACCCATGTACATTATGAGCACACGTACACATAGTCAACGTGTATGCGGGTGTGCATACACGCATACAAAATCATATCTACTCATATAAAGTTTCCGTTTGTTTCCACGGTTTTTTGCCATGAAAGAACTATTACGGGAAGAGCCTCTGTCTTTATAAATCACAATCATTGATGAATCAGAAGGCAGAAGAACAGTTCCAGCAGTCTCTTAGAGACCAGGAAACTGTGTCGAAAAACGACAACGCCTTTACTTTCAAAGCATCTTTAAAGTGCAAAGCATCCAAACAGTAATTCCAATTTTAAAAAGGTAAACAGCAAGACAATGAAGAACGGTGAAGGAAGGAAGGAAGGAAAGCAAATGTTAACGTGAGGATCAAAGGAAGATAGCAAACAAAGAAAAGGAATGAAGACAAACAAAAAAACAACGAAACAAACAAAAGAGAAACAAAGGTAGGTTGAACAAAATCAAAAGAAAAGACAGAAAGGACTCCCCCCCTCCCCCCCCCCCAAAAAAAAAAAGTTGTTTATATATATATATATATATATATATATATATATATATATATATATATATATATATATAACGGAAAAAGAACAAGAGAGACAGACAGACAGACAGACAGACAGAGAGAATGAACGAAGTTTATTGCTAAAAAGCTACAGAGCCCATTTAGCTGGAGACACAATGCCCAAAAACAACACGACGCGATATCATCGACATGGCAACCACGGCAATGTTTGTTTGGGTTGTTTTTTTCCGTTCGTTTGGTTTTATTTTTTTCGGAAATCGAAACAAAGTGTCACCGAGATAATTATGTCCTTTGTTATCTGGTCAAGCAACGCTGTCAGAGATAGAGAGAGAGACAGACAGACAGAGAGACAGAGAAACAGACAGAGAGAGACAGAGAGAGAGTCAGACAGAGAGACAGACAGAGAGACAGAGAGACAGACAGAGAGAGTCAGACAGACAGACAGACAGACAGGCAGACAGACAGAGAGACACACAGAGAGACACACAGACAAACACACAGAGAGACACACACAGAGATACAGACAGAGAGACATAGACAGGGAGAGACAGACACAGGGCAGATAGACAGACAGACAGAGACACAGATAGGCAGATACAGAGACAGACAGACAGACAGAGACACTGAGAGATAGACACAAAGAAACAGAGACAGACAGAGACAGACAGACAGACAGAAAAACCAAAAAAAAAAACAAAGAAAGAAAGGAAGACCAGAAAAAAGAAAAAAGAAAAGAAACTACGCCTCGGGAACTCAAGAAGGAGAAGAAAAAAAAGTTGGATTAGTTTCAACACTGTCAGATCAACGTCTGGACCCAGATTTGCTTTTAGTGGAGGTGAGGGGAGAGGAGGGGACAAGGAAACTGAGAAGACAGACGGAGACAGGGATACAGAAAGAAAGGAGGTGAAAATAAAGGTTGGAAAGAGAGTGCGAGAGAACTGGTGATGGTGGGAGGAGGGAGGAGTACAGAAGGAATGAAGGAGGAAGGGGATGAACAATTTGGGATCAGGAGATCAAATCTGATTCCTGATCATCATCACATCACTCCCCAGTATTCTCTCGCTTCCCAAACCTGGATTCAACTTGGCGGGGGGTTTTCTCTGTCACCATGACTTTC
Source organism: Rapana venosa (assembly GCA_028751875.1). NCBI lineage: Eukaryota > Metazoa > Mollusca > Gastropoda > Neogastropoda > Muricidae > Rapana > Rapana venosa. Next base: position 68,619,069 of record CM054135.1, read on the forward strand.
CTTTACTTGCTTTACTTTCTACTAATTTATACTAAGGGGGCGGGATAGCCTAGTGGTTAGAACATTGCGCTGGCAATCTGACAACCTTGGTTCGATTCCCGTTCAAGGGGATATTTTCCCCTGGAGTTAACATCAGTGCAGACTCCACTCTCCCCAAAAGTCCTTCGGATGAGACTATAAACCGAGGCCCCGTGTGCGAACGCACGCAGAACATCTTGCGCACACGTTAAAATCCTGTTCCGCTTTTCGTAAGAGTAGGCCATGGTGTGCCGGTGGGAACAGATGACAATTTACAAAACCGCATACACACGGGGACTGGATGTAAGAAAGCACATAGGTGCTTATTCCATTATTCTCGATATAAAAGAATAAAATAAAAAATAAAATAATACTTTAAGTCACGCAGATTTCTCTGCGTGAAATTCTGGCTGCTCTCTTCGGGGAGAACGCGTCGCCCGCCACAAGAGCAGCGCCACCCATATTATTTATTTTTTGTTCTTTTTCATGTCTGCAACTGTATGTGTTTCCCTGTCAGAGTAGCTTTTATTTTTTTTACTACAGAATTTTGCCAGGGACAACTCCCTTGTAACTGTGGGTTCTTTTACGTGCGCTAAATAATTTTTGTGTAAACACACGGAGACCTCGATTTATCGTCTCATTCGAAAGACTTACACCTAAACCACCACTCATGGTTAATGGTGGGGGGGGGGGGAAAGTCGGCCAAACGGGATCGAACCACGCACACTTCGAGCCGGAATTTTCGCTTTCTAGGAGGTGCGTTACCTCTAGGCCACCGACCCATCACCATCAGCAGCAAGCACCACCACCACCACCAGCAGCAGCAGCAGCAGCAGCAGCAGCAGCAGCACAGTCCTAGTACTGACTAATGAGTTGCGACGCGTCGACGTTGCCAGAGGCAAGACAGTGGGGGGCAGGAAGGAAATGGATGCTGCTGAGGTCATCATTAGAGCATCCATACAGGGAATGTACAGTTCAGCAAGGTGACCAGCTCGATGAAGACTGCAGCATTGATTTTGTGGAAGATGATGAAGATGACTAGTGATAAGGGTGGTTGGTGGTGACGGTGGTGGTGGTGGTTGGTGGGTGGTGGTGTGGTGGTGGTGGTGGTGGTGGTGGTGGTGGTGGTGGTGGTGGTGGTGGTGGTGTGGTGGGTGTGGTGGTGGTGGTGGTACAATGATGGGTGATTGATAAGGGTGGATGGCGACGACGATACGAATTGACATCAAAACTGTAAGAAATTATTAATGTCATGATGATGATGAAAAGGACGAGAAGGATGATGATGATGATGATGATGATGATGATGATGATGATGATGATGATGATGATGATGATGATGCGATGGTAATAATGACGACGAAGATAACTAATGATTATTACTGAGAGTGAACAGGCGTTAAATTGAAATAAAGACGAAGATAACGAGGAGAAAGAGAACAAGAGAGAGATATCTAAATATCCGTTATGTTTAAAACTACATAATAAAGGGATTGTTTGACGTTTCTTTTCCATGAGATATTACCCTGGCCAGTCAGTCAGTCAGTCAGGACCGTGAATGACAGACACTTGCAGTGTCAATGAAGAACCTTGAGCAAACAGCCTCAGTAAATCCCCCGTAAATTGTGAATGGAATGGAAATCGATGGAAACGGTCAAGTGAGATCCTCCTCCTCCATTCACACCATGGCTTGTTCTTGGTGGTACAGACCAGGATCTATGAAGGAGAAAAAGAAACCCAAACAAACAACGGTAACAAAAACAAATATCCTTTTATTACTGAACATCAATCAATTTCAATCAATTATAGTCTGACTGATTACGAGGCTTGTCAGGGCTGTGTGATCTCACTTCAGGATTAATTATTATCAAAATCACAGCCTTAAATGAATCCTTTTCAGTTTAAATCATGTCCTTTCAAGTTAATCCTTCATGCATGATCAAAATCACAGTTTATCAATTTAATCCTTTACTGACATATTCAAAACAGTCCTTTTCATTAATCCTTTACTGAAGCATGATTAAACCTATACTTTCAATTAATCCTTTACTGAGCATCTCAAATATACAGTCCTTCAATTAATCCTTACTTAGCATGTCAAAATCCAGTCCTTCATTAATTCACGAGCATTGCCAAATCACAGTCCTTTTAATTAATCCTTTACTTGAGCAATCAATCACGGTCCTTTCAATTAATCCTTTATGAGCATGCTCAAAACAGTCCTTTCAATTAATCCTTACTGAGCATGATCAAAATCACATCCTTTTCAATCATTCAATTGGTTAAACCCAATCGATTTGAGAGGAGTAGGCCAATGTGCGGTGAGAACGGATACGACAAAACTATTCAAACGTGCAGCACATGGCTGGTGCACGTACTAACAACATACCCGAAGTCACATAAGTGGCTACTTAATGATGACAAACAAACACAACAACAAATACACCGGTCATCCAACAACAACAAAAACAGAACAATCTCACTGTTGGTGAACCTCGGAGCTCTAGACAAACAACGAAACAAAACAAAACAAAACAAAACAAAAAAAAACGTTGTATAGTTTACAAAGAAACAAAACAAACTATCCCAGTG
>CM054135.1:68634178-68636678 GCA_028751875.1 Rapana venosa
CTGTCTCTCTGTCTCTGTCTCTGTCTCTGTCTCTCTCTCTCTCTCTCTCTCTCTTCTCTCTCTCTTCTCTCTCTCTCTCTCTGTATGCGTGCGTGCGTGAGAGTGCATGCGCACGCTTAACGTACCTACACATACCCTTTCCCTCGAGAAGAAAAGTGGGGGGGGGGGGGGGGGGGGGAGACCAGCCAACAAACAAACGTTCAAACAATCAAACCACACACCACACCACACACACAACACAACACACACAACACACACAACACACACACCACACACACCACACAAACACAACAACACACACAAACACACACACACACAACCAACCACACACCACACACACACACAACAACAACAACACACAACACACACAAAAAACACACACACACACAAAACACACAACACACACACACACACTAAACACACCAACACAACACAACCACACAAAACAACCACACACACACAACACACCACACACAACACACAACACAACCACCAACACACACAACACACACAACACACAACACCACACACACTAACCACACAACACACACACACAACCAACACACACACACACTACACACACACACACACACACACACACACACACACACACACACAACACACACAACCACACACACTAACACACACACACACACCTACACACACACACAACACCACACACACACACACTCACACACATACACACACACACACAACACACACAAACACACACACAACACACACACACAACACACACACACTAACACACACACACACACACACACACACACAACCACACACACTAACACATACACACACACACTACACACACATACACACACACACTACACACACACTCACACACTAACCACACACACACACACACACACACACTACACACCAACACACACACACACACACACACACTACACACACACACACCACACACTAACACACACACACACACAACACACACATACACACAGCACAACACACACTAACACACACACAACACACAAACTACCACACACACACTAACACACCACAACACAACACACACACACACACACTACAACACACACACACACACACTAACACACACACCTAACACACACACACACACACACACACACACACTCACCAACCACCAACCACCACCACATAGGCCTAGCCTGTACTTTTTTTTTCAAACTATTTCTACTGTAGTAAGTTAAGTCGAGCCTGCCCAGGTCTGCCTCAAAGAGCAAGGGACTGATTTCTTCTAGCAGGTTAAGGATCAGTAATGCGCGGCGTAATCCCTCCGGTCACTAGTTCCTTCCTTCCTTCCTTCCTTCCTTCCTTCCTTCCTTCCTTCCTTCCTTCCTTCCTTCCTTCCTTCCTTCCTTCCTTCCTTCCTTCCTTCCTTCCTTCCTTCAATCGTCTGTTCACAGCTAGCATGCCTGGCTGATTCCACTCACCAGAGGTCTGGTATGGAGTGGCTGGTCACTTGCTTCTGAACGGCCTTTGCCAAAGTGCAAGGAACTTTATTTTTGTGTGTCTTTTGTTGGTTTGTTAATGTTGGGTTGCTTTTTGTTTTGTTTTGGGTTTGTTTTTTGTTTGGTTTTCGGGTGTAGGGGGGGGGGGGATGCTTTGGGGTTTGTTTGGTGTGGTTGTTGGGTTGGTTTTGGGGTTTTTATGGGGTGGGGGGGGGGGGTTGTTTCAGACAACATTGGTTGTTTTGACCACCACCAACAAACAAAAACAAAAAGAAATAAACAAAGAGGAACAGGTGTACAGGGAGTTTGGACAAGAAATACAACGAAAACAGACGAATAATGGAAAATAAAGACAGACAGTTTTGGAGAAGAGAAGAAACAACTACTGGTGAAAATAGAGGGAAAAGACAGGAAGCCAAAACGAACAAGGAACAGCCAACAGATGACATAATCTTCCTAGACTGTTTGGCATCGAGAGTTGGTAAGGATTAGAGGTTGGTGAGTTGGGGGGGGGGGGGGGGGGGGGGGTGTTCAGGGGTAGCACAAGGTGGAGGAAAGAGAGCACCATCGCGTGTTATACCACTGCCATCATCACCCTTCCTTTCCATGAGAGCAAAATTCTAGAAGCGTTGTATATCATCTCCATCCCCACATCTGCCACATCCACAAGCAAAAACAATGTCCGCCGCTTACACGTTTTGTGGACACTGCCATCATCAACATCCTCGTTGTTATCGTTATCGTCATCATCATCATCACCACCACCACCACCATCACCACCACCACCACCATCACCACCCTGCCGAACTCCGAGAGGAAACAAATATTGAGCACTAAATATTTCTCCCTCGTTTTTGTTGTTGTTGTTTTTAACTTTCTATCTGTGTCTGTCAGTGTCTCCCTCTGTCTCTCTGTCTGTCTGTCTGTCTCTCTCTCTCTCTGTCTCTCTCTCTCTCTCTCCCTCTCTCTCTCCCTCTCTCTCTCTCTCTCTTTCTTTCTCTCTCTCCTTCTTACTCTCTCTCTCT
>CM054135.1:68639178-68656678 GCA_028751875.1 Rapana venosa
GTTACAGCATTAAGAATGACCGGCTACTTTCAAGATCTGCAATGCCATTGATTTGTTAATAGGTAATTTTTATAGAAGGGGACTTAAAAATTACTATGTTGTGTGAAAGGAATAATTCTTTTGGTTAAACTCATACTTTTGACTGCGTTTCACGTTAAGGGTGATAGTCGTCGGGTCAAAAAGTTATTATGGACTACCAATGTAAAACAATCTAATAAGTAATACTGCGCAATATTACGCTACACTGCACTACTACTTCATTACGCTTCGATATGATACACTATACTACACAATGCATCACGATACAATACAATATAATACAATGCAATGATTACATGATGATACGTTGCCGGTCATTTCCATCTATAGATCCCAGGGAGGTACGGAACGTGTTGGCAGACACGAGATTTGTATAACGAAAAAGATTTGGTGCAAGTCCACCTCAGCTCTCTCTTTGTCTCTCTGTCTCTCTGTCTCTGTCTCTGTCTCTGTCTTCTCTCTCTCTCTCTCTCTCTCTCTCTCTCTCTCTCTCTCTCTCTCTCTCTCTCTCTCTCTCTCTCTCTCTCAGCCGCAAAAGCTTGACCACATCTGCAGGTGAAAATCGCGCGATGTGCAGCAATGTTCAGCTGGATGCTAGTCTTTCAATTTCAGCGCACCTTGTAGAACCTACGGCATCATGAGAGTTGTCCCTGGCCAAATTCGGAATCCTGTAGAAAGGCGCCACTCTCAGGGAAAGAAACACGCCTGCAGACAATATCTTTGGGGAGGGGTTAGGGTGGAGGAGTAGGTGGGGGGGGGGGGGGGGAGTGTTGGTGTTGTTTTGCTCTGTTTTGTTTTTTGGGGGGAGGGTATATTTAATTCGGAGGGCTTTTAGCAGATTATAACAGGCACACAAACGTGTCTGTCGTGACCTTTATCCAAACTGTAAGCTGGCCCACGTTTCACGCAAGGAAAGTAAAAGTGTTGTTGCCGGTCGTTATCATGATCATAGTTTTTGACGTGACGTGTGACTGCCAAACGGAAGCCTGGGAAACGTGGATGGCCATGTCTGCGCCTTATCGTGTCCTGGTGCACGTGAAAAATGAGCCCTGCAAACCGCGGCCCCGACAAAACAGGCACTGTGGGGGGTTGTTTAGCACCGCCCGGGAGTGGGGAAACTGCTGATCATGCAACGGTCTTATCAGATGGAGGTGGCACTGAAACATAGTGGTCAGTTGAGGGAAACAATGGAAGGAGAATAGGGGAGGGTGAGGAATAAATGAATGAATGAATCAATGATTCGTAAAGCGCATAAAAATGTCCACACCCTAAGGCGTGATTGCAGTGCAGGGGGCGAAAAAAAGTAACTTGAATAGGTAGGTGGTGGGGTGGGAAGATAGCAGGAAAAATGACACGACACGAATATACGTTTAGAATCACACAAAGGAACATAACACTCGTCAACTCGAGTGCACATACACGCACGCACGCACGCTCACACACACACCACCATCACCACCACCGCCACACCACACCACACCGCACCACACCACACACACACGCACACACACACAATGAGGTTCCATTTTCACAGCAGTATGGAAATGACAAGCGTCCTAAACAACTTCAATCATTTTGTGGGGAGGCAGATCTCTTCGCTATTCCAAATCCTGCTCAATTTTTTTCTATGGCTGAGGTTGCAAGGGCTAGTCTGACAATAGCTTCAGCCAAAGAGCGGCCACTTGTGGTCAGTGTGGAGCCAATGGTTGAGGAGGGATAGGTGCATATCATTCATCAGGCATTTTATAACAATGCCAGCAATGCAGTCCTTGTGAATAGCCAGCATGGTGACTTCTTTTGGACAACAATGGGGGCCCACCAGGGCTGCATACTCTCGTAACCTTAAAATGCAGCCTCTGTTTTTTGAGAAGACCATGCAAGAGACGCTCCTTGAATGCCACACCACTGTATCTCCTGGTGGTCTTCACCTTCACCTTCACCGTCACCTCTCCCGTAGTCCTGTAGCCCGTGGGGGCGCCATTGAAGATTTGCAGCCAGCTTCCTTCTCTTGGTGGTAGATCCACTGGCAGTCTGTGGTTTGCTGGTGATATTGATCTTTTCGTAGGCGGTAACAGCAAACTCCTAGTAAGTTCCAACAAGCTAGAAGGAGCCGATGTTTATGGTAAGGAGATCAGTGGAGAGAAGAGCAAGGTCATGGTAAGCAGCACCAGTGGACATTACAGTAAGCATGGACATGAAAGGTCAAAATGAAGGATATTTATGACTGAATGCTATTGCTGTCAAATACAAGTTACCGTTCAGAATTTGATTCACGAAGAAGAGTATTGATGACAATTAGTAGCTTTTTTCACAATGAAAAGATGTTTTATTTGTACTGACAATGACAACATAGATTTTCAGACGCTGTAGTATCTTCCTGAGGATTGATTAACGGAAGGTATTCCTCTCACATACTGGGGGGTCTCCTATCCTGAAGTGTGTCTGAGGGTGATAAAACCACGATGTTCTACTGTTCATAAGGAGGCAGCTTCGTCTTTGTCAGCTCAGCAATGTACAGAAGATTGATCCACACCGTGTGTGGATCTGATCAGTCTGTTTACTCTTGCTGCTGCTGCTGCTGCTGCTGCTGCTGCTGCTGCTGCTGCTGCTGCTGCTGCTGCTGCTGCTGCTGCTATGAAGTTTAAGGCCAGGAGAGAGAGAGAGAGAGAGAGAGAGAGGAGAGGAGAGAGAGAGAGAGAGAGAGAGAGGAGAGGAGAGGGGTGGCTATTGAAAAGTAAACATGAAAATCAGGCATGACTGTGATGTTGACATTCAAATGAAGTGGCGGATGATCGGCTACAGTGGAGGAGATATGTGACGGGTGAAATATAGAGAATCGATGGCGCTGTCATCTTTTTGTGGGCTTTGTCTTCAGTTGACTGGGGTGATGACAGAGAAAAATGGATGCTGTGATATCAGGAGTTGGGGTTGCCTTTTCACTATTTTTCATTGGAACAATGACACGAAAAGTGAACGTTTTAATATCAGGATTGGAGATTTTTTTTACTAACGCTTTTTTATACACACTATGTTAATAAAGGTGATCTTATGTAATGTGTCACTTCTGAACAGGACAGGACTATGTATCCCAGATTATAAACACTCTGAAACGGAATAAAATCGTCTTTGAGTGATATGATGGGTGGATTAAGGGAACATTTTATTAGTATTGTACTCATTGTAACCACATAATAACAAAATGATGCAAATGTTTACCACTAAATGCAATTATCACTGCATGAAATGCACTACTTCAACATAACGTGTTCTTCAATTTATGAATCTAGAAGGGTTTTTAATAGATGGTATATAATGTGCGTAAATTTTCTGCATTCCATGACACCATCTTCAAACTAAAACTTCCAAAATTCCACATATTTGCGCACTCACATAACAAAACAAAAAATTGCCAATCGTCCAACAACGTTAGCTAAAGGATCTCCCGCAAGAATGGGATATCTGCTTTCTTCATTCTTTGTGAGATAAACCAGTCTGGCTGGAAACCTTCACGTCTCTGGCGTGATGTGTTGCTGCTTTGCAGAAGTGCTGTAGGTGATGGCTGCAGTCACAGGGCGTTATCGTGTCGTATTGCCGGTGAAAAATGGCTTAGCAAACTGCCTGCAAGATCTGATAAAACAGGCCAAATAACGAGTTTGCAATGGTCTGCCTGCAGAAGGCGTTTGAAAGCTGAGAATGTTATCAGACAGATGCGGCACTGAGATGTGGCGGGTAGCAAACTGGGTACGGGTGGGGTCGGTGGGGTGGGGTGCGGAGGGGTCAGTGGGATGAGGGGGGGGGGGGGGGTAAAATGGAGTAGGGCCGAGATGGAAAGTCAGCCAGTAATGTGACGAAGCGTTAGAGAGGATGGAATGGGGTAGGTTAGCACATGTCACTGGTTGGAAGGTGCTGGCATGATATGGAGTTTTGCTTGACTGATCGGTGTTATAGGTAGAGGGGTGGCTGGTAGGAATGAGACTGTCTCGTGGAGAGATTCTACGTATGCGGCCGCTTTTGCCCATCGTGAAGGTAGCTACATTCCGACATCGGGGAAAAGATAAGAATGAAATAATAGAATCATATTTGCAGTTTCATCTTTCTGGTCTCTTTATTCTCAGCTGGTTGCATGTTTTGATATTTTTACATACCAATAACTTATCCATATACAGTATTTTCTTTTTTTTAAACCAGAATGGAATCGTCCCATCAAGCTTCAAGTCCATCACTTTCTGTCTCCATAATACAAGATGCCACGCTAATATTCTTACGCCCCCCCCCCCTCCCCCATATAATATAGGAGAACAAAATCAACATTATATTAATATCATATCCTTATAGTTTTATCAACTGTTTGTCACCTGGTAGGTGTGGTGACGTAGAATTCAGCAGAGAGAGAGGGGGGAGGGGGGACCAACCCAGGTGGCATGGCGTGGAGCTGCGATGAAGACAGCGGCAATGGGGACAGTTGAGTTGAGTTGAGTTGAGAGGTGTGGTGCAATGTTTATTAATCTACTGAGATTTAAAAGTTGACGAGGTGACAGCCCAATATGACCTCTGTGGTCGGCGGGGCTGTACACAACAAAACAAGATTGGATTGGATTGGATTGGACCCACTTTCAGTGATACCATGTTAACGTCAAAACCTGCATCTGAAACCTGTCATATTTACATTTTCATGCAATAAACCCCCCAAAAATCAGTTTCACATTAACATAACTCGACGTGTTGCTTTTACTGCCAGAGTACCACTCTGCACCGTGTTTATTATTGCAGGGGCTGTTTGTTGTCGTCTCATCTTACTGGTGGAAAATAGCTAGATGGGCAGATTTCTGGGGAGACCGGAATGATGCATGTTGCCAATATGGCATTGTTGTTTGCAAAATGCTGCAGATATTGGCAGATTTATCAGAGACCTCCCTCATAAAACTATCACACTGGACTATGGCACTGAAGGAAGAAAAAACAAAACGGTGTGAAGGTCAGGAAGGGGTCGTGTCTGAGATAGTAAGAAGAAGAAGAAGAAGAAGAAGAAGAAGAAGAAGAAGAAGAAGAAGAAGAGAAGAAGAAGAAGAAGAAGAACAACAACAACAACAACAACAACAAGAACAAGAACAAGAAGAAGAAGAAGAACAACAACAACAACAAGAACAAGAAGAACAAGAAGAGAGAGTGTGTGTGTGTGTGTGTGTATCTGTGTGTGTATCTGTGTGTTTGTGTGTGTTTATCTGTGCGTGTGTGTATGTGTGTGTGTCTGTGTATCTCTCTGTGTGTATCTGTGTGTATGCATGCTTGCTTACCTGCGTGCATGTGTATGAGAGGGTTATCTCGTAGCATAGTCTAAATAATTCCAGATGGTCCCCAGAGAATAGCCAGAATGAAGTGTGTGTGTGAGGGTGAATCAGATATGCCAGAAGAGGGAACAAGGGGGGGGGAATAAAAGACACTAACAGCACGGGCAAAGTGGAGGATGAGTCATACTATCAGGTGTCTGAGACATCGTCCGCCTCCTGGACACGAACGAGGACAAGTCAGCTCGCGTTACAGGCTGTGTTGTGCTGTTTTGTTGTTTCGTAGTGTAGACTGTTAGACTGGTTTTGTTTATCTCCTTTTTGCTGGTGGTCGGGGGAGAGGAGGGAAAGGGAGGGTGATAGTAATAAACGGAAGGAATGTGGAGTGAAAGGCCGGGGGGTGGGAGGGGAGGGGGAGGGCATACATCACATTATCCAGCTCTGCTGTTTTCTTAAAAGACTGTGATATAAGCTCTAAAGATGGACAGACCGTGTGGCGGACACGTTTTGGCCAGTGTCCATGTTCACTTTCTTCGATTGGATTGGTCTGTCTCTTATTTTATGGTGAGGTTTCACGCGTGTATTGATAACACGCCTAAAGACAGCAAAACTGGCATCTTTGAGAAGAGAGAAATATGTCTGGGAGCTGGTGCCTATGGTTTATATTCATCTGGTCTGGCATCGAGAGTTGATTTTTCGTGTAGTGCTGTGGTCGTTGTCGTCGTCTTCGAAGTTATTGTTATTGTTGTTGCTGTTGATGATGATGATGATGATGATGATGATGATGATGATGATGATGATGATGATGATGATGATGATGATGATGATGATGATGATGACGACGACGACGACGACGACGACGACGATTATGATGATGATGATGATGACGATGACGACGACGATGATGACGACGACGATGATATCTGTGAATGCTACACTCGACCAAGTGATTTTACCACCATCTTTTATTAAACTTGTTCAAAGTCAAATCTTCATACTTATATTCTGTATGATTCTTTTTAGATGCTCTCTCCACAATTCAGTGTAAAACATACAACATGCCCTACTTCTTCTGTCTTTCAAGATATTTAGTGGTTGACAAAATGTCGCACATAATATAAAACACATTGCTCCATCTGGCACATCTTGACACAGATGTAGGTTACTGCATGCATAACAGACATAATTATCACCTCGCACACGCACACAAACAAAACAAATCAGAGCATTGCCGGTGGGTTGGAATCACGACGTTATTATTATTATTATTATTATTATTATCATTATTATTATTATTATTATTATTACTTTTTTTATGCGTTACCGCCAGAAGGAAAAAGTACACAATAACAACTGCAGTCACTATGTACTGTATTCTCTAACTATCTATACCCTAAAATAACAACGTCGTTGTTTACAAGGTCATGCTGGAAACAGAGGGAATCATGTCAATATCTGTCACTCTCTTTTTCTACGGAATGCTATGATGGCAAGGGATTATCCGACGGACATAAGGTAACTAACTAAAGGGAAGAGGAGTTGAAATGGTGGTAGTGGTTGTGGTGGTGGTGGTGGTGGTTATTTTATTCTTCTATTTCGAGAATAACAGAATAGGCACTCATGTGCTTTTTTTTTTTTTACATCTAATCGCCGTGTGTATGCAGTTTTGTAAATGTTGTCATCCGTTCCCACCGGCGTACATTGGCCTACTTTTCCGAAAAGCGGAGCGGGTTTTAACGTGTGCGCAAGATGTTCTGCGTGCGTTCGCACACGGGACCTCGGTTTATAGTCACATCCGAAGGTTAGGGAAGGGATGAGAAGTGGAGTGGAGATGGTGAGGGTTGTAGGAAAATGATGAGGAGGGATCAACTTTATCATTTTCCGTTCACTTCTCGATACTGTAACGTGGTCCTAAAGAGTGTGTGTGTAGGGAGGGGGGGGGGGGTGTTGGAGGAGGTGGGGGTAGGGGAAGCAGAAGTGTGTGTGTGTGTGTGTGTGTGTGTGTGTGTGTGTGTGTGTGTGTGTGTGTGTGTGTGTGTGTGTGTGTGTGTGTGTGACGTGTGTGTGTGTGTGTGTGTTGTCTGTCTGTGTGTGTGTATGTGTGTCTGTCTGTGTGTGTGTGTGTCTGTGTGTGTGTGTGTGTAGCATGCAGAAGGGACTGTCATGTCAGACGGAAAGAGGCAGGCAGATCAATGGAGGGAGGAGGGGGAGGGGTGCAGCACATACACAGAGGAGGATAGGGCACAGAAACAAACAGAGGAGGGGGGGGAGGGGAGGGAGGGACGGGAGATCGATAGATAGTTTACAGCATACAGTTCTGTCTGCTGTCCAAATCTGTTCTCCTACATGGTCATTTTCCCTCCCCTCCCTTCCCCACCCTTCCTTCCAGCAACGACCATGTTCTCTATTTGGTGACTAATGGTCATTTCAGAGCAGAAAGTCTTGCTTTGCTAGCAAAAATAACACCCCAAAAATGGTCGTTGATCATCAGACGAGGAATATGTGTATGTATTCCGTTGTTTTCTCATAGTAATACGTGTTAATAGTATAAGTATTTTTCTTTTTCCTCGGCTAGAGCTCCGAGGTTCACCAATGGTGAGGTTTTGCATTATGCAATCTTTGGTTGTTGTTGTTTTTTTGCTCACCATGAAGGTAGCTGCATTCCGACTTGGGGAAGTGTCAAAGGCATAAATCATTTATGGAACTGAAAAATCAACCTCAAGCAATCTAATCTTTCCTGAGCAGTGCTTTTCATGTTCTCTCTCTCTCCAATGTCACACCAGTGGTATTCAGTGATGTAAAACGTGCAGGCGGTGTTTGTATTATACACAAAATGTGGCTGTCGTGAGGTTTTATGTACTGACTGACACACAGATAATCCTTCTCATTTATGTGAACTGGATATTTCTCAGTAGTGTAATGTTGTGCGCGTGGATTTGAACAACTTGTTTCTCAACAGGTGTAATGTTATTTTTGTGGATTTATTTGCGCTTTATTCCTACCCTACACGAATCTTGAATTATAACTTGGAAATACGCAACGTAAACTGTTATGCAGCAATAGAAAATGTTAGCGAAGATGGTATTAAACCAACGTATCGACATTACCTTTTGAGCAGAAAGCAATAGAAGCAGCACTAATTGAGGGCACCGGAGCTTTGACCTATCCTGCTGCAGAGGTCTGCTCATAGAAAGTGGATCAGTGGTCTAGAAGTTGCGGTCCATCCAGAAAATGAAAGTTCGATCCCTGTTTGTGCCAGAACTCCCCCCCCCCCCCCCCCCAATCAGCCACTAGACCGTGAGCGGTGGTTTGGGTGCTAGTCTTTCAGATGAGACGATGAACCGAGATCCTGTGCACAGAACACATTAAGCCCATGTAAAAAAAAATCCACAGCAACAAGAGAGTTGTCCCTGGTATATGTCTTTAGTAAAATATACTATGATAGAGAAACAAAAGTACATGAACATAGGATTTTTTTTTATCAATCGGTGGCGCTGCTCTTGTGGCGACGCCCTATCCTCGGGCTAGAGCAGCCCGAATTTCAGGCAGAGAAATCTGCTGTGGTCGAAAGTGGTTTGCACTTCGATACGACACAAACAGGCAGTGCGTCTGTTTCAGTAACACAGCCTGTGTCTAAACTACTGCTGGCGTGGTTGAGTTTTGTCAAACAGGCGTAACAGTGGTTACATGGCAATCTTTAGAATCAACAAGAGAGTGTGGGTGGGTGGGACAGGGGGTGGAGGTAAAAGGGTTAAAGTTGGGCTGGTTTCAGTTTCCGTTTCAATTCTCTCAAGGAAGATGTCTCTGGGTGCATTCTGTTCCATATTCGCTAGACCCTTCTGTCAAGAAATCCAATTCACTAACTGCAGAAACCAGCGCTCGGGTGGACTTGATTGTCAGGAGGGTCCTGGGGGAAATAAGGCTGGGTTTTGTTGTAAGATTGATTGAATACAGAGAATAGTCCATAGCCATTCTTTTTGCTGGCTCGAGCATTTAAGAGGTAGGTAGGGTTAGTAGAAGAGTAGAATTAATTTATTCTGAAGTTTCAGAAGTTTACTGCATTCTTGGAGTATGAGGTTTGCAGAATGATGATTTGAGTTATATCTAAGAGTTTAGTTTTTAAACCTTCAAATATCCTATGCATTTTTTGGAATTTGTCTGCTCCACTTTCTTTCCCTTTTATTATAACAGATGATCTTATATTTCATCATGGCACAGAAAAGTGTTAAATTTGGAATAACAGATACAAAAAAGAAAGTGGAAGAGAGGACGACGACGACGACGACAACGACGACGAAGAAGAAAAAGAAGAAGAAGAATAGAAGAAGAAAGAAAAAGAAGAAGAAAAACAACAACAACAACAAAACAGAATGGGCTTAAACTAATCTTGGTTTTAAGCTTCTACACTGCACTGGAAGTAGGCGCACGCGCGCGTGCGCGCACACACACACACACACACACACACACACACACACACACACACACACACAACACACACACACACACGCCAATTCTTCATCAGTTAGCTGTATCAAGCTTTAGAAACTCGTGTCAACAAAAAAGAAGGAAGAAAAGGAAAAGGGGGGCGGGGGAATGGTCAGGCAGTATGGGGCTGCCAATACAGATCAATGAAAGCCAGCAAACACATGATAATGTGATCGCAGACAAACAGATCGATAGCAGACTCCTAACAGCGTTTCCTCTCTGCATAGAAACCCTTGCCTTGCCTTGCCTTGCCTTGCCTTGCCTTGCCTTGCCTTACCATCCATTGCCTTATCTCGCCTTGCCTTACTCTGCTTTGCCTTGCTTTACCTTACCTTGCCTTGCCTTACTCTGCTTTGCCTTACCTTGCCTTGCCTTACTCTGCTTTGTCTTGCTTACCTTACTCTGCCTTGCCTTGCCTTGCCTTACCTTGCCTTGCCTTACTCTGCTTTGCCTTGCCTTGCCTTACTCTGCTTTGTCTTGCTTACCTTACCCTGCCTTGCCTTGCCTTGCCCTGCCTTGCCTTGCCTTGCCTTGCCTTACCTTACCCTGCCTTGCCTTGCCTTGCCTTGCCTTACCTTACCCTGCTTTGCCTTACCTTACCTTACCCTGCCTTGCCTTGCCTTACCTTACTCTGCTTTGCCTTGCCTTACCTTACCCTGCTTTGCCTTACCTTACCTTACCCTGCCTTGCCTTGCCTTACCTTACTCTGCTTTGCCTTGCCTTACCTTACCCTGCCTTGCCTTGCCTTACCTTACCCTGCCTTGCCTTGCTTTACCTTACTCTGCTTTGCCTTGCCTTACCTTACCTTACCCTGCCTTATCTTGCCTTACCTTACCCTGCCTTGCCTTGCCTTGCTTTGCCTTGCCTTGCCTTGCCTTGCCTTGCCTTGCCTTTACCATCCCCCTTTCTTTATAACTGAGTGTTGATGGTCATGGTGATGACTGATAGTTGGTGAGAAGTCTGTGTGAGGCTGAAGACTTCATTATTCTATCGCTCTGCTTTACTTTATTGGGAAATCACATAACTCCGTTGTTGTTGTTGTTGTTGTTGTTGTTGCTGCTGCTGCTGCTGCTGCTGCTGCTGCTGCTGCTGCTGCTGCTGCTGCTGCTGCTGCTGCTGCTGCTGCTGCTGCTGCTGCTGCTGCTGCTGTTGTTGTTGTTGTTGTATTGGTACAGCATGACACGCCTGGAATTGCTCAAGACCATGTCCTTTGCTGTTCTCTGGGAACACGAGCTACTCCTGCTTTCAGTCCTTGATTGACCTGGGTGGGCGGGGTGGGGTGAAAATAGGAGTGGCTAAGTTGAGAAATGTCTGGTATATCATATCATACCACACACACATACACGCACGCACGCGCGCGCGCACATACACACGCAAACGCACACACGCACGCACGCACACGCACACACATACATACACACACAATACACACTCGCGCACACACGCACGCGCGCACGCACGCACACATACACACACAAACACACATACACACACAAATGCATTGCTTATTCAATGTACCATCTGGAAATAAAAATTTGACTTTGACTTTCACACACACACACACTCTCACTCACTCACTCTCTCTCTCACACACACACACACACACACACACACACACACGCACGCACGCACACACACACACACACACACACACACACACACACACACACGCACACACACACGCGCGCATGCACACACACACAACACACGCACGCACACACACACGCGCGCACGACACACACACACACACACACACACACGTATATCCTTGATATCTATCTATCTATTCAACATGAGTGAGTAACTGATATCTGCTTCGTGGAAAGAAAGAAGATGAAAACTGTCACAGCATTAATAATAACAAGTCGATATATATATATAATGCTGTGACAGTTTTCATCTTCTTTCTTTCCACGAAGCAGATATCAGTTACTATATATATATAATATGTTGCAAATGCAAATTAATCGACACTCCGCTACTGGGAATAACTGCTATTAGGCTCGGGTGGGGGGGGGGGGGGGGGGGGGGGGATGTTGTGGGTAACGTCCTGTAACTTAATAGTCCTCCAAGAATGGTTTACTGCAGTAACCATCGTTCTTCGACCCTATATTTTATTATATGGACACATCTATCTATACCTTCTCAATTACACTTCACGCTTCGAAAAACATGATCGGTGTTACGGGTGTAATACAGGCTGTCATGTCAACCTCTATGAATATAGAGAGCATTGATTCTGTATGTGCATTTATCGCAGTTTCTGTGATCCCAGCCTCTTTTTTCACCTTTGCATATAATATTAATAAGAATAATCAGATTAATAAGAATAATGTATGGAATTTATATAGCGCTGAATCTTGTAAAGCAACAAATCAAAGCGCTCAGATGACTTTTTTTTATATCGAGGATAATGGAACAAACACTCATGTGCTTATTTTTACATCCAGTTCCCGTGTGTATGTGGTTTTGTAAATGTTTTCATCTGTTCCCACCGGCACACAATGGCCTACTCTTTCGAAAAGCGGAATAGGATTTAACGTGTGCGCAAGATGTTCTGCATGCGTTCGCACACGGGGCATCGGCTTATAGTCTCATCCGAAGGATTTTGACATTCAGTTCGGGTGTGTTTTTTTTGTCAAACTGGGAAGAAAAGGCGAGGCTGGGAATCGAACCCAGAACCTCACGGTTTACTTGTTGGCAGGCAAACGTCTTAACCATCCTGCCACCATCCAGCAGTCTAGGAGGCTGTCAGGGCGCAAGTGAAGATTTGGCAACCAGCTTCTTTCAGTCCTCACGGTTTCCATCTTTCTTTTAGCAAGTTGTTCCACTCAAGGCCAGTCCACTCTCTGACGCGTTGTCGTCTTCTCCTCGCTTTCACCGTTTTCATCCCAACTGTCAAAACAAGAAATCTAAAGGTGGCCCTCGTTATTTATTTCTCTATAGAAAAAAAAAAACTATACATCAAACTACATTGCATTTCCAGTGCATGACATTCCGTTAAATTATACTTTCTTTTCGTTCCTCGACCAAAGCTCCGAGGTTCATCACTAGTGAGATTGTTTGCGTATGCGACCGGCTTTTTTGCATACCATTTCGGTAGCCCCTTTCCGAATTCGGGGATTTCTTGTAGACAAAGTGTCATATTCCCTACAGTGTAATCTCTCCCTCACCCCGTCCTCCTCCCCCTCCCACCCCTCCCATCCCCCTCCCCCTTTCCCCACCAAAAAGTGCTTCATCCTCTAAGCTGTCTAATTATGTTGCATTTGCAGCCTCATTAATTAGTGTAATGATATCTCTTGCTTCTATTTTTTTTAATCACTATGTTTTTCTAAAGCTTGCCAAATATAACTGATTCTCTTCATTTGCAGCGGCATTAAGATTTATCGGGCTGAAAAAAAAATTTTCTAAAGAAATATTACCCCATGTGCTACTATTTTTTTCTGTACATAAGGCAGGCAGATAGAAAAGACACACATAGACAAACAGACAAATAGACAAGACACACACACATTCACGCACACACACACGCGCGCGCTCGCGCACACACACACACACACACACACACACACAAACACACACACACACACAACACACAAACACACACACACAAACAAACACACACACACACACACACACACAAAGAGAGAGAGATACACAGAGACGGACAGATTCAGAGACAGACAGACCGACCGACAGACAGACACAGACGGACAAACAGGCAGGCAGACAGACAGACAGAAAGACAGACACAGAGACTAGGAAGTAGGATTGTCCACATTTTGTTTGTTTATTTGGCTAGCTAATGAAATCCTACATCCCACATCCCCTCCCTTCCCCCCACAAAATGTGAACAGACCAATTCAATCTATCAAAGGAAAACAGAGCTGCTCACCGCATTATGGTCACGCCAGGCGTTTCTATGGAAACAGATTGACATACCAGAGAGAAATCCATTCCAAAGTGTTTTCCTTATAGATTGCTTCAAATGGTGTTGATGGAGGGAGAGAGGGGAGAGAAAGAGAGAGAGAATGGGGAGATAGACAGACAGACTGACTGAGAGACAGAGAGGAGAGAGAGAGGGAGGTGAGAGACAGATAGACAGACAGACAGAGACAGCGAGACAGACATAGAGACACAAAGAGACAGACAGACGGACAGGCGGACAGACCGAGACAGAGTAGAGAGAGGAGGGGGGGGGGGGAGACAGACAGACAGACAGACAGACAGACAGAGGAGATAGAGAGACACACACACACACATACAGAGACAGAGAGACGGAGAGAGTGAATGAATGAAGGAAGGAAGGAAGGAAAGAAGGAAGAGAAAAACAGAAACAGAAACCGAGAGAGAGAAAGAGAGGGAGAGAGAAGAGAGAGAGAGAGAGAGAGAGAGAGAGAGAGAGAGAGAGAGAGAGAAGAGAGAGAGGAGAGAGAGAGAGTATGATATCAAAAGCTTTTCCCCTCTTTTGACAATGTTCCTCGTCTTTGAGACTAGCTGTCAAGAACTGTTACTTCGAGATACAAGAAAGAAAGAAAGAAACAAACAAACAACCAAACAACCAAAGAAAGAAAGAAAGAAAGACACAAAGACACAAAGACAGAACGATAGAAAGAAAGACAGAAAGAAAGACAGAAAGAAAGACAGAAAGAAAGAAACAAACAAACAAAGAAAGAAAGAAAGAAAGAAAGAAAGAAAAGAAAAGAAAAGAAAAGAAAGAACAGATGTATATTCAGTGGCATTTTCGTCATTTCCCTAAGAATTTACTATATTTTTTTCGAACAACTTCGTAAAATCCGTGCTTACCATTCTTATCTTAAAAGAATCATTAGTTTTGAAGTTACTGTCGTTATGCCGCTAGAAGCTCGGGAGATAAGCACACCACCACCTCCACCCTCACCACCACCTCCACCCTCACCACCACCTCCACCCTCACCACCACCTCCACCCTCACCACCCTCACCACCACCTCCACCATCACCACCACCTCCACCCTCACCACCACCTCCACCCTCACCACCCTCACCACCACCTCCACCATCACCACCACCTCCACCCTCACCACCACCTCCACCATCACCACCACCTCCACCATCACCACCCTCACCACCACCTCTACCCTCACCACCACCTCCACCATCACCACCACCTCCACCATCACCACCACCTCCACCCTCACCACCCTCACACACCACCTCTACCCTCACCACCACCTCCACCATCACCACCACCTCCACCATCACCACCCTCACCACCACTTCCACCCTCACCACCACCTCCACCATCACCACCACCTCCACCATCACCACCACCTCCACCCTCACCACCCTCACCACCACCTCCACCCTCACCACCACCTCTACCCTCACCATCACCTCCACCATCACCACCACCTCCACCCTCACCACCACCTCCACCCTCACCACCCTCACCACCACCTCTACCCTCACCACCACCTCCACCATCACCACCACCTCTACCCTCACCACCACCTCCACCCTCACCACCACCTCCACCCTCACCACCACCTCCACCCTCACCACCACCTTCACCACCACCACCACCCTCACCACCACCTCCACCCTCACCACTACCTCCACCCTCACCTCCACCCTCACCACTACCTCCACCCTCACACCACCTCCACCATCACCACCACCTCCACCCTCACCACCACCTCCACCATCACCACCACTCCCTCACCACCACCTCCTTCCTCACCACCACCACTACTACTACCACACCATTACCACCAGCAGCTACAGCAGCAATAGCAGCAGCAGCAACAACATCAGTATCAGCATTATGGTGAAGAATAGTAGGTGCAGCAAAACGTGTACAAAAAATGCTATGGTACATATTTTGCTTTTTTGTTTCGTAGCGAAAATTATCTTTTGCACGAGGATTATTCCATTGCAGAAACTTACACAATAAGGTTAGCTCAGTGGTCAAAGCACTCCTTCTCCCCAAGCTAAGGTTATGAAACAACGTACATTGTGGTTACTTCTTAGATTGGTGACCGTTTGTATGCCTTAGCTTCAGTACAGTCCCCCAGTTCATCCAGCTGTAAATGGGTACCTGCCCTCTTGAGGGTCAGGGAAGGTAAAGCAGTGAGGGAGAGGAGATGGGCGCCGCCCTCAATATGCTGGCCCTAGAGAAGTGAGGTCTCTGACGCCTCGCTCCCCAACAACTGCATAGGTTATGGAACGCTTTTGTCTTTACCTGTGCTCTTATCCACCTAGTGTTTTCATCATCTTTGGGCAGGTGTAATTTTCCATAACCATTATCATCCTTGCTGCTATTCTCACCAAATCATGGTTCTAACACCATCACGACTTCGTGTACACATAGTCTATGGTCTGTTATTGTGGATTCTAAATGAACCATAGTGGCAAACTGACAAGTGACACAACTTGTTGACCAGGATGTTGACCTTTTGAGTGGAGTGAAGCACAATAAATGAGCATTAACCAGCACTTAAGTAAGCGAGAAAACCTCTGCTCTCTTAATAACAGCTTATCGTGTGCTTTTCATTTCATTCATCATCAAAGAACAGAAGGGAAAGCTCTATCACAGATAGCTGAACAAATCCAAAACTCATTGGGAGAGGCATCATGCATTGTTCTTACTGTTTTCCTCAACACATCGGCTTTGAGGAAGCCTGCAGGCCATTTTCCAAGGGTTCTGAATGATTGATCGCCTTTAATCGACCGTGACAGATCGACTTTTCCGCTCGGCTGAACTTTCCACTGGAATGTCTGACTGACTGCCTGACATTGCCGTGTTCAGTGAAGCATGAAGGTCTGTATAGGATGGAGAGCCTTTTTGTATGGGCTGTTTATTCTGTGGTGTTTATTACATACATCAAAAAGAGGGTGTTGAATCAGTTTTGGAGATCTAGTGAGAATGGCGGGCGTAGATTTAATAACCTGTTATGAAGCAAATAGGATGTTTTATAGCTTTTCAGTTCTGGAGCCTGTTTTGTTGAAGCTCTAAAGCCTTAAATTATAATTAAAAAAAACTATTAATATGAGAAGGAAAAAAAGAGTGAATCATTTTCAGAGCTTTTTGTCCTTTTTTAAAAATTCGATTTTAAAAGAAACCTAAAGAGAAAAACTGCCATTTTCTAGACTCTTTTGCAAAACGTTTTTGGCATCATGGCCTCTTTTCTATAATTATAGAAAATCATGGCATTACTTCTCTGACCCCAGAGAGACCGATCAGGTATCCAATGCACTGGACCTGACTTGTCAGGTGCTTAACAGCAGGTCAGTGCATTTTCGATCAGAATTATGACAGACATCTGTTGCTGCTGCCTGATGACTCATCAGCCTTTGGGAAAGAAGAAGACTGATCAGGTATCCATTGGCCCTAACAGGTTCTCCTTGTACAGTTTGCTGAACCTACTACAGCTATAGAATCAACCCGGCCTGGCATTGAATGCCACAAACCGACACTGAATGACACTGTCTGACACCAACACTGACTGGCACTGACTGACATTGACACTGACTGGCACTGACACTGACTGACACTAGCAATGACTGGCACTGGCTGGCACTGACAGGCATGGGCTCCTGCTCAGCTGAGCAAGAAGTAGCTTGGCATGGCTTTGTTAAGTAGATTATCAGTTCGATCCTTAGGTAACCACACTGTCTTGGTCAATGTTAGACATGTAGTAAGGGGAACGC
>CM054135.1:68661678-68664178 GCA_028751875.1 Rapana venosa
CAAAGACTATTTTCAAAATAGGGTGAGAAAAATGAAGTTTTTGGAAACTGTGACTACTCAGGTATGTTTCTGTTTAGCAAAACATCAAATCAAACAAGCAAACAAAATATATCAATCTCAGAGGATGTGCATCTTAAATCATGAAACAGTCAACATTGTCAAAGCTGGATCTGTTGCACCAAGAGATGCCAACATATTCAGGACCAGGCTATCAGAAACCACCCCTTCCTGTGCCCCTATTCCACAATTAAGGCTATCAGAAACCACCCCTTCCTGTGCCCCTATTCCACAATTAAGGCTATCAGAAACCACCCCTTCCTGTGCCCCTATTCCACAATTAAGGCTATCAGAAACCACCCCTTCCTGTGCCCCTATTCCACAATTAAGGCTATCAGAAACCACCCCTTCCTGTGCCCCTATTCCACAATTAAGGCTATCAGAAAACACCCTTCCTGTGTCCCTATTCCACAATTAAGGCTATCAGAAAACACCCTTCCTGTGTCCCTATTCCACAATTAAGGCTATCAGAAAACACCCTTCCTGTGCCCCTATTCCACAATTAAGGCTATCAGAAAACACCCTTCCTGTGCCCCTATTCCACAATTAAGGCTATCAGAAACCACCCCTTCCTGTGCCCCTATTCCACAATTAAGGCTATCAGAAACCACCCCTTCCTGTGCCCCTATTCCACAATTAAGGCTATCAGAAAACACCCTTCCTGTGTCCCTATTCCACAATTAAGGCTATCAGAAAACACCCTTCCTGTGTCCCTATTCCACAATTAAGGCTATCAGAAAACACCCTTCCTGTGCCCCTATTCCACAATTAAGGCTATCAGAAACCACCCCTTCCTGTGCCCCTATTCCACAATTAAGGCTATCAGAAAACACCCTTCCTGTATCCCTATTCCACAATTAAGGCTATAAGAAAACACCCTTCCTGTGTCCCTATTCCACAATTACAGGCTATCAGAAAACACCCTTCCTGTGTCCCTATTCCACAATTACAGGCTGTCAGAAAACACCCTTCCTGTGTCCCTATTCCACAATTACAGGCTATAAGAAAACACCCTTCCTGTGTCCCTATTCCACAATTACAGGCTATCAGAAACCACCCTTCCTGTGTCCCTATTCCACAATTACAGGCTGTCAGAAAACACCCTTCCTGTGTCCCAATCCACAATTACAGGCTATCAGAAAACACCCTTCCTGTGTCCCTATTCCACAATTACAGGCTGTCAGAAAACACCCTTCCTGTGTCCCTATTTCACAATTACAGGCTATCAGAAAACACCCTTCCTGTGTCCCTATTCCACAATTACAGGCTATCAGAAAACACCCTTCCAGTGTCCCTATTTCACAATTACAGGGTGTCAGAAAACACCCTTCCTGTGTCCCTATTCCACAATTACAGGCTATCAGAAAACACCCTTCCTGTGTCCCTATTCCACAATTACAGGCTGTCAGAAAACACCCTTCCTGTGTCCCTATTCCACAATTACAGGCTATCAGAAACCACCCTTCCTGTGTCCCTATTCCACAATTACAGGCTATCAGAAACCACCCTTCCTGTGTCCCTATTCCACAATTACAGGCACAGGTTGTCAGAAACCACCCCCTATTCAATCGCTATTCTCCACGACTATCACCTTCCTCCACCATAGACAGACATCCTAGAGAGCTCAGTGGCCTTAACACGTTCACCAGGAATGGACTATGTGTCAGTCACATTGTTTCTACAGAAACATCATAAAAAGTACACGAGGGTCTTATTCAGATATGCCATAGCTTACGAATCATTGTATTCTTCTTCATCTATCGCTCAGACAGCAACTTATTGTTGTCTGTCATATGAGCGAAAATGCGTTGCGCTGCTGTAAAGCACCTGACAAGTCAGGCCCACTGCATCTGGCTTTGGCGTTTTTATACATCAGAGTGGGCGTTCTCTTAGACTGGCTGCTTTCACTGAGCTGCTGCAGAGTCCAGTCTACCCTCGAGGCCATCCTGCTCCCTTCTGCCTTCACAGCCGTTAGGAGACAGGTTCTCCTCTTCCACGTATTCCATCATTGGGATGTCCTCTCGGTATTTAACCCACAGCTTGGGGCTAGTTCATGAGCTCTTTCTGGGAAAGAAAAGCAGAAGAATGGACCAAGAAGGCAGAAAAAAGGATTTATTTATTTTAAAAAAAAGGAGGTGACAGGGAGAAAAGGAACAAGGCACAAACAAGGACAGGGTAGAAAAGAGGCAGTTCCTAACACAGCTACTTCTCCTGACAGGCTCCAGACATGCCCATGGGGGAGGTCATTGTACAATAGGAGACGTCAAGTCAACAAGAGAAACACGGAACTGGTCTAAACTGAACCGAACCAAACTTAACACGTGTTTGAGTGCTCACGCGCTTAATTCTGTGACCTTTAGTGCAGAAAACGATGTGCCTGCCACGTAGATCGCCCCCGCATCCTAATGTCGCTGACCCTGCAGAGAATCGTGACCCCAGTAGC
>CM054135.1:68669178-68676678 GCA_028751875.1 Rapana venosa
AGTAGCAGCAGTAGTAGCTGGAGGGGCACACTCTCCAGCAGCGTCGTCCTCCTCGCTCTCCAAGCTCCTGGAGCAGCCGCCCCAGACGGTGGTGGCAGGTGACCCAGACTCTCCGGCCACGCCGCCAGATTCAGCCACGGTCATCTCGGGCCATTCTGGGGACGTGTCGGGTGTGGTGGGTGGTGGCTGTGGCGGTGGCGGTGGCGGTGGTGGTGGGGTCGAGACGCAGGATCTGGACGTCCTGATGCAGACGGTGCTGATGGAGACCAGCTATGGGCCGATCAACGGGCCTGTGGGCGTCCTGCCCATGGCGGACCCCGACCTGCTGGACAGCAGCAAGGCGCCCTGCACCAACCCTGACGGCGCCCGCAGACCCTCCCAGTACTCCTTCTCCGAGTACGCCGCCCGCGCCTCCACGCGGCCTCGCATCCAGGCCCTCAGCCGGCGAGCGGACAGGCACATCTCCAAACGCATGCGTCGGCGTCTGGTGTACAAGAACGGGGAGGTGAACATCACGCAGACCAATATACGCAAACGGAGGAGGCGCTACCTGGCGGACATTTTCACCACGCTGGTGGACATCAAGTGGCGCTACAACCTCATGCTCTTCGCCATGGCTTTCATCGTCAGCTGGCTCATCTTCGCCCTCATCTGGTGGCTGGTGTGCTTCTCCCACGGGGACTTGGACCACATAGGAGAGGACAGCTGGAAGGCGTGCGTGGCAGACATTAACTCATTCACATCCGCCTTGTTGTTTTCCATCGAAACCCAACACACGATAGGTTACGGGTCCCGGCACACGACTGAAGAGTGTCCGGAGGCCATCGTCCTGATGATGTTCCAGTCCTGTTTCGGGGTCATCTGCCAAGCCCTCATGACGGGCATCGTCTTCGCCAAACTGTCGCGCCCCAAGAAGCGAGCGGAGACGCTCATGTTCAGCAAAAGTGCCTGCATCTGCAAACAGGACGGGGACTTGTGTCTGCTCTTCCGTGTGGGGGACATGCGCAAGTCTCAGATCGTGGAGGCTCACATCCGCGCTGTGCTGATCAAGAAGAAGGTCACCAAAGAGGGCGACGTCTTGCCGCTCTATCAGTTCGATGTCGACCTGGGCTTCGACGAAGGCAGGGACAGACTCTTCCTGGTCTGGCCCGTCATCATCGTGCACAAAATCGATGACAACAGCCCGTTCTGGGAGATGACTCCGGAAGATCTGCACAGAGAGCAGTTCGAGCTGATCGTGGTGCTGGAAGGGATCGTGGAGAGCACGGGGATGACCACCCAAGCTCGCAGTTCTTACCTGCCCGGTGAAATTCTCTGGGGTCACCGCTTCGAGCGCCTGGTCACCTTCCAGAAAGAAAACGGCCAGTACCAGATTGACTTTTCCCGCTTCCACAACACGGTTCCCGTGGACACCCCCAACTGCAGCGCTAAGGAGCTGAGCGAGATTACGGCGGACGGAAGAGTGCCGGACTCCACCGGGGCCTTCGTGGAGGAGGACGAGAACACCTCCATCGCCTCCAAGTCGGAGCGCTTCTCCAGCCCCTACGTGGTGAAGCGACACGGTGCTGCCCAGACTGACTTCGACGAAGACGAAGACGACTTTGACTCTCTGAGGAGCAAGCAGAGCACCAGCACTGACTTAGGCTCCAGAGCGGAGTCTGAGACGTTTCTATGACCTCCGTGTCTGGTGGCGTCCTCTTGTGTTCGGTAGTAGAAGCTCCCCCCTCCCTGTTTACCGTCTATCTCCGCTGTCTTTTATCACGATCTCTTTGATCACACCACTGGGATGAATGGACAGACAGAGAGAGGAGCTGAGGACTATTTTATTCACACTGGCGTGTATCTTCGGAAGAGAATAGAGTTTATTTACTATAGCTTTGTAATTACCTGTATGTCATTATTTTATGATTAATGACAGTGATGGAAAATATTGTTCATAATTTTGTAACCACTTTAACGGAGAGACACCAAGAGGATAGTTTTGTAACCACAGAAAGCATATTTATGATGATAACTTTGTTACAGATCTACAATACTGTCATTACTGAAACCTATGTGATAATGTTATTGTGTCTAAGGCAAGCATGCTAACTATGTAATGGCTGGAGTAATGCCTGTGTGTGCGTGCGTGCGTGCGTGCGTGCGTGCGTGTGTGTGTGTGTGTGTGTGTGTGTGTGTGTGTGTGAGGAGAGAGAGAGAGAGAGAGAGAGAGAGAGAGAGAGAGAGAGAAGGAGAGAGAGAGAGAGAGAGAGAGAGAGAGAGAGAGAGAGAGAGAGAGAGAAATGCAAGAAAGAAAATCTTGATGTTTTTTGTTACACACTCATTTGGTGTCACGTCTGAATAATGACGACATAGCTGAGGCACACTGCGTAATTAGCGACAACTGTGATGACGTAATGCATGGGACATAGCATGTAGATTTTGTTGATGGTGACGCATGTGTGCCGAGTTTTACATGACGTGCTAGAGGATGATGTGATATACGTGTCATTTGTCCTGTGGGTTTTTGTAAGAACATGACGTAATACCTGAGGCATATTGTGATGACGTCTAGATCCGCCCATCTGGTTTACCTCATGGCCTAGTTCATTCCTTGCTCCCTGTGAGGTTCAAACCTCACCTCACCTCTGTAGCTTTATCCGCCACACCACGACACTAACCACCACCAACAGTTCGTGCCTGACCACACTTCCTAAAGCTGGTCACACGCTAGGCATCAAATGTTCAGATTTTGCTTGTAGTGTCCGTAAGTTTTTCGCGACCGAATAGTGTGCCAATGAAGGTTTGGCTGGAAGTAGTTTGCTGAAGAGTAATGATCTGTTTGGTTCATCCTTAACGATGGATGGGTGGATGAACAGCGGGTTTCGTGGGTGACAAACTAACATGCATAGAAGACAGTACAAAAACGGTTGTTGTTTTTCTGTTCAAATGTCACAGTTTAACAGAAGTGTTTGTATAATTATGTCATATGATTTTATGACTTTGATTCCATCAGTTAAATCACGAAAATACTTTTACTTCTTCGAACCAATTTAACCAAGCTGGCGGTTCTTTTTGCAGAGATTGACATTGGTTTACTAGCAGTTAAGATTCCATCTGCAACTTTTAACTTCGTCTTTTCATTAGCCCCAGAAAGTGTAGAATACACTTATATATACATACACGCCATGCAGTTTCGGCACTGTGTCCTCTTTTCACACACACACACACACACACACACACACACACACACACACACACACACACACACACCTAAAGCTCAATTTTATATGCATGGCCAAAACTCTTGAATGTCGGAACTTCCCCAACGAGAGGACAGAATACACTGTAATAAGAAGAAAAACACAGTGTAAGTGGAATGATTATGAAGCCTTCAAACAAAAAGTTGCTTGCAGAAATCACAAAGGTATCCGCAGAAGCTAAAAATACAAAAAAGTTTTTTTTTTTTGCAAAAGGCTGTTGCAGTCGGACATTAAGTGCAAAACTTGCAGCTTTGACGCCGTGTGTGGGACTAGCCTTAGCCTTCCTTTGGGAAAACCCGGTACGAGTTCAGTTTCTAGAATATGTTCGCAACGTGATGAGTTAATACTACGTTAAATCACAAACAGTAAATTGAACAATAAACTATCTATGAAATCAAACATTTACAAACAACTAATCCAATTACTTTTTTCTTGCTGAAAGAGATATTGGGTGTTGGCTTAATGGGAATCTGAAAGCAAGAGTTAAGAAAAATGAGGGATAAAACTGAATCCTCTGTGCTTTGCCCATTTTACTAGAGCAGGATATGCCCAGCCTGCAGGTTTTGGGAGTTAACAGCAAAATTTATCAGCATCAACATCCACTTTATCATTTTCATTATCATCATTTTCATCCTTATCATGGTTAACGAAAGAAAGAAAAGAAAGAAATAGAAAAAAGAAAGAAAGAACCCACATTCAATCAACCTTATCAACAAGCTCATTAAGAAAGAAATTGGTTACAAACCGTTTACTTCTGGCAAATATATAACAAGTGATGAGAAAACCCATATATCTACTAAGTGAAGCGAATTTTCCCCCCAGTCAGTGTCGTTTAGCGAACCAAAGTGTTGCGAACATTTCTGTGAAGCTGAACAATATCCTGGTGAGATTAGGTTTGTTTTCAAGTTCACTTGGATTGTTGGTATATATGTAAATGTATACACAGCGCGAATGTAAGCACATCCTTAGTGCTTTA
The DNA here is from genome assembly GCA_028751875.1 of Rapana venosa. NCBI lineage: Eukaryota > Metazoa > Mollusca > Gastropoda > Neogastropoda > Muricidae > Rapana > Rapana venosa. The sequence goes on from CM054135.1 coordinate 68,673,397, forward strand.
TACACCAACGAATTTCATGTGTGAAGATGAGAAATGTCGTGTTTTGCATGTTTGTGGGTGCAACTGTTCTGTTAATTTATTTGGATTCGTTTTTGCATTGTGTTGTTTTGTTTTCTTTGTTTTGTTTTCTTTTGGTTTAAAGCACGGAATAGCCACAAACCAATGCAAAATATATGCAAACTTTTCGTTTTGTGATCGCCTTTTTGTGTTCTTTTTTTGTTTAAAGAAATTCAGAGCTGCACCAGACATTTAAAATGTTGTGTGGTGTGTTCTCAGTGGATGTTGGGTACTGCTTTTAGACAAACTGAAGAAACAAAGTGAACATTGCTGATAATGTGTGTGTAGCTTGAGAATGTGGGGTTTTCTTTTTTCATTTTGTTTGTTGTTCTTCTTTTTCTTTCTTTGTTTCTTTGTTTCTTTGTTTCTTTCTTCTTCTTCAGGATTCTTCTTCTTCAGAATTCTTCTTCTTCTTCTTCTTCTTCAGGATTCTTCTTCTTCTTCAGAATTCTTCTTCCTCTTCTTCTTCTTCTTCTTCTTCAGGATTCTTCTTCTTCAGAATTCTTCTTCTTGAGACTTCTTCAGGATTCTTCTTCTTCTTCTTCAGAATTCTCCTTCTTCTCCTTCCTCTTCTTCGGAATTCTTCTTCTTCAGAATTCTTCTTCTTCTTCTTCAGAATTCTTCTTCTTCTTCTTCTTCTTTCTTCTTCTTCTTCTTCTTCTTCTTCTTCTTCTTCTTCTTCTTCAGAATTCTTCTTCAGAGTTCTTCAGAATTCTTCTTCTTCTTCTTCAGAATTCTTCTTCTTTTTCTTAACTCTTCTTCCACTTCTTCTTCTTCTTCTTATCCTCCTCCTTCTTCTTCAGAATTCTTCTTCTTCTTCTTCATAATTCTTCTTCTTCTTCTTCTTCTTCTTCTTGAGAATTCTTCTTCTTCTTCTTCTCTCTTCTTCTTCTTCTTCTTCTTCTTCAGAACTCTTCTTCTTCTTCTTCAGAACTCTTTCTTCTTCTTCTGTTTTCCTCTTCTACTGCTGCAGCTGTTTCTGTTTATTGTTGCCTCTGTTTGTGTCTCTTTATAACAATTTTTGTTCTTTCCATTGGTTGCTTTCAGAATGTTGTTATGGTAGCTGTTACAGTTGCTGTTGTTGTTGATGTTGTTGTTGTTGTTGCTGTTGATGTTTCTGTTGTTGTTGTTGTTGTTGTTGTTGTTGTTGTTGTTGTTGTTGTTGTTGTTGTTAAAGTTACAATTGATAAAAGCACTGCCATTGTCACCTTCAGTGTCAGCGGCAGTGACACATTTTATAAATGTGTGTTGTTATGTTTTGGGGGTATTTTTATGCAAGATTGTTGTCGTTTACAATACAATAACTCTGTTTAAGTAACATATAGAAGATTACATGATAAACGTTCACTTCAATCATTTGAATGACATTTCTAAGTAGCCGTCAAAGAAACCAGACTTGGACAAGTATTCCAGATTAATGCATATTACTGGGTGGAAAAGAATGTCTTAGGGGAACTGACCAAAAAAAAACAACAAAATATCTGGTGATACTGGAGTTGTTTTGTTTTGAAATCTTTGACTTTATATGCATTATTATTCTTGTTGTTTGCTATTACACTGCTTTTGTGGCCAACTTGAATAAAAAAGATTCGTTACTGACATTTCTGGACAAAAAACAACCAATAAAAATAAAAGCAAAAGAAGAAACAAAACGAAGGCCAAAAAATGAACAGTGGATTTCGAACGCAGATGTATTAAAATAAAAGATGTGCGTGTGTGCGCGCGCGCGCGCGCGAGTATGCGCGTGAGCGCGCGTGTGTGTTTAGGCACGAACACTTCCACTTGTATGCGTACTTTCTTGCGTGGAAGCGGGTGTGCTAGGGAGAGAGAGGGTGAGGGCATGCACGTAGTGTGTGTGTGTGTGTGTGTGTGTGTGTGTGTGTGTGTGTGTGTGTGTTGTCTGTGTGTGTCTGTGTGCGTGCGTGCGTGCGTGCGTGCGGTGTGTGTGTGTGTGTGTGTGTGTGTGTGTGTGTGTGTGTGTGTGTGTGTGTGTGTGTGTGTGTGTGTGTGTGTGTGTGTGAAATCTATGGTTGGTTTGCTGATGATTTTGGTGCACGCCATGTACAAGAGAGAGAGAGAGAGAGAGAGAGAGTGAGTTTGTGTGTGTGTGTGTGTGCGTGTGTGTATGTGTGTGTGTGTGCGTGTGTGCGTGCGTGCGTGCGTGTTTGTGTGTGTGCGTGCGTGCGTGCGTGCGTGTGTGCGTGCGTGCGTGCGTGCGTGTGTGTGTGTGTGTGTCTGTGTGTGTGTGTCTGTGTGTGTTAAATCTATGGTTGGTTTGCTGATGATTGTGGGTGCACGCCCATGTACAAGGAAGAGAGAGAGAGAGAGAAGGAGAGAGAGAGTGTGTGTGTGTGTGTGTGTATGTGTCTGTCTGTCTGTGTTTGTGTGTATGTGTTTGTGTGCGTGTGTTTCTGTGTGTGTGTTTGTGTGTGTGTGTGTGTGTGAGAGTTTGTGTGTGTGTTTGTGTGTATGTGTGTTTGTGTGCGTGTGTGCGTGCGTGCGTGCGTGCGTGTGTGCGTGCGTGCGTGCGTGTGTGTGTGTGTAAAAATGTTCCTTAACATAGCTTGCATAATTCCATATTATGGGCAGTGGACGTCTTGTGGTGTCCATCACGAGGAAGACTGTGATGTGCAGACGTTCTCAGTTACTAGTTTATTACCACAGCTGCTTCATTACATGTAGGCAGGCATCACTGTCGTATTCAGCATCAATGATGATGAGGAGGAGAACATTCTTCCAAAGTTCGAACCTGTTGTCAACTGCTTCAGTGTGTATATTCTCTGTGTGTGTGTGTGTGAGTGTGTGTGTGTGTGTGTGTGTGTGGGTGTGGGTGTGGGTGTGTTGGGGGGGAGGGGGTTGTGTGTGTGTGTGTGTGTGGGGGGGGGATGTGTGTTTGTGTTGGTGAGGCGAAGGGGGGTGGGGGTGTCGCGTGTGTGCGTATGTGTGTGTGCGTGCGTGCGTGTGTGTGTGCGTTTGTGTGCGTGTGAGCGCGCGAGCGCATGTGTGTATGCGTGCGTGTGAATGCGCGCGCACGCGTGCGCTTGTGTGTGTGTGTTTCTACCAGAAACTGACATTTTGAATAGTGCTTTAAAAAGAAAAGCAAAAAACCATGCTCAGTCACAACAAACACACTCTGCATCCTTTGGGAGAGTAAAGCATTTAGCCAGTGAATCACTTCAACACTTTATTCATTTTTCCATGTGTTCCCTTTAACCTTCCTTATAT
>CM054135.1:68679178-68719178 GCA_028751875.1 Rapana venosa
CTGCACACACACACACACGCACACGCACACACGTGTGGGGGCATACAGTCACACGTGCACGAATGTACGCGCGCACATGGGCACACATATACTCACGCGCGCATGTGCTTGTAGATCATTGACATTTTATAGTTAAAAGATATGTTTAAAAGGATAACATTGCATCACTCTCCACCTTCCCTTGTTTCAGACCGATCTTACATCTACACACCTACACATACACACACACCTACACACACACGCACACACACACCTACACACAACGCGCGCGCGCGCGCGCGCACCACGCACACACATACAAACACACACAAGCGCCGGTGGATGACAAAATTGACAAAACTGCATACACACGGGGGTTGGATGAAAAAAGTACATGGGTGGCTTATTCCATTATCTTCGAAATAAAAGAATGAATAAATAAAAGAATAAATAAATAAAAGAATAAATTAAATAAATAAATAAAAGCGAGTGCGCGCGTGCACCATTTTTAAAGCAACAAGGAAACGCAACAAATAAAAAATGCACACACAAAAACTAAAATCTTGCATCATAGAAAATCTGCACACAGAAAAATCCACTATTATTCCATTGAAAACCTTACAGCACTAAAAAGTCCAGCATCATTCCACAAATGTCTCATAGTATAGTACCTGTCACCCCACACATCTCCTTGTGAAGGCAATCTGTAATCCAGCAGATGGGTTATCTTACAGGAACACGGCTTGAGGAAGTATGAAAACAGGCCTAGGTGTGCCGGTATTTCTTGTCTTTTCATGTTATTTATAGCCCTACCACGTGTGACAACATCAGAGAGTGGACTGGCCTTGAGTGGAACGATTTTCTACGGAAAGCTGAGGACCGCGGGGAGTGGAGGAAGCTGGTTGCAAAGTCTTCACTGGTGACCCTACTGTCCACGGGAGTACGGGATAGGTGAAGGTCTGCAAGAAGATAGCCTTACCGACCACGACCACGTCTCTTGGTTTTGTTGTTGCGACTCCAGTAACAGTCACATCAAGTTCAGCATTAGCACCATTCAACCCCTTCAAACATCCAATACCGTCTGGAACAATGACACACATTGAATGGCAAAATACCGTCATTATTTTTTTTTAATGAGACTAATAAGACCAGGCTGTACTGAGGACGCCAGTTATTTCACTTAATTTATCATCCCCAAGCTACAACAGCAACAACAAAAACCTGTAAAACTGTATAATTTTTTTAAAAAGTCAAGAGAATTGCCTTGGAAAGCAGCAAATAAGCAAGAGAGATGATAAACAGGCCAAGGATAAAGACACGCCCTCCAAAAAAAAAAACCAGAGTAAAAGAAAATGGGACATTTAAGCACAGAATGTCCAGAATGTGTGAATGCTATTTCCATTAACAGTGCTCCTGGCATCCTCAAAGGAGGAGTGTTGTGGCTGACTATATTTAGCTGTGCCATCAGAGGGCATCAAACATCACTTCCAAGATCTTGATTTTACAGCAACCTGAAGATGGCCTTCACGACTGGAGGATGGAACGATGACTTCACCCACAGTTCAAACAGCCGAAACACAGATGGGGACCAAAGCTGGGGTGGGACTATAAGTATGAAAGGAAGTTGTCGGAACAGCTAGGCTCTTTTCTGATTTTGGTAGTATTTTATGTTTAACATTGGTGCGCGTTGTGAAAAGTTTATGGTGGAAAATACATGCAAGCACTGGCAAGCGTGCACGCATGCACGTGCACACTATAAGCGTGCACACACACATGCATACGCAGGCATGTGCTCACTACAAGCGTGCACACACACACATGCATACGCAGGCACGTGCACACTACTAATTGAGAGAGAGGGGTGTAATCTTTTCTCGCTCAGAACAAAAACGTTCTGAGGGCAAGATCTTGCATCATTACTTCACCATAATCCATTCCCCCACCTCTCCTTCCACGTAGGCGCCAATCCTCCCCCCCCCCCCCCCCCCCCCTCACCCACCCACAGAGCTGCCGCCTCTCTCTCCCAATGGGCAGACGAATGGTTTATCATTATTTCATGGTAATTCGTTTTCCATGCAAGTCCTGTAACACTGCATATTTGATATACAGGGCCAACAAATTGAAATGGTGTCTGATAAGAACATAGCCTCAGGAGTGCGTTTGCAGGCGATTCTATCTCTGTTATGGTAAATTGTTCAAACATCTCCTCTCATTTGTGCGATGAAAAATGTTTTTTTAAATCTCTGTCCACAAACAATCGTAAAACGTCAGAACAAGTTCATCTGAACTGCAGCTGCCCTTTCTCTCTTTGAAAGACAAAGAGCTGATTATAGTATCGTACTTCATGACCTTATCCAGTGGATGAGGGAGAAATGAAAGTGCACAAATATTGCAGGTGTCTGTAAAGGTTGCAAAGGTCTACAAAGATTGTAGATGTCTACCAAGACGGGGTAGCTCAGGGAAGGTAAAGGAGCAAGGGAGAGGAGATGGGCCCCGCCCTCAATATGCTGGCCCCTGGAGAAGTTGAGGTCTCTGACACCTCGCTCCCAACGACCGCATAGATTATAGAAACACCCTTACCTTTTTAATTTTACAAAAATGTCTGATGTCTATAAATATTGCAGAGGTCTATACCAAGGGCACAGCAGCCCATAGATTGACACAAAGTTTATGATGAAAAAGGAAGCACCGTGGTCGAGTGGTTTAGGCGGTCAACTCGTGATCCAGAGGTTGCGGGTTCGATCCCCGCTCGGCTCGGTGTTGTGTCCTTGGGAAAGACACTTTACTCCTATTTTCCTCACTCCACCCAGGTGTACAAGTGGGTACCAGCTCTGCTGGGGAAGTATCTGGCGACAGACTAGCGTCCTGTCACAGGGGTGGTGAAAAACCATCAGTTCGCTTAACGCTACAGAAACCGGGATAAGCTCCGGCTCTATGGGCCTTCTGGCTCGAAAGAACATACTTTTATGATGAAAAGGAAGTGAGCAAATGTAACTCGCCAATCTCGCTTGTGGACATGAACAGAGGCGACATGGTGCAGTTTGCAGGGGACCCCTTACAGGTGTAAGTCATTTTCTGCAGTGGGGAGTGCATTGTTCAGGACCTGTGACCTCCAGGACCCTGACTCTGCAGCCCTCCATGAAACAAAAACCATGTGCTAGTCCACAAAGGTGACCACCATCACCTTACTGAAGAATTTGCCAAAGACATGCATGTTTGTGTTTCCATAGCCCACAAATGCTGACATCAAGTATGGAATTTCTGGTGTGGCTTTTTTCTGTGTTGTTTTGTGGCAACGTGATGGAAAGTAAGACTTTCATTGTGATCAGTTCCAGTCAGGAATTGAGGGTTAGTCTCAGCATCATCTTATAAATAACAGCACACACGCACGCACGCACGCATGCACACACACACACACACACACACACACAACAGAAGAGTTTTATTAATTTCAATCTCATCCAATAGAAAACCATAAAAACCAATGAAATAATGATAATAATAATACATTGAATTTATACAACGCCATATCTTGCAAAAAACAAATCAAAGCGCTTTCGTTCATCCCACTCATTCACATGCAGCCAGTTACAATTAATAGTGGTTTTTTTACAAATTCAAATCTATACACACGCACACACGCAAGCATGCACACACGCACACGCACGCAAACACATAAAGGTTATACACTTCGGCAGGGTGATGGGGTGACGGCAGGGACAAAAATGAGATGGAACAAGAGGGGAGAATCTTAGGTTTGAAATAAATGTGTCTTGAGGTCGTACAATCCAACTGAATAAAGCAATACAATGCAGTATATTTCCGCTTTTTACACTGTAAAGGAACTTACCAAAATATAGAAAATTACAATGCAGTCAGATATAGTTAATGCTATTTTGCTGCTAATCATGTAATGCAAATGGGAATCTCTCTCTCTCTCTCTCTCTCTCTCTCTCTCTCTCTCTCTCTCTCTCTCTCTCTCCCCGTGCACGAACGCACGCAGAACATCTTGCGCACACGTTTAATCCTGTTCCGCTTTTAAGAGTAGGCCATTGTGTGCCGGTGGGAACAGATGACAAATTCTCAAAACCGCATACACACGGGGATTGGATGTAAAAAAAAAAAAGCACGTAAGTGCTTATTCCATTCTCCTCGATATAAAAGGTGTTTTTTTTTAATTTAAAACTCTCTCTCTCTCTCTCTCTCTCTCTCTCTCTCTCTCTCACTCACTTAAAGGCACAATAACAGGAACAAAGTTACACCCCCAATCATAACAGGAAGCAGTTACACGCAACCAGGGGGGAAAAGATGTTTCTAAAATGTTACTTCTGTTCTATGATGATCATCTTTGACATCATACGTTACGACCAAACGGAAGCGTGGGAGACGCGACTCGCCATCATTGTGCCTCCCTGCATTATGCTGCACGTGAACAATGGCGCTGGAAAACGGCTGACCCCACAGCAGGGGCGACTTGTGGGGTTGTTTAGCACCGTCTGGTAGTGGGGAAACTGCTGATAATGTGGGCTGTTATCAGATGGACGTGACAGGGAAACGTGGTGGTCAACGGAAGGGGCCGTTGGAGGGAAACAAGAGGGTGGGGGGGGGGGGGGGGGGGGTGTTAAAGGGGATGAAGGCAGATGGACAGAGAAAAGAGAAAGGGTGGGGTATGATAAAATCATGCGACTTTCCTAAATTTAAAAAAAAATTGTCTAAATAATAATAATAATGTATGGAATTTATACAGCGCTGAATCTTGTAAAGCTACAAATCAAAGGAAGAAGCATGATACAACAAAACAATGGATAATACTTTGTGTACTTATACAGGACTTTCAAGGGGTATCATGACCCTCCCCCGCCCCCGCCCCCCTCCAATTTCACCATGACATGAACACTGTTTAGAAAGATAATTGTGTGCCAAAACTATTTGTGTTCCTGAATAATTCCTGTCCTTGTAAAAGGAGCGTATACCTAGATCCATGGGTCAGGATCGTGATTCTAATTGCTTTTAAACTGTTGATCCCTCTTGAGTACATCCAACTGGCAGCTAAGGACTGTAAAATGTCAACAGTTATTACAAAGAAGAACTCTTACCCATGAAGAAGAGCAAATCTGACACATGGTCACACTATTCATGATTAAACAAAATTGGAAGGGGGGGGGGTTAAAAAGTTCAAATCTTTTGGCCTTTGGCCTTATCTATCTCTCACAAGGAAGGGAAGTGTTTATTTTACCTACCTAATGTGTGTTCTGAAATCCCAAGGTGTATTTTGGGGTGATTGAAAGTTGGGTGAATTATTCCAGTCAAGGTGTCTGTTTTGGCGATGTTGAATAAGACGGACGCACACAGTGTGTGGCGATGTTGAATAAGATGGACGCACACAGTGTGTGGCGATGTTGAATAAGATGGACCCACACAGTGTTTGGCGATGTTGAATAAGAGTGACCCACACAGTGTGTGGCGATGTTGAATAAAAATTGACCCACACTCTGGTGATGTTGAATAATGTTGACTCGCAGTGTCTGGCGATGTTGAATAAAATTGACCCACACTCTGGTGATGTTGAATAATGTTGACTCGCAGTGTCTGGCGATGTTGAATAAATTGACCCACACAGATTCCGGATCTGATCGTTTTGTTTGCTTCTGCTATACCAGGCTGCTTTGGAGTTTGTAAGCCTGCGAGTGAAGGAGATTACACACACATCACCCACATGCAAAGATAGAACTCAAAGAGAGACAGATATATGTACTTATTCCTCTAATTATTGATTTATTCTTTTATTTTAAGGATAGTGTAATTAATAATCAAGCATGTGTTTTTTCTTTACATTTAGTCCCTGTGTGCATGTAGTTTTGTAAATTTTGACATCCATTCCTACTGACACGCGATGGCCTACTCTTCCGAAATGTGGAACAGGTTTTAACTTGTGCGCAAGATGTTCTGCGTGCATTTGCACGAGAGAGGATGAGACTATAAAAACACTGAGGAAGAGAAGGCTGGAGACAGAATCAAAGACAGAGACAGACAGACAACCAGACAGACTGACAGCCAGACAGACAAAATCAGAGAAACAGACTGGGACAGAGGAGTAGACTGAAGTATGGAAAGCCAAACATAAGAAGCAGGCATGCGATGTTGACATTCTGTGTAAGATGGATAATGATGGATGACCTATCATGGAGAAGGAGATTTTGTGACAAAGGAATTGTAAAAAAAAAAAAAATCGATCATGTAATTAACCCTTGCTAGTCCCTATGTTTGGATGGCCTCCTTACCTGGCGGGAAGATAAATTGCCTTTTTTTTTTTAAATGTCAGGAATGTTGAGTGCATTTTCATTAGGCCACGATTTTTTTCTGATGCATTCTGACAGTAAAAGATATATTTGTGAAGTGCGCAGTTGTGATGAGGATGTGATCTAGCAGCTTACAAGGCCAGCTGCTCATTATAGACAGACTACAACATGACCAAAAAAAAGCCCTGACTGACCTTTTCTTCTAGTTTTTGTTTGACTGACTCAATTACTGGTAGACTGGCCTTGAGCGGAACGATTTGCTACGGAAAGCAGAGGACCGCGGGGATTGGAGGAAGCTGGGTGCAAAACCTATATTAGTGCCCCCACGGTCCACGGGACTACGGGATATGTGAAAGTGGTGAAGGTGAAGAAATCTTGAGGATTGAAACCCTATTGACCAGTGCTGTTCACATGAAAAGCAATTTACGAAAACATTAGTGTAACAAATAAAACTGAACAAATTTGATTGGGAGTTGTTCTTAAATGCTTACCTTTGTCTCTTCATCATTTTTCTCTAAAATTCTTTTGTTTTTATTGAATGTTTACCAGGTTCTGACCTTTTGTTCCAAATGAAATCCTTTCATAAAATGTGTCCATCACTATATAGCATGTTTTAGCATGCTTTTCTCCAAATTTGTGCGGCCACAATGGCTTATTCAGGATAATATGTGTAATGTGTATGGAGGTATTTGCTCTCTATGACACTGCATTCAGACCAAAGTGCCAACATGCTACACTCATGCAACAAACACAAAAAATACTAAATAACAACAATGCGAGGGCCTTCTGCCAAAATGAGATTCTGGCTTCTGTAATCCTTGTGAAATAGACCAATTTGGCCAGGAGCTTTTGTATGTTCGTAATGATCTATGAATGCTTGGTCATCATCAAATAGTTGTCATCATGTAGACGTCATCATGTAGATGCCCATCATTATGTAGATGTCATCATGTAGTTGTCATCATCATATAAATGTCATCATCATGTAGTTGTCATCATCTGTAGATGTCATCTCATGTAGTTGTCATCATCATGTAGATGTCATCATCATGTAGTTGTCATCATCATGTAGATGTCATCATCATGTAGATGTCATCATCATGTAGTTGTCATCATCATGTAGATGTCATCATCATGTAGTTGTCATCATCATGTAGATGTCATCATCATGTAGATGTCATCATCATGTAGATGTCATCACCTCATGTAGATGTCATCATCATGAAGTTGTCATCATCATGTAGTTGTCATCATCATGTAGATGTCATCATCATGTAGTTGTCATCATCATATAAATGTCATCATCATGTAGTTGTCATCATCATGTAGATGTCTCATCAGGTTGTCATCATGTAGATGTCATCATCATGTAGTTGTCATCATCATGTAGATGTCATCATTATGTAGATGTCATCATCATGTAGTTGTCATCATCATGTAGATGTCATCATCATGTAGTTGTCATCATCATGTAGATGTCATCATCATGTAGATGTCATCATCATGTAGATGTCATCACTCATGTAGATGTCATCATCATGAAGTTGTCATCATCATGTAGTGTCATCATCATGTAGATGTCATCATCATGTAGTTGTCATCATCATATAGATGTCATCATCGTGTAGATGTCATAATCATGTAGATGTCATCATCATGAAGTTGTCATCACCATGTAGATGTCATCATTATGTAGATGTCATCATCATGAAGTTGTCATCACCATGTAGATGTCATCATTATGTAGATGTCATCATCATGAAGTTGTCATCATCATATAGATGTCATCATCATGTAGTTGTCATCATTATGTAGATGTCATCATCATGAAGTTGTCATCATCGTGTAGTTGTCATCATCATGTAGATGTCATCATCATGTAGAGATGTCATCCTCATGTAGTTGTCATGATCATGTAGATGTCATCATTATGTAGATGTCATCATCATGTAGTTGTCATCATCATGAAGTTGTCATCATCATGTAGATGTCATCATCATGTAGATGTCATCATCATGTAGATGTCATCATCATGTAGTTGTCATCATCATGAAGTTGTCATCATCATGTAGTTGTATCATCTTAGTGTCATACATGTAGATGTCATCATCATGTAGATTGTCATCATCATGTAGTGTCATTCATTAGATGTCATATTATGTAGATGTCATCATCATGTAGTTGTCATCATCATGTAGATGTCATCATCATGTAGATGTCATCATTATGTAGTTGTCATCATCATGTAGTTGTCATCATCATGTAGTTGTCATCATCATGTAGTTGTCATCATGTAGATGTAATCATCGTGTAGATGTAATCATCATGTAGTCATCATCACCGAGATTGCATTATGTAGATGTCATCATCATGTATATATCATCATGTAGATGTCATCATCATGTAGTCATCATCATGTAGATGTCACCATCATGTAGTTGTCATCATCATGAAGTTGTCATCGTCATGTAGATGTCATCATCATGTAGATGTCACCATGTAGATGTCATCAACATGTAGATATCATCATGTAGTTGTCATCAACATGTAGATGTCATCATTATTAAGTTGTCATAACTTCATGTAAATGTCATCATCATGTAGTTATCATTATGAAGTTGTCATCATCATGTAGATGTCACCATCATGTAGATTTCATTAGGTAGATGTCACCATCATGTAGATGTCATCATCATGTAGATGTCATCATCATGAAGTTGTCATCGTCATGTAGATGTCATCATCATGTAGATGTCACCATCATATAGTTGTCATCATCATGTAGATGTCATCATCATGTAGTTGTCATCATCATATAGTTGTCATCATCATGTAGATGTCATCATCATGTAGTTGTCATCATCATATTTAGTTGTCATCATCATGTAGATGTCACATATTAGTGTCATCATCATGTAGATGTCATCATCATGTAGTTGTCATCATCATATAGTTGTCATCATCACGTAGTTATCATCATCATGTAGATGTCATCATCATTAAGTTGTCATCACTTCATGTAGATGTCATCATCATGTAGATGTCATCATCATGTAGTTGTCATCATCATGTAGATGTCATCATCATGTAAATGTCATCATCATGTAGATTTCATTATGTAGATGTCATCATCATGTAGATGTCACCATCATGTAGTTGTCATCATTATATAGCTGTCATCATCATGTAGTTGTCATCATCATGTAGATTTCATCATCATGTAGATATCATCATCATGTAGTTGTCATCATCATGTAGATATCATCATCATGTAGTTGTCATCATCATGTAGTTGTCATCATCATGTAGATGTCATCATCATGTAGTTGTCATCATGTAGATGTAATCATCATGTAGATGTAATCATCATGTAGTCATCATCACCGAGATTGCATTATGTAGATGTCATTATCATGTAGATGTCATCATCACGTAGATGTCATCATCATGAAGTTGTCATCATCATGTAGATGTCATTATGTAGTTGTCATCATCATGTAGATGTCATCATCTAGATGCCCATCATTATGTAGATGCTATCATGTAGTTGTCATCATTATGTAGTTGTCATCATCATGTAGATATCATCATCATGTAGTTGTCAGCATCATGTAGAGATGTCATCCTCATGTAGTTGTCATGATCATGTAGAAGTCATCATCATGTAGATGTCATCATCATGTAGATGTCATCATCATGTAGTTGTCATCATCATGTAGATGTCATCATCATGTAGATGTCATTATGTAGATGTCATCATCATGTAGATGTCATTATCATGTAGTTGTCATCACCTCATGTACAGATTCCAGACTGCTTGTTTGCTGAAATATGTCGTTAACCTTCAAAAGGCAAGATAGATAGGTAGATAGGTGGTAGGTTTTGACACTGTGATACGTGTGAACTGCAGAGGCCTCTCTGCATTAGAGCAGAATAGTACGTTTACGCTAAAAAACATCTGCAAAGAATCCTTTTAGCAGAGGAGGTTCTCCCAGTGCCTAATACATCTGTGTTTTGAAGAATCCCCAGGTGGATACTGTATGTTTCTGTGTCTGCAGTTTGCCAAAGACTGACATGGATTTCAACATCTTTAACATGCATACTTTATATTCTGCATGCGTATGCATACAAAGAGAGTGTGCGGTATTGGCAAACCATCTCACGAGAGGAGCTGAGAGGTCTTACCATTAATCCTCCAGGCAATTCTAAAACTGGAACCAGTGATTTCAAGATTTGCAGAAATGACAGGTCAGCGTTTGAAGCATTCAGCCACTTCCCCCATTCCAAGTTGAAGATGACAGCAATTGACTCCTGAGAGAATTGGAGAATGTGCTCAAACTGTGTACTTTCATCTCGATCTCGGCTTTTTCTCAACTTCTGACTCGACTGGTCACATTTTGTTTAATATTTTATGTGGTTATAGATTATATGTATGCAATATTTATTATGAGTCATGTGCTATGTATAATGTTTAAAAAGTGTTAAGTTGTCTATATCTGTATACAGTGTATAAACTTCACCGCAATAAAATCTTCCCGTCGTTGCATTGCTCTTTCAGCTTCTATGAAATATGAGATAAGTTTTGTTTATAAACTTTTTCCAGTCGTGACAAGAGCAGAAATCAACAAACATTGACATACTTGTTTGATATTTCGTATTTCCGATATCTATCTCTAAAGATGCGCTACTCCATCTCTAACAATGGATCTTAAAGCACAACATTGAACATATCAATATCCTTTTTACTTTGTGTATACTCCTTCCCTTACTCTTAATTCTATGTCATGTAAAAAAAAAAAATCTGAGCGCTTTGATTTGTTGCATTACAAGATTCAGCGCTATATAAATTCCATACATTATTATTATCATTATTATTATTATTATTATTATTATTATTATTATTATTATTATCATTATCATTATCATTATTATTATTATTATGATCTACACACAAACTCGATCGTGCCACTAATAGGATAACATTTTAGCGTACTTTCCTGATGATTTTGATAGAATGTTATAAACTTGATAGGGATAATCTAATGTACAACAATTCATTCGAACTCAGTGACGCCATATCGATATCAAAAACTGCGTCTGTGAATCTGTGATATTTCCATTTCCCGGCAATAAAGGCAGTTTCACGTGACCATTCTGGAGGCGATGCTTTAGCGCCGGAGGCAGGCGGACCCAGGCCGGCAGTGTTTATTGCAGCGGCTGAGCGTTATCGTGTCAGGTTGCAGCAGGAAATGGCTGGGCAGATTCCTGGGGAGAACAGAATGGCTTCGCAATATTGTACTATCCTCTCCAGAATGCCGGAGATATTGGCAGAATTATCAGAGATGGCCTCATATAGAGCGCTGGGCTGCGTCAGAAAAAGTCCCTAAATCGGAAATCTCCACCGGGACGTAAATATAATCGCAACCACAACATGGCAATCA
The DNA here is from genome assembly GCA_028751875.1 of Rapana venosa. Taxonomy (NCBI): domain Eukaryota; kingdom Metazoa; phylum Mollusca; class Gastropoda; order Neogastropoda; family Muricidae; genus Rapana; species Rapana venosa. The sequence continues at coordinate 68,690,898 of CM054135.1, forward strand.
AAAGGCGGGATAAAGGTCTGGAAGACGTTGGGGCGGGGAAATGGGCATGGCTTGTAAATGTAACAGTGCACAGATGAGCGTAAGAGTGGAAGGGTCTGATACCTTAGAAACCAAAGAACAAGGGGGAAAAGAACAAGCAGGAGCAGAGAAAGATGCATGAGGTCACCCTGTCATGCTATCCGATGTTTGAGTGATGGCGCGTCTAGTTCAACGAATAGGGTTTACACGGCTTATTTACTCAGATTTAGCTGGAAAATATTGCAACGTGTTTATCTGAAGGGGAGAATTACCTATGGGAAGGGATTCTAAGGAAAAATGAGGATTGATATAAAATTATTTTCCTAAACAGCATGTTGAATTTTTTGTTGTTCATCGGCTAAAGCTCCGAGGTTCACCAGCGGTGGGATTTTTCCGTATGCCACCGATTGTCCCCACCATTCAGGTAGCCGCATTTCGACTTTGGGATACTGTTGGAAAATGAACCAACCAAATTTGCCAGGAGAGTCAGGAGGTACTCCCCTGCTCTTTCCGATTTTCAACTGTCGCGGGTTCTTTTGATCTGCGAAATTCCGCAAGCACACGGGTCTCGCTGGATTAGTCTCCTGCGAACGACTTGTTGAAATGATGTAGCTATCATGTTATTAACAATTAAGACATCATACAGTGGAAACAAATTGGACTTATCATTTCCTGTTTTGGGTTGGTTACTTAATATCACCACCAACATCCTACATTATCAATATCACTGAGATCAGTGGTCTTTGAAGGCTTCAGAAGATCATAGAACTCAGCACAAGAGAGAGAGAGGAGGCGAACCCTGGGGGCATGACGTGGAGCTCCTACCGACGACAGCGGCGATGGAGACAGTGGAGCTGAGTTTGACTGCCAATAGAAATGTATACAACTTCTTTTCACAAGTAGCATCACCTCAAAGACCGTTTTGCTAAAGAGTTTTGGCAATATTTTTTTCCCGCTGCATTAATGTGGCCTACTCTTCCGGTAGGCAGGATAGGTATCAGCGTGTGCGCGAGATGTTCTGCGTGCGTTCGCGCACGGGGCCTCGGTTTATAGTCTCATCTGAAGTACAAACGGGGGAATGGAGTCGGCACTGATGTTAACTCCAGGGGGGGAAATCCCCTTGAACGGGCGTCTCGGTGATGGCTGGAAAATCCGTAAAATGAGTCAGAGGGCTGGAGTGGAGCAGGGATGGGGTTGGAAGGGTTGGGTAGTGGCCATTTCCATTCTTCCAGGAAAGTGTCACCGCGTGCAGCCCAATCCATATTCCCTAATCCCAGCTGCCAAGAAATCCATTTGGGTACCTGCAGAATCCTGTGAGCTCAAATGGAGACACATATCTTGGACAGAAACGTTCGGTATTGAGTCTCGATGTTGACAGACTGATTGAAAGTCTATAACGGTTCATTTGCTCCTGTGAGGAGAGTGTCTATGATAAATGGTGGGGTGGAATGAACTCAGAACCACAAGAAGCCTGATTGACAAATGGCCTTGGTCTTTGAAATAGTATGATTGTTTGACATCTCTCTCTCTCTCTCTCTCTCTCTCTCTCTCTCTCTCCTCTCTCTCTCTTCTCTCTCTCCTCTCTCTCTCTCTCTCACACTCTCTCTATCTCTCTCTCTCTCTCTCTTCTCTCTCCCTCTCTCTCTCTCTCTCTCTCTCTCTCTCCTCTCTCTCTCTCTCTCTCCTCTCTCTCTCTCTCTCTCTCTCTCTCCCCCCCCACCCCCTCTGTCGTTACGCTTACTTAAAATTATTAGTTCCTATTGATAATGACAGTCTCTATTCATGGCAAGGGTCGATTAAACAAAAAATGCCAAGACTTATCTGTCACCCTTGAAAATAAAGATTATTGATCAGTCTATGAATCTCTATCTCTCTCTCTCTCTGTCTCTCTCTCTCTCTCTCTCTCTCTCTCTCTCTCTCTCTCTCTCTCTCTCTCTCTCTCTTCAATCTCTGTGGCTTAATTACATGCTGTAGGCGCTAATAACACATGTAAACAGTGAAGAAAGGTCAGAGGGGAGCGGACGGCAGAAGAGATGGATGCAATACAGCAAGCGCGATCATGATGGGATCAAGATAAATGCCCTCAGAAACAGACCAGGGGCGGGTTAGCCTAGTACAGCCGTTAAAGCCTTGTGCTCGTGATCGGATGGCCCGCATAGAGCCACCACAGAGGCGTCCGTTCTAGGGAATGTTACCCTGGAGTTAACATGAAAACTGACTACTGACAGGGGGACGAGATAGCCTGGTGGTTAGAGTGATGCGCTCGTGATCTGCTGATCCAGGTTCGAATCTCGTTCAAGAGGATTTTTTCCTCTGAAGTTAACATTAGTGTCGACTCTACTCCCCCCAAAAGTCCTTAGGATGAGATTATAAACCAAGGTCTCGTATGCGAACGCACGCAAAACATCTTGGGCAATTGTTAAAAGCCCGTTCCGCCTTTCGAAAGAGTAAGCCATTTCGTGGCAGAAGAAACGGATGACAAAATTTTTTTTAAAAACTTGTACGCAGGCGTCGTGTTTAGACACTGTGTCCGAAGTCGGAATGTGGCTACCTTAATGATGGGTAAAAACGGTCGGATACACAAAATTTCGTCATTGGTGAACCCTGTGTGCGTGTGTGTGTGTGTGTGTGTCTTGTGTGTGTGTGTGTGTGTGTGTGTGTGTCTGTGTGTCTGTGTGTCTGTGTGTGTCTGTGTGTCTGTGTGTGTGCTCTTTTTAAATGATAGATTAATTGTATCGCATATTTTGGATTTTAAGATTCCTTTCTGTAGTATTTAGTGTTTTGTGTGTGTGAGGGGAATTTTCTCCCGAAGTTATATTGATTTTCGTATTGTTTTGCTTGTTATAATGAATGTATGTTTACAAGGACAAATTGTAAGACTAGGCTTGAGCTAATATCTTCATCCTTGTGTATTAAAGATCATTCATTCTTCAAAGTATTGATTCAGACCACAAAAAGTGTTGCTCTTTTCACAAGCATTTTTTCTCTTTATCACGTGGCTTTTCAGGTTGTCTACAACAAAATCTTTGTTCCTTCTGGGACAAAATGGTGAAGAAATCTTGTTTGATTCTTAGGAACAAAAGGTTTTCTGTACGTAGAGAGGTTTTTTGCGTACACTTCATCTTTTCATATTTAAAATATAAACCTTTGCATATTGACCATTACAGTGCAGGATCATTAGCAAATGATTTGCCTCAGTAATCTGAAAAAAACTGTTATCTTTCTAGAGGTGGTGTATCCTATACTTTTCTATCATCGCCATCCTTTACCCTCCGTCCAAACCTTTATAAGCAAGGTGCCAAGACCAACGTTAAGAATACTGTTATGCTTCAATATACTGTGCTGAGATTGTGATCAACGCTCATCAATAACAAGCTCTCCAAGCAAGGCAACCTGTGCTCTCCATTGAAAGAGAAGAGTCCTCTGAAGTCAAAGTGCGGCTGCCTAGATGATGGAGGTGCACTAGACAGTCATACACACATACTACTCGTCCAGTGTGCACTTAATGGGCTCACAGTCATTCTCACTGTGATGAGTCAGACAAAGTGCCTATTCTGGGTGACCCACAAGGTGCTAGCTTAGCTGGGAGAAACCCAACAGCACCATTAACAAGCTCCAGCACTCTTTCAGATGTAGTCCAACCAGCAGCTAGGCATCATCACTATTTCATGCAGAAATGGCCTACACACCATTCCCTATGACTGAAGATGTCGTAAACTGACCGTGACAAGTTATCCTTTCCAGGGTGCTGACCTCTCTGCTAGAATGCACCACAGGCTGGAAGTGAATAGTGCTGACTACTGTCAGTCAGGTATCTGAGAAAACCATCAAGCTTGCCAACATCTCATAATTATTGGACACTTTTCAGACAGAAATGGGAAAATGAATGGTTTGAGCATTTTCCTGCAGATAGTTTAGCAAATTCAAAACTCACTGAGAGATGAATCATGTATTCTCATTACTGTTTTCCTCAACACATCGGCTTTCCACAGCCATCTCCCATGGAGGTGGCCTGCAGGCCATTTTCCAAGGGTTCTGAATGATTGATCGCCTTTAATCGACCGTGACAGATCGACTTTTGCGCTCGGCTGAACTTTCCACTGGAATCTCTGCCTGACTGCCTGACATTGCCGTGTTCAGTGAAGCACGGAGGTCTGTATAGGATGGAGAGCCTTTCTGTATGGGCTGTTTATGCTGTGGTGTTTATTACCTACATCAACAAGAGGGTGGTGCATCATTGTCTGAGGTCTAGCAGAGAAGCTTAGGGTGGGTCTGAGAAATGTTATCAGGTAAAGAGGATGATCCTGAGGCTTTCAAGATTTCTTTTTGTATGTGATTTTGTCAAAGCTCTTCTGTGCATCACCGTTGAATGCTCAGACAGCAACTCCTGAGGCCTTGACAAATGCTGCTGTGTGCTGAAGGTCCTCCATGTGTCTAAAGAGTGTGTCCCTCATCGGCAGGTCAGTTGACCAGATATCGGCCCTCAGGTTTTGGTATTTTGGACAGGTGTGGAGGAAGGGTTCCACTATCATGGTTGAAGTTCCAAAGCCTTCAGTGATCTGTAACTAAATTTTCCCCCCAAAATAGGAACATGGCTTATTAGATTTAGAGATATAGGAAAAATAAAGTGATTGCAGTTGGGTTTTACATAAACCCAATAACATAAAAAGCCTTGTACCCTCCTTAATGTTTTATTTATTTATTTATTCTTTTATATCTAGGATAATGGAATAAGCAGTCATGTGCTTTTTTTACATCCAGTCCCCGTGTGTATGCGGTTTTGTAAATTTTGTCTTCTGTTTCCACTTCACCAAACATGCTGGGCAGCCTCACCGTGTCTGAAGCAAAGTGCAGCACATACAGTGTTTCCCTGCCCGCCTCAAGGCTGACAGATCAGATCGTTACTGACAATGACAGAGGAGTGTCCTGTTTCCAGTCTGCTGAACCTACCTGCAGAATGAAGCAGGGCTGGCACTGGCTGGCACTAACTGGCGTCAGATTGTGCTCCCTCAAGCGAAAAGGTATCCTCGGACAGCCTTGACTTTTTCCCCATTGTTCATGTAACCTCGAATCATTTCACTAGACTGAGATGATCAATCTGACATATGTAGCGGGATGGAAATGGACAACTTCCTGACACACGGAAATGCTGTACATGAAGGAAAGGGATTTGTCATTTATTTTATATAACAAGAGGGCAGAAAACGCTCTGAATGTCATTTTTGAAAGCTTTCGTTTTGTTGAATTTTCACTTTAACCTCATTTTCCGCACTGCCTTAATTTTTTTTCTTTTCGTCTTCAGAGTATAATGTATTGTAGCAAGATAGTTGCTTATAAAATAAACAAAAATGGATAGAATTTGCTTTTATCCCTACATGCATTTGCTGGAAAAAAGAATTTGTTAAAGCATCCAGGTTAAAAAGTACTGGACAAAACAAACCTAGGAAACGAACTAAGTAAACTAATGAACTAATGACCCAAAGAACTAGCTAACTTACCAATTAACAAACCAACTAACCAACTTACTAACTTATTTACTTAATAATTTGATGGCTAAGTTGTCGTCTAGCTAAAAACGTACTGTCAAGCTAAAAAAAACTAAACAGACAGAGGAACACTCCTCCAGACTCCTTGTTACTTTTTAAACTGAAGTATTTCCAGAAACGAAGAGTGTGTGCATTTTCCAGAAAGCTGAGTGATTGATGGCAGCAAGCTGTTCATTGTAGATCCATCTTTGCAGCCTACATAGCGTCCCTGTGGAACTTTCTGCTGGGTACTGCTGACTGGCACTGGCTGGGCTGCAGAATCGCAGAACTGATTTTTCATACGGCCAACTGACCTACAAAGCAACAGAGGACACAAGAGGTTTTTTCGTTCTATCGCCCATCTTTCTTGTTTGTGCCCACTTCTGGTGGACAAAATTAAGCAAGCAATTAGGTGATGAAACAGAACCACTGGATTTGCAATAGGTTTGCCGGGAAGGCTGACACCCCCACCTATGGGTATAATTCATTTTTTATAATTCAATGTCCAGGGTGTTCCCAGTTTGAACTGATCAACACAACCGAAGTCTTTGAGGCTAAGCTGCTGATTTCCAGGGTCAAGAGCATGTTCTGTGTGTACAGCTGGTCAGTTCCTTTTCCTTGTTTCCCTCAGCGCTGCCTTCACTGTTCCAGGTGTAGGGGGGTTCTATGCACTGTGTCCACCATGAGCTAACTAAATACTTCATTCGTTGACTCGGAGAGGGCTAGGTGTGTCGTATCCAACATTTCCTTTATCAGTGCAGGCATTACTAAGTCAATACCACCGTTTGCCAGATGTGGACATCTGCATACATGCAGGTGCACAAGCATGGGCTTAAATGCAGGTATGCTGTTGTTGCTGCTACAGTGCTAGTCATCATTTTATTTTGATAAACCATAAGATCTTTTTTTAATGAAATAAGAAACTAAGCGTACTTAACTTCTCGTTTTGGAGAACGGAATCAGATGACGGATTATTCAAACCATGTGTAGTCAGTCCATCACCACTGTGTATAATCTGGGTGATGCCAGGCTATTCAGGTGGAGAACACCTGACATCAGCAACCACATCCCCCCCCCCCCACCCACCCACCACCCACCACCCACGCACACCCGCAGCTTTTCTAAGTAAACCAGAGTTTTGACCAAAACACTTTCAATGTCCAGCAAATACTGATTGTAGCTATTCTAAGGCACCAACCTTTCTGAATGATTGATCACAGGAAATTGACCGTGGCATCAAGTTTTCCAGGTTGCTGAGCATTCCCAAGGACCACCACACCCAACCCCCCCGACCCCCCACCCCCCACCCCCACTCACGTCCCCCACCCCCCACCCCACCCCACCCCATTCACCTCTCCTTCCCTCCAACATATCCCCTTCTCACCCCCCCCCCCCCCCCCTTCTTTACTTTATTTCTCTGCTTCCTCTCCATCCTTTCCATTCTGACAGCCCTTCACCTGCCAACACTGGCTTGTACAGGTGTGTTCAGTCAGGTGAGAGGGACACTAAGGTAAGGAGGCAGCCTGGCAAAGGCCTTGATGTGGAGAAAGGGAGGGAGTCACCTACTGTACAGTAGCAAGTAGTACGATGATCCATTCAAAAAAAGGCAAGACGAACACTGCAGATCAAGTGATGGGTTTTTGTAAAGAACTGCCGTATTGGGGAGGAGGGTGGTGGTGGTGGTGGTGGTGGTGGTGGTGGTGGTGGTGGTGGTGGTGGGGTGGTGTGTGTGTTGTGTGTGTGTGTGTGTAGTGTGTTGTGTGTAGTGGGTGTGTGTGGGGGTGTGTGGTGGTGTGTGTGTGTGTGTGTGTGTGTGTGTGTGTGTGTGTGTGTGTGTGTGGTGTGTGGTGTGTGTGTGTGGTGTGTGTGTGTGTGTGTGTGTGTGTGTGTGTGTGTGTGTGTGTGTGTGTGTGTGTCGGTGTGTGTGTGTGTGTGTGTGTCGGGTGTGTGTGTGTGTTGTGTGTGTGTGTGTGTGTGTGTTCTTGCCTGACCAAAAGCCACCTGTGTACCTATCCCATCCTACCTTTGGCTGCTGTGATGTTAACCAGTTGTATGGTGTATACCTCTGTTAGTTCTCACCACGTCCATGTGTCACGTTCTCAGTGCCATGCCTGCCACATGGTGAAATTTGGTTACTCAATAGGTAACAAGTTACAGCACAAAAAAGTGAATGAAATATTTCAGAGATGTTTGTGTATGCGTGTGCTTGTGTATGTGTGTGTTGTGTGTGTGTGTGTGTGTGTGTGTGTGTGTGTGTGTGTGTGTGTGTGTGTGTGTGTGTGTGTGTGTGTGTGTGTGTGTGTGTGGTGTGTGTGTGTGTGTGTGTGTGTGTGTGTGTGTGTGAGAGAGAGAGAGATGTGTGTGTGTCTGAGTGTGTGTGTTTGTGTGTTTTTAGTGTGTGTGTTTGTAGTGTGTGTTTGAGTGTGTGTGTGCATGTGTGTGTATGTGTGTATGTAGTGTGTGTGTAGTGTGTGTTGTTGTTGTTTCTTTCGTTTATTTCTTTGTTTTTTGTTTTCTTGTTTGTGCTGCAGAATATGTTGCTTTCATTACTTAGTCACTCTATTTCATCAAAATTCTACTGTTCTTAGCCTGTTGTACCTTTTCACCTAAATCTGTCTTTGCACAAGTTTCATGCATCCATGGAGAGTGTTGTTTTTGTTGTTGTTGTTTTGTTGTTGTTGTTGTTTTGGGGGGTGTTGCTGGTGTTGTTGTTGTCTTTTAGAAAGTCCATATGAACCTCTTGTTTCAAAGCATCTTTGAGCTGTCACCTTCTTCACCTCTTCTAAAGTCCTTCCCTCTTCCTCCTCTTCCTCCTTTCCTTCCTCCTCGTTCTCCTCTTCCTTTGTTTTGTTTTGTTTTTTGCTTTTACCTTGATCCCTTTTCCAGCTGGTGGAATCATTTTGCAGTGTTTTCTTGAATAATTTTTTTTAACCAAATTCTTTCACTTTGTTAGTTGTGTGCCAAAGCACTTTCACAAACGGTTTATTTCTTTCTAGAATACGTTACTGTAGCCTGCTGTTTTCCGTGTCAGCATAAAATCAACTGGCTTTACAGTCCATGATAGATTGAAATATTGCTACTCATTATTGTGCAAGTATGTCTTTTCTTTGGGTGGGGGGGGGGGGGTTAAAATCTTCAGTATTGTCCCCGCAGGGCCTACAAGACTACAGAACAGGTGATGGTGAAGGTGAAGAAACGCCTTTCCGCGCTGTATTTGTTGCCTTTGATAAAATGACGACGTAGAACGCCATATCTGTCTCTATCTCTATCTCTTTCTCTGTCTCTATCTTTCTCTGTCTCTGTCTCTCTCTCGTCTCTCTCTCTCTCTCTCTCTCTCTCTCTCTCTCTCTCTCTCTCTCTCTCTTCATCATATTACAAAGTCCTTACTAACCTTTTCCTACTCTGCTTTCTTCTCGTCAGCTTCATTTTTTTTTTCCCTATCACACAGAAATTCAAATACCCTGGCTTTCAAATATCAAACACCTGCTTCATGTTGACGTGTATGGTGTGTGTGTGTGTGTGTGTGTGTGCGTGCGTGCGTGCGTGCGTGTTTGTGAGGTGTGTTTTGTGTGTGTTGTGTTGTGTTTGTTGTGTGAGGGTGTGTATGTTTTGTTTTGTGCGTTTGTGTCTGTCCGTCTGTATATTCCTGTCTGTGTCTTTGTGTGTGCCTTTGTGTCTGTGTGACTGTGATCTGTGTCTGTGCCTTTGTGTCTGTTTGTCTGTGTTCTGTGTGTCTGTGTCTCTGTGTTTCGGGTGCGTTGCTTCCCATGATCGAGTTCTTTGAAGCGACCCTTTTCTTTGAAGTTCCACAGGACCATTCGGTGCTGTGCATCCATCAGTGTCTCTCTCCCTGATGGAATGTGTCTCTGTGTTAGTTGGGGATAGTGGTAAACAGGTGATGGTATACACGTGCCTGTGTGTGTGTGTCGTGTGTCGTGTGTCGTGTGTGGTGTGTCGTGTGTGTGTGTGTGGGTGGGGGGGGGGGGGGGTATTCTTTTATGTTGAGGAAAATGGAATGAGCACTTATGTGCTTTTTACATCCAGTCCCCGTGTGCATGAGGTTTTGTAAATTATCATCTGTTCCCACGGGCACACAATGGTCTACTCTTACGAAAAGCGGAACAGGATTTTTAACGCGTGTGTTCTGTGTGCGTTCGTACACGGGGCCTCGGTTTATAGTCTCATCCGAAGGACTTTGGGGGAAGAGTAGAGTCTGCACTGATGTTAACTCCAGGTGAAAATATCCCCTTGAACGGGAATCGAACCCGGGTCGTCATATTGCGAGCGCAATGTTCTAATCACTAGGCTATCCCGTCCCCATGTGTGCATATTCTAGACCACCCACCCACTCTGCTTAATGCTTAGGCATGAGAATAAAGGGAAGTCAAAAAGACCGTCCTTTATCTGGCGTTTCTGTTCGAACTACAGTCTATCATCACTTGCAGGGCATTCTTCACATAACTTTGTTGACTCACACTTCTCGCTTTTCTAGGTAGGTGCACTACCCGTAGACTACCGACCTACATAACAAACAACAAACAAAAAACCGTCTGTGGAAAAAATGATATGTTGATAAGCGTGGTAAGAAGAGAAATCCGTTGGGAGAGAGCCGAGGGAGACCTTTGAAAACAAAACTGCCAAACTTCCTACACTTTAAGAGTGAAGGGGGAGAGGGCAGACCATATCTACACCATAACTCTTGAATGCACTTTTGCTGTTACCATTACCCCCTATCCCCACCCCCCAACCCTCAACCCCCAATCCCTACCCACCCGACCTATCCACCCAGGATCATAACTCCATCCTGTACGTGTAGGGCACCTCACAACTGAGTCAGTTTCCTGATTCATGTATGAACCATTCCGCCTCGGCTATGGTTGTCGATTAGTTCAGACATCTTTCTTTATACCAGGTGATAATTATCAATGTCCATGATCAGCTGGACTGGTGCTACCCGTCAACGCCTTCAAGGTGACCTCTGCAGCTGATGTGAAGGGTACAGGAGGAATGGATCTGCCCAGTCTCTCGCCTGACTCGAAGGCTAGCACAGGCTGTAGGATGAATCGCCTGACATCAGTTGACAGTGTTTTGAAAGAGAGATACAATTCTTCTTTCTTCTTCGAACGCTCAGACATCAACTATTTCTTGCCTGTGTTATGAGCGAAAATGCGTTGCGTTGCGTTGCGCTGCCGTTAAGCGCCTGACAAGTCGGGCCTAGTGCGTCCGACTTTTGGCGTGGGAGAGAACTGTTATCTTGTCAGTCTTTCTGGGGGGGGAAAGCAGAGGAATGGACCGAGAAAGCAGAAAAAATACTAGAAGGAGGCGACTGGAAGAAAAGGAACAAGGCAGAAAAAGAGAGGGATAGAAAAGAGAGAATTCCTTGTACAGAATTTCCAGAAGGTTGGGATGCTGATATAGTAAGATAAAGCGCTATATAAATTCCATTTTTTAATTATTATTATTATTATTATTATTAATACTGACAGGCCTCCGGTATTCCGACGAAGGAAGACAAGGTTAAAATAGTGATAGGCATCCTTGTGCGTATGTTGCTCCTCTTTTAAACAGTTTTGCGGAAATCAAAGCGCTTAAGCTTCGAAAACCTTGTAGTAGTTATAACCTAAGGAATATTGAAAACTGTATACCCACTAGCCGCAAAGTGTCAGTCATCCTATTTTTATAACTGGTATTACATACAAGTAAACCTGTCAAACTTTACCTCATAAATTAATCACACACCTGACCAAAACCCAGACTGTGGCTGTCCAACTGAAGTCTGGAGAAAAGAAAAGAAAATGATAATGATATTATTAGTATCATTATATTCAAAATCGTATAAATAACTAGATATGTCGAAAAGCATTCCCGCAGAGGGAAAAACAAACAAAAAGTCTGGACCTCTTCTTCAGAGTCATGAAAAATTCACAGACTTCTCAGCGTTTGATTGGCATCACAAGGAAACGCCTGAGACAGAAGCCAGAAGTGTTAGACACTATCAATTCCTTACATCAACACCACCCAACACCCAACGCGCCACTGAACCGAACAAGATATTGTCCATTTTTAGTATCCTTATTTCAATGCTTATTACAGTTCCAAACATCCCCAAGAATAACAAAAAATGTCTGTCTTCTTGAGGGGTCATAAAATTACGGATTAGGATTTATTGATCACTGCGCTGAGTAAAAGCCAATTGTTGTGCTCTGAGAAACCGACTGTGTTCCTACTCCAATATACATTCATACTCTACACACACACACCACCACACCACACACTCGCCACCCCACCAACCATCCACCACACCACCCTCTCCATCCACACACACCAATACAAAAACTTCAGAACATAAACTAGGAAGTTATGACACCCGGCACATACAATACCCATAGCACTCGAGCAAAACGTACTTTTCACCTTCGACCTCACAAAACACTTCATACACTATCACACACACACACACACACACACACACACACACACACACACACTCACACTCACACACACACACACACACACACCACACACACACACACACACACACACACACACACACACACACACACACACACACACACACACCATAGCAACTTAAGTTGACTGACCTCATGAAACAGTGTGGTCTCTCAAAGGCAGCTGCAGAAATGGAAAACAGACGGTTTATTCCAGGGGTTGGTTCATTGCCTGGTTTATTCTTAGTACTGTCGCTTGTGCATTGGCCGTGTGGGTGGGAATCAGCATTGGATGCTTTGTTGTTTGTTGTTTTTTTCTATGAGAAAATCTGTGTCTTTGTCTGACTTTTGTCTGTCTGTCTGTCATCTAGTTCTTCTCCAGAGCACCTGCATGCTTTGAGCATGCTAAAGGATAACACATATATTATGTATGGGGGTGCACATGCCTACACTCTCCCTGTTTCCATTTTTTTTTGTTTCTTTACATCTTCAAACAGACCTGTCCAACACAACAAAAACTGAGGGCCAATATCTGGCCTACTGACCTGCCGATGAGGGACAAACTCTTCGGACCCCTGGAGGGAGGGCCTTCAGCGCACGGCAGCATTTTGTCAGGGCCTCAGGAGTTGCTGTCTGAGCGTTCGACGACGACGAAGAAGAAAGCAATGTATTCATGCATTTGTACAAATACACTATCGTACATGAAATGTGCAGGTATCCTCACTTGTACATGTGCACACGCAAAAAGACACATGCGTGCGAACACGAACGCATACGTGTATACATACACGTACATACACTCATACCTATGTACACACGCGAGCACATATGCACATGTATGTACGAAATGCAAGCAAACATGCGCAAGGTACGTACGTATGTGTCTGAATGTATGTATGTATGTGTGTTGTTGTGTGTGTGTGTGTGTGTGTGTGTGTGTGTGTGTGTCTGTGTCTGTGTCTGTGTGTATGCGTGTGGTGTGCGTGCACACGCGCGTGCGTGCGCGCCTGTATGTGTGTATGCATGTGTGTGTGTGTGCACCTGTAAGCATGCCTATGTCTCTACAATGAACGCACACACATATGTAAATACATACGACACACACATACACCCAAAAAACAAAAAAACAAAAAAAACCGGAACGAATCAGACAACCGACAGAAAACTTGTATTCTCTACTATCCACACCTGTCATGTTTGACAACATCTGTCCACACAGTCAAGCATCACAACTATCAACTTCTGACAGCTTTCCTCACCTTTTCCTCAAGAATCCCAGGATCTCCCTATAGTAGTCAGTTTCAACACTGTTTTGTTTCAGCCAGGGAATGTGACACTTGTTTTTAATAGCGCCTTGTCAGGTTTGACAGGGCATGTGTCCAAATGACGGGATGTTTAGGTGAAGGTGGTTCGCAGAGGTTAGGGGTGGTGGTGGTGGGGGTGGGTGGGGAGTGTGGTGTGTGAGCAGATGGTTGGTTTGTTTTGGTGGTGGGTGTCTTATTTTTCTGTTTTGGGGTGTGTGTTTTTTTACAGGCTTGTGTTTGTTTTTGTTCTTGGTTGGGTTTTTTTCTTTTTGTTGGGGTGGTGGTGGGGTGGTGGGGGTGTATTGCTTTGTTCCTATTATCCCATAGTCTGTGTATGCCGTTGTTGTTATTGATGTTGTTGTTGCTGCTGTTGCTTGTTGTTGTATTTCTTCTTCTGAATTATTCTACTACTACTACTACTACTACTACTACTACTACTACTACTACTACTACTACTACTACTTCTACTCTAATCTTCTTCTCTAAATTCTTCTTCTTCCTTCTTCTGAATTCTTCTTCTTCTAAATTATTCTTCTAAATTCTTCTTCTAATTTCTCTTCTTCTGAATTCTTCTTCTTCTTCTCCTCCTTTCTTTCTTTCTTTCTTTCTTTTGAATCTTCTTCAGAATTCTTCTTGTGTGGTGTGTGTGGTGTGTGTGTGTGTGTGTGTGTGTGTGTGTGTGTGTGTGTGTGTGTGTGTGTGTGTGTGTGTGTGTGTGTGGTGTGTGGGTGTGTGTGGTGGCGTGCGGCGCGCGTGCGTGCGTGCGCGCGGGCGTGAGGGCGGGCGGGCGTGTGTGTGTGTGTTTGTGTGTGTGTGTGCGTGTGCGTGCGTGCGTGCGTGCGTGCGTGCATACAGATGTGTTTGACTGCGAGTTAGGCAGGAAGGCTAGAAAAAAACGACAAAAACAACAACAAAAAGGCTATGGATAGTGAATGGTTCCATGCGAGACAGACTGTTGGTTGTGACTGACAGCTGTGTAAACATGTCAACACAGTGTTACACCGTGTTATCATTTCTGTCTCTTTTTTTCTTCTTCTTTTTGTGTTTGCGTGCTTTTTTTTTCTCTCTCTCCTTATATTCCACGTTTGATATTTTTGTATTCGTTTGTTGTTGGGGGTTTTTCGTGTGGGGGTGGGGAGGGGTGTATCGGGGTTGTTTTTGTTTGGGTTGGTTGGTTGGTTTCGTTTATGTTATTTGTTCTGTTTTTCTCTTACTTTTGTGGGTGTCTGTTTTTGGAAGTCTGTCAAAGAGAGAGAGAGAGAGAGTGTGTGTGTGTGTGTCTGCCTCTGTGTGTCTGTGTCTGTGTCTATGTATGTGTGTGCGTGCGTGTGTGCATGCGTGCGTGCGTGTGTGTGTGTCTGTGTGTGTGTGTGTGTGTGTGTGTGTGTGTGTGTGTGTCTGTGTCTATGTATGTGCGTGATTGCAAGCGCGCGTGCGTGTGTGTATGTATGTGTGTGTGTTCAGCACACTTAGGCTGTGTGTTGCCTTAAAGCAAGGATTAGCCACAAACCAATTGAAACGTATGCCAATAGTTTGCTTTGTGTTCACCTTCTTTCTTTTTTCACACAAAGTCGGATCTGTACCAGACTTACTGCCTTGTTGATAGCTTCTCACTGAAGAGGATGCGCTGCAATTAGATAACAAGAACAAACAGAGAAAAATCGGGAAGACTGTTTATAATATGATTTTCTAAAAATATGTGTTATTTGTGCCACTGCTTCTGCCTGTTTTTTCTTCTTATTCTTGTTCTTGTTCTTGTTTTTCTTGTTGTTGTTGATGTTCCTCTTCTTCTTCGCATTCTTCTTCTTTGCATTCTTCTTCTTCGCATTCTTCTTCTTTGCATTCTTCTTCTTTGCATTCTTCTTCTTCTTCTCGCATTCTTCTTTTTCTTCTTCTTCGCATTCTTCTTCTTTGCATTGTTCTTCTTCTTCGCATTTTCTTCTTTGCATTCTTCTTCTTCGTACACTTCTTCTTCTTCGCATTCTTCCTTGCATTCTTCTTCTTCTTCGCATTCTTCTTCATATTCTTCTTTGCATTCTTCTTCTTCTTCGCATTATTCTTCACATTCTTCAGAATTCTTCTTCACATTCTTCTTCGCATTCTTCTTCGCATTCTTCCTCTCCTTCTTCTTCGCAATTCTTCTTCTTCTTCGCAATCCTTCTTCTTTGCAGTTCTTCATAATTATTCTTCTTCGCAAGTCTTCTTCTACTACTACTACTTCTTCTTCTTCTTCTTCGCTTCCTATTACTCCTCCATCTCCTTCTCCTCCTCCTCATCTTCCTTTATTTTCTTCTTCCTTTTTATTCCTACTCTTCCTTCTGTTTCTAATTCTTGCTTGCTATGTGTGTAGCTGTGTATTGTGATAGTGCTGAAGAAGCGTTTTCTTTCTTCTCTTTTTTTCTTCTTCTTTGATTAGTCTCAGAATGATGCTATGATGCTTATCGTTAATGTGACTGTTGATATTGTTGCCATTACTACCACTAGTGTCAGCATCAGGAATGACGTTCATATGATTATTTGTTTTTATGTCATTGATATCGTTAGGCAAAGATTGTTCTCTTTATATAACGTAATCATTGTCTGTATGATTACGACATTCAAGTATAGTTTACATATGATGTACTCTTACACTGATGAGCTGAGTCACATTTATAAGCAGCTGAGGAAGAGACAGGATTGATATTATTGTAACTTTCATTTGTGTTGTGTTCCACTGTATTGCGTTCTGTTGTGTTGTACTGTGTTCTGCATATAAATGTAGATAGATAGATAGATAGATAGATAGATAGATAGATAGATAGATAGATAGATAGATAGATAGATAGATAGATAGATAGATAGATAGATAGATAGATAGAGAGACAGACAGACAGACAGACAGATAGATAGATAGATAGATAGATAGATAGATAGATAGATAGATAGATAGATAGATAGATAGATAGATAGATAGATAGATAGATAGATAGATAGATCTGTGTGTGTATACGCACACACACACACACACGCGAGCGCGCGCGCGCGCGCGCACGCACTCACGCACACACGTGTGATTGTCTGTAAATGTGTGTGTGCGTGCGTGCGAGTGTGTGTATGTGTGTGAGTGTGTCTTGTGTGTCTCTGTGCAACCAGGCTTGCGCACAAGTGCCGCATGCATACGAGCACATGGGGGACGGCATAGCCTGGTGGTTAGAGTGATGTATTCGTGATCTGCTGACCCGGGTTCGATTCTCGTTCAAGAGAATTTTTTTCCTCTGGAGTTAACATCAGTGCCGACTCCACTCTCCCCAAAAATCCTTCGGGTGAGACTATAAACCGAGATCCCATGTGCGAACGTACGCATAACAATTTGCGCACACATTAAAACCCGTTCCGCTTTTCGGAAGAGTAGACCATTGTGTGCCGGTGTGAACGGATGACAAAATTTACACAACTACATACACACGGGGACTGGATTTTTTTAAAAGCACATACGTGCTTATTCCATTATCCTCGAAATAAAAGAATAAAATAAAATAGATAAAATGCTTTCTTGTTCCCAGAATGTGTATACGCAAGCATCAGCACTTTGCACACGTAGGTGGGGTTTTCGGAAGAGGGGGAATAAGGTGTACACGCGTGTTCTGTTTTTCTGCTATGTTTGAAGGTTTGTTAAGAACATGAGCGCAGACATTCGCTAATGTTAGTGCATGTCTAAGTATGAATGTTCCATCGTATCGCCCCTATAATGTTTGCGTTTATGTACAGCTGAAGCGTGTTGTGTCTGTCTGTGTGTGGAGAAAGGACGGGCTATCCAGACATCCTCCTTCAGCCTCATTGTCCCCTTACCAATAGGCATCACTTGTATTTTTAGCAACAGGGATGGGGTCTTTAGTGCAAATGTTGGATGTTGACAAGCGAATTGAATAGTGTGGTGTGGTGTGGGGGGGGGGGGGGGGGGGGGGGATGTGGTACAGTGTGGTGGTGTGTGCTTGTGTGTGTGGGGGGGGGGGGGGGGGGGGATGTTGTGTGTGTGTGTGTGTGTGTGTGTTGTGTGTTGTGGGTGTGTGTGTGGTGTTTTTGTTGTTGTTGTGTTGTGTGTTGTGTTTTGTGTTGTGTGTCATGTTGTGTGTCATGTTGTGTGTGTGTGTGTGTGTGTTTTCCTTGTGACTGACAGCTTTGTAAATATGTCAACCCATAGTTACAGAAAGGGTACCTTCTTCTTCAACCCTCCTCCTCTGCTTCTTTCTTCTGCATCTTCTTCTTCTTCTTCTTCTTCTTATTCTTCAACCCCTCCTTTCTTCTGCTTCTCCTTCTTCTTCTTCTTCTTCTTCTTCTTCTTCTTCTTCTTCTTTTCTTCTTCCTTCTTCTGCTTCTTCTTCTTCTTCATTCTTCTTCGCATTCCTTCTTCTTCTTCTTCGCATTCTTCTTCGCATTCTTCTTCAGAATTCTTCTTCTTCTTCACATTCTTTGTCTTCTTCACATTCTTCTTTGTCTTCGTATTGTCTTTCGCATTCTTCTTCTTGCATTCTTCTTCTTCACATTCTTCTTCTTCGCATTCTTCTTCTTCGCATTCTTCTTCTTCACATTCTTCTTCTTTGCATTCTTCTTCTTCGCATTCTTCTTCTTTGCATTCTTCTTCTTCACATTCTTCTTCTTTGCATTTTTCTTCCTCCTTCTCCTCCTCCTCATCTTCTTCCTGCTTTTCCTTCTTCTCCTCCTCCTCTTCCTTCTCTTTGTCTTTTTTTCCTGTCTTTTTTTCTTACTAATGCTGCTGTTGCTGCTTTTTTTGCTGCCTCTGTATGCAGCTGTTTATCATGATAGTGCTAGAGGTGCGTTTTCTTCTTTTCATTGATTGGTTCCAGAATGGTGCTATGATAGTTGTCGTTAATGTGACTGTTGATATTGTTGCCATTACTACTATTAGAGTCAGCATCAGTGATGATGTTCATATATTTGTTTTTATGTCATTGATATCGTTAGGCAAAGACTGTTCTCATTTATATAATGCAATGATTGTCTGCAAATGGCACACAGGAATAGTTTACTTATGGTGTACACTTATACTGATGATCCAAATCATATAAGTATATTAGTGAACAGCACTCAAAGAAACAAGACTTCTTTACAAGAACTTACGAATACGAATATTCGGTGGTCTCAAATCAAGGTAAATTTTGAGGTGAATACAAATGGAAAAGGTTAGATCAAACAAAATACGTATGTTCACATGCAGTCAAAATTTTTGTTGTATCTTTGTTTATTGTGATTGTTTTGATATTTTAGGGGGGAGGGTGTTTCCGGGCAGGGGGGGGGGGGGGATTGGGGGAGTTGGGGGGGGGGGTTGTTGTTTGGGGATTTTGTATTCGTTTTATTTCAAAATATAGCTTTTGTGGGCATTATAGATTATGTGGGTTTGGTTGTTCAAAAACATTATATCAACACAAAGAAAATTAATGGACTTCTGATTTATTTCAAATACTGTTGGTTTTTTTAATATTATGAATTATTGGTTTCATTGTAAAAAAAAAACAAACCTGTTTCCAATGGGGACCGGATAGCTCAGTGGTCGGAGCACTCGCTTTCCCCCAGCCAAGTTAAGCAGCGTCGAGCGTGGTTACCAGTTGGATGGGTGACCGTTTGCGCGCCTTGGCTTCAGTACAGTTCCCCCAGTTCACCCAGCTGTAAATGGGTACCTGCCCTCTTTAGGGTCAGGGAAGGTAAAGCAGCGAGGGAGAGGAGATGGGCGCCGCCCTCAATATGCTGGCCCTAGAGAAGTGAGGTCTCTGACGCCTCGCTCCCCTACGACCTTATAGGTTATGGGACTCCTTTACCTTTACACTGTTGGGTTTTTTAATATTATGAATTATTGTTTTCATTGTAAAAAAAAAAAACTGTTTCCAAATAAAACAAATGCATACTGCTAGCAGAAAATGCATGGTGTGGTGTATGTGTACGTGCGTGCGTGCATGTGTGCATGCGTGCGTGAGTGAGTGAGTGAGTGCGTGTATGTGTGTGTTTGTTTGTCTATCTGTCTGTACATGTGTGTGTGTGTGCATGCATGCATGAGCATGCCCATGCACATGTAAGCAAGTTGCACAACTGTATGTACATTCATTGCCCCATGCTTTCTCTCTCTAAGAGCGCAGGCGTCCATCATTTTGTAATCAGCGTGTGCACATACATGAGCGCTTTGTGAAGGGGAGGCAAGAGTAAGGCTTAGCATAAAAATGCGGGCGGGCGGGCGCTCACAGGACTGCATGTCCACGTGTGCACGTTCCACAGAGATCGCCCCCATAATGTTTGCGTTTATGTACAGCTGAAGCGTGTTGTGTCTGTGTGTGGAGAAAGGACGGGCTATCCAGACATCCTCCTTCAGCCTCATTGTCCCCTTACCAATAGGCATCACCTGTATTTTTAGCAACAGGGATGGGGTCTTTAGTGCAAATGTTAGATGTTGACAAGCGATTGAATAGTGTGTTGTGTGTGTGTAGGGGGGGAGGGGGATACGTGTTTTTTAATTTTTTTATTTTATTCTTTTATTTTATTCTTTTATATCGAGGATAATGGAATAAGCACTTGCATGTTTTTTTACATCCGGTCCGCGTCTGTATGCGGTTTTGTAAATTTGTTATCTGTTCCCACCGGCACACAATGGCCTACTCTTACGAACAGGAGAACAGGATTTAACGTGTGCGCAAGATGTTCTGCGTCCGTTTGCAGAGTGTGTGTGAGTGTGTGTGTGTGTGTGTATGCGTGCGAGTGTGTGTGTGTGTGTGTGTGTGTGTGCGTGCGTGCGTGCGTGCGTGCGTGCGTGTGCGTGCGTGCGTGCGTGCGTCGTGCGTGTGTGTGTGTGTGTGTGTGTGTGTGTGTGTGTCTCTGGTTTCGAACCAAAATAGTATTGGCGTAGGCCAAGGATGTTCTGCTCTCCTCCACCCTCATCCACGCCCTCTTGGAGAGACACAAAGACCGCAACTTTCTCTCACGACTGGTGAATATAAAAAGAAAATGCGAGGCAAAGGGAAATAAATATGTAATCGTGGTTTCTATTGTTAGTGCAATTGTTCAGTGTTTTTTGGGATTTTTTTTTTTACATGTGTGTGTGTAGGGGGGGGGTGGTGTTCCTGCTAGCGATCTTTTTTGTTTTGTTGCTGGTATTATTTGTGCTTGGACCAACTCAGCTGGAATGTTGTCAGCCCCTGCTGACTTCCCCTTTTTCAGCAATCTGACTGCTGTTTCCACTTCTTCTCGGAGGATAGGGTGACTGTCTGTGTCTTTGCTTTCGGGTACATTAAGGACTTCTGGATCTCCTGCGGTTCTATAGTTATACAGGTCGGAGCAGTATTCTGTCCATCTGTTCAGAATATCCTGGTCGTCAGTGAGACACTTCCCATTTTTGTCTTGGATTGTTAAACCTTTTCTCTGTTTCGTGCTAGTCAGGTCTTTCACCAGCTGATATGCTTTCTTGCTATTGTTTTTCTTGATGTTCTCTTCAATGTCTTGGCACTGTTCACCGATCCATTTCTCTTTTGCCTCCGTCATGGACTTCCTGATTCTTTTGTTGACTGCCCTATATTGTTCTGCTCTTTCTTTTGTTTCATTTTTCTTTTTCTTCAACTCTCTACGCTTGTCGCATAGTTGTAGGATGTTAGGTGTGACCCATGGTTTTTTGACTGGTCGGCGTTTGCCAAGAAGCTCGTTTGCTGTTTCAGTCACTGCTGTATTGAAACTATTCGTCAGTGTGTCTATGTCTGAGTCTAACACAGTGAGTGCTGCAAACTTTCCACCTATCCTTGCTTGAAAAATTTCTAATACCTCTGGGTCCTTCAGCTTCTCGAGGTCAAATTTGATCCTGATGTTGTTCCGCTTGTGGATTTTCTTTAGACGTAGTCGGAAAAGTCATCATCACAAGATCATGATCACTCCCTATGTCTGCTCCTGGAAACTTCGTGTCTGTGCGATGTTAACGCTAGACTGAAACCGTCTTTTCACCATGATGTAATCTATTTGGTTGTGGTGTTCTCCATTTGGGCTATGCCATGTCCATTTTCTGGATTTCTTGTGTGGCCAAGTGTATTCACTAGCTGGAGGTGGTTGTTACTGGCAAACTCCAGGAGTCTCAAGCCTCTTTCATTTGATTGGTTATTACAATGTGGCCCACAAACGCCTCCAGTCTTTCCATGCATCTTCTCCTACCTTGGCGTTCCAGTCGCCTTGCACAACGAGGATGTCTTTCTTGGTGTTTGATTCAGAACCTCTTGTAGCTGGTCATAAAATTCTTCTACGGCTTCATCTGTGCAGTTCTGATGTAGGGGCGTATGCCTGTACTATAGTTATGTTAAAGGGGGTTGCTCTCAGGCGGATGGTAATAAGTCTGCTGGACACAGGCTGACAGCTCATGACGGTGTTCACGGTGTCTTTGTGAACGAGAAACCCCCACGCCGTGTTCATGTTTATCCTGTTTTCCACTGTAGTATTAATTTGTGGTCTTCCTGGGTCGTTGTTTCTCCCATGTTTTTCCACCTGACTTCGCAGAGCCCAGGATGTGCCAATGATATCTGGACATCTCATGTGTCAGTTCTTCCACTTTGCTGCAGCTCTTAGTGTTCGTACATTCCATGTGCCAATGATGGTGTTGTGTCTGGCACGAATTTTGCTGCGTTTTACATCAGTAGCATACTTTCGACATCTGTCCTGATGAGCAACAGAGGCGCGGTCCTTGGTAACCCGGGCGACGACCGATCGGTATGGAGATTCTGGCTGTCTTTGTCATTGGTGTATCTTGGGCAAATCAAACCTGGCGGAGCCCATCCCTCTCCAGGGAAGCCATGATCAGCGCCCTACTAAGAATCTGCAACAAGATCTGGCAGACAGGAAATGGCCAACACCATGACGCAGTCACTCATCATCACCCTCCCCAAGAAAGGAAATCTACAACAATGCCATAATTACCGCACAATCAGCCTCATATGTCACCCAAGCAAGGTCATGCTGCAGATAATATTGATAGACTGAAGCCACAAGCAGAGACCATCATTGCTGAGGAACAAGCAGGTTTTAGAGCAGGGCGCAGCACAACAGAACAGATATTCAACCTCAGAATACTATGTGAGCGGTACCTTCAACATCAACAAGACCTATACCACGTATTATCGATTTTAAGAAGGCATTTGACAGGGTGTGGCATGCAGCTTTGTGGGCAACCATGAACTTGTACAGCATCAATGCAAACCTGATCAGAGTCATCAAACAGCTGTACAGCGAGGCCACCAGTGCAGTGTACTACAACAACAACATTGGAGAATGGTTTCGAACAACAGTTGGAGTAAGGCAGGGCTGTCTACTCTCACCCACTCTTTTCAACATCTTCCTTGGAGGAATCATGCTGATGCACTGGAACATCATGAAGGATCAGTCAGCATTGGTGGCAGACGATCACAAACCTCCGCTTCGCAGATGACATGATGGAATAGCAGGATCAGAAAAAGAGCTTGCCAGCCTAACAGAACACTTGGATAGGCCTCCAAAACATCGGCATGGAAATCAGTGCAGAGAAGACCAAACTGATGACTAATAACACCAACGGCATTAGCACTGATATCAGGGTTAATGACCAGAAGCTGGAAACAGTTCAAAGCTTCAAGTACCTGGGAGCCATTGTATCCGACAGGGATCCAAGCCAGAAGTAGTATGCAGGACTGCACAGACAATAACAGCTTTGTCAAAACTAAACACCATCTGGAGAGATAAGAATATCTCACTTATCTCCAAGATCAGACTAATGCGCTCCCTTGTCATATCCATATTTCTGTATGCCTGTGAATCATGGACCCTGACTGCAGATTTGGAGAGAAGAGTACAGGCAGTGGAGATGAGATGCTTTCGGAGACTCCTTGGCATCTCCTACAAAGACCACATAAGCAACGAAAGCGTGCATAACAGAATCCAGCAAACCATTGGACCCTATGAGAACCTTCTAACGATCGTGAAAAAGCGTAAACTTAAGTGGTATGGGCATGTCACAAGATCCCAAGGAATTACAAAGACAGTTTTGCAAGGCACTGTCCAAGGAGGAAGAAGAAGAGGCAGACCAAGGAAGAGCTGGGAGGATAACATCAGTGAATGGACAGGCCTAGAACTCAACAAAACCCTGAGAAAGGCAGAACAGAGAGAAGAATGGAGGGAACTGGTTGCTGAGTCTTTGAGGGTGCCCCCACGGTCGTCAGACTACGGGACAGATAGATAGAGATAGATTATTTGTGCTGCTATTATTGTCGTTAGAGGTGGGGGGTTTTAACTCTGACGGGGTTTTTTTCCATATTTTATTCACATGCACTTTGGACTTTTCTGTTTTCTCCTTTGCTGTTTTGGTTTTTGGTGGGTTGTTTTTTTTGTTTTTTGGTTTTTTCTTGGTATTTTTTGTTTTGTTGTTGTTTTTGTGGGGGGGGGGGGGTGTGTTGTTGTTTTTTTGGTGGGGGGCGTTTCCTTGCTTCTTAATTTGTTTGTCTGGAGTTGGATGGGGGTGTTCGATGGTTTGTTTGTTGTATCTGTGGATTGTGGATCCTTGTAGTGTTGTTTTCTTTTATATGATTTTTAAAACAAACAAGAAATGTGTTGTATGGCGTAATAGACTGAGCTGTTTACCGTTTTCACCGTTTTTAGACTTGTGATCTAGACAAAGATTACACAACACAGATCCACGTGCAATAGACATACGTTCATACATCCATGCAAACACTCTCTCTCTCTCTCTCTCTCTCTCTCTCTCTCTCTCTCTCTCTCCCTCCCTCTCTCTCTCCCACTCACAAACACACAAACTTGCGCGCGGCGCCGCACGCACGCAAGCGCACAGCGCACGCCAATAAGTAGTCAGTAAATCTGCCTGTCAATGTGACTGCGATCCTAGACAGTATTCATTACTTCATTTATTCTTTTACTTGTTTAATCATTCGTTTATTATTTACTTATTTGCAAGATCGTGCATAAATCTGACTATTCATTCACTCATTCAACCATTCATTCATTCATTCATTGCCACACTTGCTTTCTTCATCACGTAAGTATCGTATTCATTTTATTGACCAACAAATGTCATTGATCTACGTGCATGCACTATGATTCGTACATCTGTTCATACAGACATTCATTGGTTGACTCGGGAATTCGATCCGTTATTCGTTTCCTCCGTTATTACGCCACTGTCGCGGTTTTTTTCACGAACAGATTCCATTGAAATCACCTGGGGCAGGAGAGAAAAGTAGCTAAACATACAGTAGTAGATGGCTTCCTGTGCATACCCAGAGTACACATCATTATTAGGTGTGCCGCAAAAGTGGAAGACATCGATCATGATGTCCTGCAATCTCTGGGAAGAAAGAAAGTACAGCTTATTGATTATTGAGACAGACATTCAGACAAACAGACAGACAGACAGGCAGGCAGGCAGACAGGCAGGCAGGCAGGCAGACAGACAGATAGAGGCATATACAGATATAGAGACAGAGAGACAGACAGACAGAGACAGAGTGAGACAAAAAGACAAAGAGAGACAGAGACCTAGAGACATACAGAGAAAAAAGGTTTAAATCGAATTGAATTGAAGACTGAGAGAGACAGAGAGAGCGCGAGTGTGTGTGCGTGCGTGTGTGCGTTCGTGCGTGCGTGTGTACGCGCGTGCCTACGTGTGTGTACAAATATATGTGTGCATAAGAAAAAAAGGCGCACAAGGAGCTTGAAGGAAACTACACGTATATATTTTTTATCAGAGTTCCATGGACTGGACCCTGCATTCAGTTATTATGTTATTTCTAGCGCTCTCTTCATCCCTCAGCATTTGCAAGTCTTTGATATCATTTGAACATGAACAGAAAGTCATATACTTAACTACTAACCAGTGGTTTCTTGAACACAAAAAGTATCAAACAAGCAAACACGCCTCTCGTCGTTTTTGGATTAAAAATTTGATGTGTTGTGGTAGAATGATTATAAAGCCTTCACAGCTTCTTATTATGTGCGTTTGGGCAACATTTTCTTCAAATTATAGAGCAAGAATGAAACAGAAAACAGTTTTCTGGTTGTGTTTGTTGTTTTTCTTCTTCTTCTTCTTTGTTTTGTTGGGAGGCGGGTGATTTTTATTTATTATTCCCCATGCTTTCATCACTTTGACTACGAGTCGAGTACCCGAAGAAGTTGGCAACATTGACAAATCATAGGCCAGGATATCAAGAAGGAAAAGTCTGGTGTGTCTTTACCTCGTGCTTTCATCACTGGCGCCACAAGGCCAGTCAGTACACGAAGATGAAAGACATCCACGCCATCAGAACCAACGCAGTGTGGAGTGATTTGCCAGTGTCTCCAGAAATAGCTAACCCCACTTCAAAAGTCCGATCCATCTTGTCACTTCTTTTCTGCGAAACTTTCACTGTGTAAATTACTGGTATTGAAGAATTGAAATGTTCTTTTCTACCCAGAAATATAGCAGCAGAAGAAGCAAACAGCAGCAGCATATGCAGCAGCAGCAGCAGCAGCAGCAGCAAGCAGGAGCAAGAGTAGCGACGGTAGTAGTTGTGGTCATATCATCAAACTACTATCGTGATGATAATGATTGGTGTTGTTGTCGTTAATGTTGTTGATGTTGCTGTTGTTGCTGTTGTTGATGATGATGACGATGATGATGATGATGATATTTTTGTGTTGTTGTTATTGTTTTTGTTATCATCAGCGTCATCACCATTATCTTCATCATCATTATTTTGTTGTTGTAATGTTGTAACGTGATCTAGGGTGAACATATTAAAAACAACATACACCACTACAGTGTGTGCATGTCGTGCGCTCATGTGTGTGTGTGTGTGTGTGTGTATGTATGTGTGAGTGTGTGTGTCCGCGCGCGCGTCTGTGAGTGTGTGTGTGAGTGTGGAGATGCTTTCACAGGAGTGCACAGACTGAATTTCACTAACCGATCCTGCATTTGAGTGTAGCCTATCTGTCTGTCTGTCTGTCTGTGTGTGTGTGTGCTTCTTCGCAACAAATATTTGTTGAGCAAAGTTAGCTCCTGTCATTTTGAATTATACTTTCGACCAGTAAAGAGAATAAAAACCTTATTTCTCATATGTGCCTTGGGCAATGCTCTCTGGGAATAACATTAGGTTTTACAGAGCTGCATTTAAAAATAATAGTTAATTCTGTCTTTTCATTTGTACGTAGCGGAAAATGCAAACCTATCTTTAGAGTAAAAACTGTATTGAATGATTTCCCGTTGTGTCTAAAGTAGCATACATACGCATTTCAAAGGTCAGTGAATGGCTTACAAAGGGGAAGCTACTTAGGTTGACGTTTCACATTTGGACTGAGGTTGCAAAAGAATGATTAGATATAAGGGAATGCAAGCAGTAAATATTGACATACCAAGACAGTGTTTACAATAATTTTTTGAAGGGAGCTTACTATATTTTTGTTATAGTGTAATATCTACCTACTAGTAGTTTGTCATACTTGAAAATGTTCGTTATGTAACCACAAAAAAGACTTTTTACAAGATCAAAAAACTAGCATATGTTATATATGATTCTCATAAGGTTATGATGTTTTTCTTATTTCTTGTTCTTCTCTCAAAAATATTTGGAATCGCTGGGGCAGTTCACTGAAGAGCTTTTCCCCCAACGTCCTCCATTTATGTTTATGGTGTTCCACAGCTAGGGTCTCTAGGAATTATTTCCCTGTCTGTTCTGCAGTGTTGTCTGCCCATTGTTTGTTTTATTATCTCCTCGTCTCCCTACCCTCAACAGTTCTCTGCAGAACAGTTCCAGCGAGGCAAAAGTGATCGCGTGTGGTGTCGGTATGTGGTTTTCATGTCCTTAATTGGATTGAGACGTTCAACTGCTCGAACATGGTCAAAAAGTAAATGGAAATATTTTTAAACTGCTTAGCACATCGTCCTATATCAGCACACATGAAAACACGACCGAAAAAAGACGACAAAATTGTATTAAACAAATAAAAACTCAGCCAAGACTGCTAACAAAACAAAATACTGCCTAACTTTCCTGGGGAAAAAATCTGTCTATTTACCGATTTGCACGCTCACAGAGACAAAGGGAATTGTCAGATTCGGAATCGTTCGTCTTGCCATCTGCACTCTGGTGTAGGAAAGGAGAAAGCAAGTTCTCCCAAGAAGTGTCCATACCAGGGAAAGAGTTCTTACCTCTTTTGAGCCTGTCCACTTAAGGACAACAGCCACTTTAGAACACAACCTCCGTGTAACGCAGTTTTCTTTTCGTGACTGAAGTACGTCCTCAAAGCTATGTATGGACTGACGCAGTATGATGATATGGCCCACTTTTTCACTGCTGCTATGGTCAGAGTGTCTCATGTTGAGTATCTTGCCACAACCGCTCATTTCCAAAACTTGTCCTCAGTGCCCATGTTTCACGATCATACAGGAAGAAGGAATACGCCTGTCCACACAGGAGCTCTGTGTTAAGTTTACAAGCCTAGTGGCTAGGACATTGCGCTCGCAATCTGACGACCCGGGTTCGATTCCCGTTCAAGGGGATATTTTCCCTGGAGTTAACATCAGTGCCGACTCCACTCTCCCCAAAAGCCCTTCAGATGAGACTATACACCGAGGCCCCATGTGCGAACGCGCGCAGAACATCTTGCGCACACGTTAAATCCTTTTCCATTTTTCGGAAGAGTAGGCCATTGTGTGTCCGTGGGAACAGATGTCAAAATTTACACAACCGGATGTAAAAAAGCACTTGAGTGCTTATTCCATGATCCTCGGTTAAAAAAGTTAAATAAAAAGTCTTTCCATACAGGTTTCAGTCTGAATAAGACACTATGTGGTATTTCTGATATTCAGTGTATAGACACTGCTTTTTAAATTATCAAAGGGTAACACAGCATTGAGCTTAGTTGAAAATGGTTACCAATCTTCCGTTTACTTTGTCCTGGAATGGATTGTTGAATCCCTACGAACAAGTCTGGCAGTTTTATCAAGCTGAA
>CM054135.1:68736678-68739178 GCA_028751875.1 Rapana venosa
TATCCTCGTAATAAAAAAAATAATTAATAAATAGATAGACAGACAGATAGACAGACGGACAGACAGACGGACGGACAGACAGACAGACAAACAGACAGAAAGCCATGAGGAAAGACATAGAGAGGCACTGAGACACAGAAAGACAGAGACATACAGAGAGAAAATCATAATTTTTTTTAAAGTAACACTCCTAGTTCAAAACATTTTTGCAAGTACTTACGCTTTTCCAAGACTGAAACAAACAGGCAGATTTTTTTTAAAGCAGACTGATATCTTTTTCTGTGAAATATTGCCCAACGTTCAATGATAATGCAGACAACATTACCAAAACGTGACAGACGAGAATCGTACCAATCACACTCTCCTCCACACAGCTTCAGCAACCTGCTAGGTTGATATTTGATAGGGGTGGGGGTGGGGGGAAAGCTTTCAGTAGACTTTCCTCTGTATCTCTTCTGCTGGGTTCGTGTTACAGAGTTGGTGAGAGAGAGAGAGAGAGAGAGAGAGAGAGAGAGAGAGAGAGAGAGAGAGAGAGAGAGAGAGAGAGAGAGAGAGAGAGAGAGAGAGAGAGAGAGAGAGAAAACCATGGAAAACAACAACAAAACCAGTCCATCTCACTGAAAAAGAAGCTGCAGACAGTTGTAGAAAAAGAGAGGGATTAGATATAACGGATCAGAATTAAGACAGAGAGGGGGTTGGAAGAAAGAGTGAGAGAGAGAGACAGACAGACAGACAGAGACATACAGACAGACAGAGACAGACAGACAGAGACAGACAGAGACAGACAGACAGACAGACAGACAGACAGACAGACAGAGTTTGTACGAACAGAATTGAGGCGGTGCTAACTGATTCCTGCTACAGCCGTTGATATTCCAGCTGTGAGTTCATCATGGTTGACTTGTTTATACATATCAGTGTATTTATTCTCCCCTTCTTTCTTTCTTTCTTTCTTTCATAATCACAGTCCTAGGCAGAATCAGAAAGAGAGGTAGGTAATGGTGCCTCACTCCCTCTGAACCAACCAACTGACTCACCATCTATCAAGCGACCAAACAATTAAGAAACTAATTAACCTACCAACCAGCCAAACCAACCAAACAAACAACCAATCAACGAACTGATCATATATCTCGTCAATCAAAACAGTCAACAGGAAATTCATCCATCCATCTACCCATTCATCCACTCACCCACCCATCCGATCATCCCTCGAATTATTCATGCATCCATTCATCACCCATCCATCCATCTGATCATTCATCCATCCATCCGTCCATCCATCCATCCATCCATTCAGCTACTCATCGTTGAACCAATCATTCAATCAAACTTTACACTCAGTAGCTACAAGACCCTCTTTTAAATGCAAAATACCGCTCCCCTGTCACTTCTGGTTTAGTAAGAAAGAGAAACTTTTCTTTGGTTGTAAGGTTCTTTCAAAACTTGCCAAAACTCTATCAAGACTCCAGTGGTAACATTCTCGCAAGCCCTTAAGATTTACATCAGACATGTTTCTTTTCATGGGCTTTCTGGAAAATGGGAAAAAAATCAATACCGTGCACGACAAGTATTCGTGCTGTCAGGGATCTTTTTTTTAAAAAACAGAGAAACAGAAACCCAGACTAAGAGTACAGATTTGGCGCTTAGAAGAAATAGTGTCCATATAATGTATGAGAACCTATCAAAAACCACACCCAAAGTACATATTTTGTGTTCAAAAGAAACCTTGTCCATATAATGTTTGAGACAGTATCAAAAAGCAGACCCAAAGTACAAATTTGGTGCGTAAAAAAAATGTTTGTCCTTATAATGTATGAGAAAGTTTGTTTTTTTTAAACAGACCCAAAGTACACATTTGGTGCGTAAAAGAAATCTTGTCCTTATAATGCTTGAGACAGTGCACACACAAAAAAAAACAGACCATGTGTACAGATTTTGTGCTTAAAAGAAATCCTGTTCTTAGAATGTTTAATAAAATGGTAATGTCACAGTCATGTAGGAGTGGAGAGAAGATAGCCGTTATGTCCAACAGCTGATCTTTTATCTGTTGTTGTTTTTTTTAAACATAGTTTTTAACCCTCAGGACTTTTGACAGCCTCTGGAATAACCAATGCCACCCTGCTTTGTGTCTGGTTTTGTTCTTGTTACCTTGTCTAGCTTCATTTGTCTTTGGCCTGGGAAAGTCAGATAAAGATGGAATAAGTACCCATACACACGTGCACGTCTACGTGCGCGCACACACATGCACGCATGCACGCACGCATGTACGCACGCTCACATACACCGCGCTCGTGTGTTTGCACTCATGCACAGAGAGACACAGAGAGAGACAGTTAGAGAATCAGAGAGACTGATAAACACACGCACACACGCGCGTGCGCGCGCATACACGCACGCACAAACACATGCACGTACGCGGACATGCACGCACGCGTGCGCACACACACACACACACTCACTATTTCTTTTTACTTACAACGCAAGCAATTCATCTGTG
>CM054135.1:68751678-68761678 GCA_028751875.1 Rapana venosa
GTCATCGTCTTCATCGTCGTTGTCATTATCGTCATCATCATCATCATCATTATCATTAGTTTCGTGATCATCTTGGTCCTCTAAAGTGGGTGGGTGGTCTAGAGGTCTTGGAAGTAACGCGCCTGTCTTAGTAAGTGAGAACACTGTCCCCGTTTAAGCCTGACCTTTTACCCCTCATACACTAGACCTTGAGTTGCGGTCTGGGTTCTAGTCTTTCGGGAGAGATTATTATCCGAATATGCTTACATTTTTAATGTGCCACCATCGACGTACCCCTTCTTCAGTGTTTTTTTCTGTCTCTCTGCCTCCCGCTGTCTGCCTGTCTGTCTGTCTGTCTGTCTGTCTGTCTGTCTGTCTCTCTCTCTCTCTCTCTCTCATCTTTTCTCTCTCTCTCCTCTCTCCTAACTCTCTCTTGTTCTCCTCCTCTCTCTCTCTCTCTCTCTCTCTCTCTCTCTCTCTCTCTCTCTCTCTCTCTCTCTCTCTCTCTCTCTCTCTCTCTCTTTCTGTGTGTGTGTGTGTGTGTGTGTGTGTGTGTGTGTGTGTGTGTGTGTGTGTTGTGTGTGTGTGTGTGTGTGTGTGTGTGTGTGTGTGTGTGTGTGTGTGTGTGTGTGTGTGTGCGTTGTGTGTGTGTGTGTTTCTGTTATTTCTCTCTCTGCCAATGTCTATCTTTTGGTGCGCGCGTGCGCGCGCGTGTGTGCGTATGTGTGCGTGCGTGTATGTGTGTATGTTTGTGTTTGTGCGTGCGTGCGCGCGCGCGTGTGTGTGTGTGTGGTGTGTGTCTGTGTGTGTCTATGTGTGTGAGCGCGTGCGTGTGTGTTTGTTTGTGTTTGTTTTTTGTGTGTATGTGTGTGTGCATGCGTGCATGCATGTATGCGCGCGCACATTTCTGTGTGTGTGTGCACTTGTATGTGCGTTTGTTCTCGCGTGTTTACTCTGTGTTTTCATTGATTGTTTATATAGAAAACAAAATCATTTCTTTTTACTCAGCAGTGAAAAGTTCACAATCAAAGCATTCGATAAAAAAAAAAAATTTTAATTTAAACAGTTACTGTCGTTGCTGCATAGTTTCAGAAGCCTGTATAAAACATCGTAATGTCTGCAGCAACAATTTCGCAAAGCCTGTTTTTTCCAAGTTCAGTCTGATGAATTAATCATGAGAGCCCCTGTCAATGGCCAAATATCGTTAGAACCCCCATGTGTGTGGATTGCAGTTGTGATGAATGTGTGCGTATGTTAATGGTGATTATTATTTATTATTATATTATTATCATCGTCGTCATTGTCATTGCTGTTGTTGGTATTATCATTATTATCAGTAGCAGCAGCAGCAGCAGCACAGCAGCAGCAGCAGCAGCAGCAGCAGCAGCAGAAGAGTAGTAGTAGTAGTAGTAGTAGTAGTAGTAGTAGTAGTAGTAGTAGTAGTAGTAGTAGTAGTAGTAGTAGTAGTAGTAGTAGTAGTAGTAAAGTCGTCGTCGTCGTTTTTCTTGTTGTTGTTATTATCATTATCATCATCGTTGTCATTGTTGTTGTTGTTATCATTATTATCGATTCTAGCAATGGTAGACTGGCAGGGAGAATGGGAAGGCAGAGAGAGAGGGTGTGGAGAGAGTGGAGGGGGGGGAGACAGAGGGAGAGAAAGAGAGAGGGAGACAGACAGACAGACAGACAGACTTCCGGATAGACAAACAGGTTTTCAGGCAGGCAGACAGACATACAGACAGGCAGACATGCAGACAGACAGACAGACACGCAGACAGACTGACTGACAAACAGAGAGACAGAGACACAGAGAGACATAGAAACAGTGACACAGAAGAAGGAGAGTGAGAGAGATGTTTCATTTTTCATTTATTTATTCTTTTATATCAAGGGGGAGAGAGAAGAGAGAAGGAGGGGAGAGAGAGAGAGAGAGAGTAAGAGAGAGAGAGTAAGAGAGAGAACCTTTGTGTGTAGCCTTTCTGAACCAGGAAGGAGAAGCAGAGAAAATATAAATTTGTTTCATGTCTTCTTGTTAAAAAACAACAACAACAACAACAACAACTGTTTGCTCTGTGCAATGATAATTACCTGGACTTTTCCTCCTTTACTTCTATTTCTCAGAGATAAACAGACAGACAGACAGACAGAGATAGATAGATAGATAGATAGATAGATAGATAGATAGATAGATAGATAGATAGATAGATAGATAGATAGATAGATAGATAGATAGATAGATAGATAGATAGATAGATAGATAGATAGATAGATAGATAGATAGATAGATAGATAGATAGATAGATAGATAGATGCATGCATGCATGCATACATACATACATACATACATACATACATACATAGACTTTTTCTGTGTGCATGTATGCGTGCGTTCGTGCGTAAGTGTGTTTGTGTGTGTGTGCGTGCGTACGCGCGCGCGCGCGCATGTGTGTGTGTTATTTTCGATTCATGGCTTATGATTCATCGATATGTTTGTATTTGTTTGATGCTTTGTTTTTCATCTCCTTTTTGCCAGAGGGAAACTCATTTCTAAGTTTCCTTACGCCATTCTTGTTTGGTTTAACTGTTGGTATTTTTTGCCTGTTGTATGTAATTTGCAGCTTTTACAAACTCTTGCCATGCAATGTATGGATCAAACACTATGCAGTGCACGGCAGCACAGCACAACGGGAATGCAAACTATGTATTGTTATTTTACCAATGTTTCAAAATTATTTCAGTTCAGCATGCACTGCACTGTTTAACTGTTCACTTCTTAAAGACTTGGAAAAAGCAACGGACTCGACGTGATATGAACAATTAAACAGTTCATGCTGAACTAAAATCATTTTGAAACATGGGCAAGTCTTGTAGGCCGTTTGGGTACCACTGAATCTTTTGCAACCAGCTTCCTCCACTGTTCAAGGTTCACAGCTTTCCGGAGTATGTCGTTCCACTCAAGGCCAGTCCACTCTCTGATGTTGTCTTCCCATCGTTTTCTCTGTCTGCCTTTTCGTCTCCCTCCCTGTACTGTTCTCTGTAAGACAGTCTTGGCCAGTCCACATGTTTTTGTGATATGCCTCTTCAGTTGGCGTTATTTCACTGGTCAGGTCTTGATACGGTCCGATGACGTTTTCGGTTATTGTTTTTACTTCCTCGTTGGTTATGTGATCACTGTACAAAATACCAAGAAGTTTGCGAAAGCGATTCAATTCCACTATTTGTATCCTTCTTTCAATGTCTGCTGTTATTGTCCACGTTTCACAAGCATACAATAGTATGGACATGACCAGGGAACGCATCAGTCTGATCTTAAAGCTGATGGTGATGCTCTTGTCGTTCCAGAGGACTTTCAGTTTGGTCATTGCAGCTGTGGTCTGGGCTATCCCAGAGAAAACTCCGGGTTTTGATTGTACATCCGGTACAATAGTTCTTAAAAGCTATGTATTTATTTATTTATTTATTTATTTATTTTATACCACTTTAAGTCACGAGATTTCTCTGCGTGAAATTCGGGCTGCTCTCCCCGGGGAGAGCACGTCGCCACAAGAGCAGCGCCACCCTTTTTTTTTTTTTTTTTGTCTGCAACTGTATGTCTTTCCCTATCAGAGTGGCTTTTTTCTAAGAATTTTGCCAGGGACAACTCTCTTGTTGCCGTGGGTTCTTTTTCGTGCGCTGCATAATTTTCTGTAACACACGGGACCTCGGTTTATCGTCTCATCCGAAAGACTAGCGCCCAGACCACCACTCATGGTCTAATGGATGGGGGAAAAGTTTCGGGCCCAGACGGGATACGAACCACGCACACTTCCGACCCGGACTTTTCGCTTTCTAGACAGGCGCGTTACCTCTAGACCACCGATCCACCTAAAGCTATGGACGGCTCCATTTTCTTGTTGTCTAAGGTGATGTCGGCGCTGCTGCCATTGGTGCTTTTTGTCATCAGCTGGGTCTTCTCTGCACTCATTACATGCCATATGGCGAAGAGTAGATTATGATTTCTACATGCCATATGGCGAAGAGTAGATTATGATTTCTACATGCCATATGGCGAAGAGTAGATTATGATTCTACATGCCATATTGCGAAGAGTAGATTATGATTTCTACATGCCATATGGCGAAGAGTAGATTATGATTCTACATGCCATATGGCGAAGAGTAGATTATGATTTCTACCAAACTATTCCTTTTACGAGATGATTAAAGTATTTTTGACTTGAATAAAGGGCATGAAAACTTCCTCACCTTAATGCGTGGTCGCAGAGATAAAACTGCATACACACGGGGACTGGATGTTAGAAAAGCACTTCTGGGTGCTTATTCCGTTATCCTCAGAATAAAAATAGTAAAAGAAAAGAAGAAGATATAATATTGTTTTAATAACTTCGAAAAACCTTGAAAAAGTGGTGGGGTAGGGAAAGGGAAAACGATGTGAGGCCCGAACACGCATGCAGAAGCCCATAAAGAAACACAGCACACACAGAAAGGAAGCAGGGATGACATTAATTCAGTCAATTTAGCGCTTTACACAATTTATCGTCCGAAATATGCTGGGTAGGCAGAATTGACATGGACAGAAGACTTTCTTTTTTAACCCGAAAGCTTACAAGGAGATGTGAGAGGAAGAAGCAAGAGTGGCAGAGAATCGGAAGAGAATGATGGGATGGGGAGAGGGAGGGTGGGTCGAGGGGGGGGGGGGGGGGGGGGGGGGGGGGGTTAAGAGCAGTAGAGCAGATTTACTGTGCTGTGATCGTTGCGTGATACGGTGAACATCGCGTGTTGACCTGCGTGTTCGCGGGTCGTGAGAAATTGAACTTTGCCATCATTGACAAGAACGTCAAAATGAAATGCTTGTGATTTTATTTAAATAGATCTCCTGGTATTCCATCTGTGTGTTCTTTTATGACTCTCTGACATTCTATGAGTATGTACATTGCTATCTCAACTTTCTATGTCTGTCTGTGTGTCTATCTGCTTGTCTGTCTGTCTGCCTGCCTGTCTGTGTGTCTGTTACTCTCTCTCTCTCTCTCTCTCTCTCTCTCTCTCTCGCTCTCTCTCTCTCTCTGCTGCGTGTCTGCAGGTGTGCCTGTTTATGTGCATGTGTGTGTGTGTGCGTGCACGCGCGTGTGGGAATGTGCGTGCGTGCGAGAATGCGTCAGTACGCCAATGCTTTCGTGGAAATTATCTATTTTTACCATAAAAAATGTACTGTCTTTCACAATTTTCACTGGCAAAAGGAAAGATAAAAGAAAGAAAGAAAGAAAGAAAGAAAGAAAGAAAGAAAGAAAGAAAGAAAGAAAGAAAGGAAGGAAGGAAGGAAGGAAGGAAGGAAGGAAGGAAGGAGGGAGGGAAGGAGGGGAGGAAGGAAGGAAGAAGAAAGTAAGAAAGAAAGAAAGAAAGAAAGAAAAGAAAGAAAGAAAGAAAGAAAAAAAAAGAAAGAAAGGAGGGAGGGAAGAAAGAAAGAAAGAAAGAAAGAAAGACAGGCAGGCAGACAGACAGACAGACAGGCAGACAGACAGAAAACAGATATATACATATATATATATATATATATATATATATATATATATATATATATATATATATATATATATATATATATATATATATATATATATAAAAGAAAGAAATACTGTAGGAATGAAAAAAGAGAGAGAACGAATCACAACAGAGAAAACAGACAGTGGTACAGTGACAGTGAACTTTACAGTTTTATCTGTGAAACATCCATGGGCTGGATTTTTGCGCTTGTCTCTTCAGCAGATAGCATCTGTGGATGATGACGCATCGTCTGCATGCACGCTAGTCTGCACTGCTAGCTCTGTCTGTCTATCTGTCAGTCTGTCTGTCTGTCTTTGTCTTCTGTCTGTCTCTCTCTCTCTCTCTCTCTCTCTCTCTCTCTCTCTCTCTCTCCCCTTGCGCTCGCATGTGTGTCTGTGTTACGTGTGTTTGTGAGAAATAAAGACAAATATTCTAGAAACTTCCTTATTGCTAACTAGGCTAGGTTGCGATGATAATAGTGAATCCCGAATTTATTATTTTGTTTATGGGGAATTCTCTAAGTCCGAAGATATGAGCTATGATTTTTACCACAAAGAAATTTCTCTACCATAAAGCAAGTACCTGCTTACAATTTTTTCTCCTTAGAAGTCATTTTGGCTGCTATACTTTTTCTTTCAAAGTTTTTGGATGGTTTTAACATTTTCTTTCAGAGCTACATCAAATGCTGTCAAAACTAGCAGCGATTCTTAAAGCGATTTTTGTCATCATAAAGACAATTTGTTTTTAAATTACTCTTCCTTGTGAAAATGAGCTTTCCTTATAACGAAATCCATTAATTCAAAGTTTAGATTACGAATCTTCCAAGAGCATTGACTTCAAACTTGTGTCCCTTTGTTGTATTGTACTCGGAGTAACTTTTCTTGTTTCTCGGGAGTTGTCTGTAACTTGTACAACATCAAAGGCTACCACACTTCTTGTTTAGATCTGCCATAACATAGAAAGAATGTAACAAATGAAGGGGATAAACCTGGGTATGTAACAAATGAAGGGGATAAACCTGGGCATGTAACAAATGAAGGGGATAAACCTGGGTATGTAACAAATGAAGGGGATATACCTGGGTATGTAACAAATGAAGGGGATATACCTGGGTATGTAACAAATGAAGGGGATAAACCTGGGTATGTAACAAATGAAGGGGCCACCCTTGGGTACCTAAAAGGTTCAGGGGCTAAACAAGGGTATATAAGAAGTCAAGGGGCAAAACCTGGGTATGTGACAAGTGGCTAAGCCTGGGTATGTAACAAGCGAAGGGACTAAACGCGGACTACAAACGGGGCTTCTTCTCTGAAGGCCTGCCGTAGGGATTTTTGTTTTTACTATGAAGTCCTTTTGTTTGATCTGGGCTGAACACTGCGGCACCCCGTTTCCTCCATGTACTGCTCTGTATTTGCATGGCAGAGCGAAAGATAGAGAGATATATCACTTTTTTTTAAACGAACATTATACATACCGTTCTTGCTTTATTTACGATATTTTCTGTATTCTAACAAGTCGATTTCACATGGACTACACATGCAGGAAGGCTTCAGCAGGCAAAACTCAAGACATCACGCAACCCGCACACGGGAGTAAAACTTAGTTTCCTCGCTATAAACTGTTCTTCCCATGATGATTTTGATAGATTGTACAGACAGAACATGGTGGTTAAACGGATTTTTTTTTAAAAAGGAAAGCATATGAATTGGGAAAGGATTTTCAATATTTATTACATAATTTTATGCTATTCTTATGGCTTTGAGTTTCAAATGTGAAGATACCAAAAGATTTTTTTTCAAATAACGGTTTGCATGGACTCAGAAGCTATGTTACATAAAATACAAACCTCTATGTGAAAAACAGAAGGAGATTTATTGTTCAGAATCTGTTCATTGATTGGAATCTAAGTATCTAATAATATTATGTCAAGAGGATTCATAACAATTTTGCTGGAATCCTTCGCATTATGCTAACTACTTGAATGACATAGCAAAAGAAGATGCTTTAAGAAATTTGTCGAACACTTTGTTAAAACTGGATGATTTTTAAATCAGTGCAACATTGAAAAGCTACGTGTATACAGAATGTTTTACTAGAAACTGTGGAATGTTGCATTATTCTGGGTGTATCTCAAGTCAGATTTACAATTTTTTAATTGAATTCTTAGAAATTCAAATATGCATAAAATGCGAAATGTCCTTGCCTACCTAATAAGCACTTTTTTCAATAAACTATTGTGAATTCTTTTTCATGACAATTCCGGCATTGACAATTAATTAAGAAAGGCCATTGAAGTGTGCTTACATATATCTAAGGTAATTGACATAGCAAAGTAATTCCTTGATCTACCATTACTTTGTGTAAAAGCCAAATTTAACCACTTAATCAGTTTGCTTCAACTCAGTCCACTGCTGCCTTTATCTCATGTTTGATTATCTAATATCACTGGGAATTAACAAACTTTAAACAAACCATTTTCAAAAAGAAAAGGGGGTGAGAAAGAAAGGTGAGTTAGGAGACAGACAGGGAGACAAGCTTGAACAGTGGGACAGACAGATAGACAGATAGACAGATAGACAGACTGACTGATTGACGGATTCAAAGATAGAGTCACAGAGGAAGCTTGAGAGCCAGAACGAGTCAGTGAGAGCCAGAGACAGACAGACAGACAGAAATAGAGAGAGAGTGAGAGACAGAGAAACGGAAAAGCTGATAACATGGAGAATCAGAGATAGAGACAAAGATGATACACTGATTCAGAAAATCATAGAGTGAGAGAGAGAGAGAGAGAGAGAGAAGAGAGAGAGAGAGAGAGAGAGAGAGAGAGAGAGAGAGAGAGAGAGAGAGAGAGAGAGGGAGAGAAAGAGAGAGAACAGACAAGCAGAGGGCGGGGGAGAGAAAGAGGGAGAGACAGACAGACAGAGAAAAAGAGAGAAACCAAGAGAAACAGAAAAACGAAGAGAATCACAGAGGGGGGGAGGGAAAAGAGAGAGCGGGGGAGAGAGGGAGGGAAAGGAAGAGAGGGAGGGATGAGTCAAAGAGAGAGAAGTGGGGAGAGAGGGCGACCAGGTGGATTTGTCCTCAGTATGATATTGTCTGAAATAATGATGCGTTCTGTTCTCCACCACCACCCCCTTCCCCCCAGGGAGGAAAGTGGGTCAGGGTGAGGAATAGTCAGCTGGGCAGGAGGGGGGAGGGGAGGAGGGGTGGAGGTTATCTGGTTTGTTTTCTTCCGTCTCTGTGTACTTGTCTCTGTGTCTGTTTGTTTATCTGTTTTGGTTCTCTGTGAGTGCGTTTGTCTCTGTCCCTCAATTTCTGTCCCTTCTTTCGTCTGATCTTTTTCTTTTTGCTCTCTCTCTTTCTCTCTCTCTTCTTCTCTCTCTCTCTCTCTCTCTCTCTCTCTCTCTCTCTCTCTCTCTCTCTCTCTCTCCCTCTCTCTCTCTCTCTCTCTCTCTCTCTCTCTCTCTCTCTCGCTCTCTCTCTCTCTCTCTCTCTCTCTCCTCTCTCTCTTCTTCTGTCTCTGCCTCTCCCCTCTCTCTCTCTCTCTCTCTCTCTCTCTCTCTCTCTCTCTCTCTCTCTCTCTCTCTCTCTGAGCTTGCTTTGCATTTTCATGTACATAATGTGATACAAAACAAGATGTTCTTAATGAGATGTACACATATCCCATCTTCTGCTTATTTGAGTTTTGGTCGAACGAACTGATTTCCTGTTATAACTGCCATGACATTGCCATGTCCTCCCGTGTGTCCGCATCCCCAAAGTAAGAGATACAGACCTTACCTTAACCTTAATTCTCTCTGTGCCAGGAGGACACACAAGGCTTGAACATCATTCCTCCACTTGGTTCCAGTCTGCAGCTGTGCGTCGTGCGGCGTTCCACGTGCTCCAGCCTGCGCCGTTCCGCTCTACTTCTACCGCCTCTTTTTTTGCGTCCTTTCGTCCCTGTGTTCATCTGGGCAACGGTCCCTTGTCTGAATCTCATTCAGGGGGTCGTCGGGGCAAGCAACAGTCGTTCCACTCCTGGTGATATCAAATATTATTTTATACATAATTGGGTGGAATTTATGTGAGCGCTGAATTTGGAAACATCAATCAAAGCCTGGATGGAATCATCATGCCACTAAGTTTACACATCATGCAGCTATCTGCTGGTGTGAAATGTAGCTTGCTCCTTTGGAATCCGCTTTTTTTTAATGGATAATCCACGTGCACTATGCAGAGAGAACGCAATAATCACAAAGAGAGAGAGAGAGAGAGAGAAAGAGAGAGAGAGAGAGGAGGGGGAGAGGGAGGAGGGAAAGAGGGAGAGAGAGAGAGAGGAGGAGACACAACACAGAGATACAAAGACAGACAGACAGGCAGACAGACAGGAAAAGACAGAGATATACAGATTCAGATATTCAAAGAGAGAGAAAAAGACAGAAACAGATAGAGACAGATAAAATTAAGAGAGAAGGGGGATGATCAAAGAAGAGAGTAGG
>CM054135.1:68766678-68774178 GCA_028751875.1 Rapana venosa
TGTCTGGCTGGCTCTGTCTGTCTATCTCTATTTCTGTCTGTCTGTCTGTCTCTGTCTGTCTATCTCTATTTCTGTCTGTCTGTCTCTGTTTCTGTCTCTGCTCTCTGTCTCTGTTTCTGTCTCTGATCTCTCTGTCTCTCTCCTCCTCCTTGTCTTTCTCTCTTCTCTCTCTCTCTCTCTCTCTCTCTCTCTCTCTCTCTCTCTCTCTCTCTCTCTCTCTCTCTCTCTCTCTCCCTGTTCTCTCTCTCTCTCACACAACACATGCATATATATATACATACATACATACAGATATATATATACATACATTCATACATACATACATACATACATACATACATACATACATACATACATACACGTGAGTGCGCGCGCGTGCACACAGATAGAAAAATGCATCGAGAGATATACAGAAACACTGACATAGACACACACACAGACAGACCGACAGACGCGCAGACAAACAGACAGACAGACAGAGAGAGAGGAGGGAGAGAGAGAGAGAGGGAGGAGAGAGGGGGGAGAAGGAGAGAGGGGCGAGAGAGAGAGAGAGAGAGAGAGACAATGACAAATGACATGACAATGACAAATTCTTTTATTTCGAGGATAATGATAAGCACACACGTGCTTTTTTACATCCAGTCCCGCCCGTTAGGGATACATCTTAATAATAATAACCCAATACTATACAGAGAGATGAGAGAGAGAGAGAGAGAGAGCGAGAGAGAGAGAGAGAGAGAGAGAGAGAGCACTACTTAACTGCTGCTACAGTACAGAGTTTATTGATCTTGATTTTGTTTTTCTTCTGCATATTCCAGGGCGGCAGTGAGCTGATTTGTCTGTTGCTTTTGGAACCTCTGTAAGTGCTAGTGCTGCTGCCTGTCTGCCTGCCTGCCTGCCTGCCCTGCCTGCCTGCCTGTCTGCCTGCCTGCCTGCCTGCCTGTCTGCCTGCCTGCCTGCCTGCCTGCCATGGGGAGGGGGGGGGGGGCGGGGTGATGCA
This sequence comes from Rapana venosa, assembly GCA_028751875.1. Classification (NCBI taxonomy): domain Eukaryota; kingdom Metazoa; phylum Mollusca; class Gastropoda; order Neogastropoda; family Muricidae; genus Rapana; species Rapana venosa. Next base: position 68,767,679 of record CM054135.1, read on the forward strand.
CAGAGAGAGAGAGACAGACAGACAAGAAGAATGATAAATTTATAAACAAGAGGATAGAGATATATATTTTTTAAAAAGACCAGAGAAAGCGAAACAGAGAAGGGGTAGAGAAAGACAGACAGTCTGAAATGGAGATTTGGGGAGAGATTGAGAAAGGGGCAGGGAGAGAAATACAGAGGGACAGACAGGCAAACAGACAGGCAAACAGACAGGCAAACAGACAAACAGGTAGATAGGCAGATATTCAATTATATCGACACCCAAAACAAACAAGTCGAGACAATGAAAGAAGGCAATAAGCAATCTCATTGGATAGGAGCGTACTTTTCAAATGTTGTTTTCCTTGTTTTCCTGGCTGTTATAATTATTGAAACCTATATCTCTCAGTGGACAACTTTTGTGTGTAATTTTATAGGAAGAGTCGAGGGGGTGAGGAAGGGGAGAAACAACTCAACTCAACTCTGTCTCTATAATTGCCGCTGTCATCGGTAGGAGCTTCATGCAATGCTACAAGAGTTCGCCACCCCTCTCTCTCTCTCTCTCTCTCTCCTTCTCTCTCTCGCTCTCGCTCTCTCTCGCGCACTCTCTCACTCTCTCTCTCTCTCTCTCTCTCTCTCTCTCTCTCTCTCTCTGTGGGTGGCTTCCCTTGCTTGGCTGCCAGCAAGATGCTTTTGTGTGAGCTTTGTGTAAAGTGTTGTTTTCTCCTTTTTGTGCATCAAAATGCCAGTCACAGGACTTCCAGCAATGTTGGAGTGTATGCTGAACACTGCACTTCAAGAGCAGACACTGTCCTCCTTCAAAGTGGACGGCAGAGGTGACCAGAATGTTGTATCTAAGACTTACAAGCAAAACTGACAGCCATTTTACCCACCCTGCCCAGTCAAGTGTATGATGCAAACCATGCAGAGAGTGACGCTGCCACTGACGTGTTTATGTATGATTCTTGCCCTCCATCTTCGAATATACGTTATGATAATCAGTAGATTGACTTGACACAACATGACATAGACAGACAGACAGTGGCAGTCAACTAGAAGTTGGGAATGGAGCGAAAGAATGTGATAGCCATAAAATGAGTGTAAAAGTAAGTGTGGAAGAGGTGTATGAGAGTGAACAAGTGGATGGGGAGGAAGAAGTGAGTGTGTCTGGTTCTGAATATGCGGAGGGTGTGGCAGAATATTCAGGTGAATGTCTGGAAGGGCAGATGTGTGAGAGATCAGAAATTACGACCAGAGATATTATGAACTGCTTAAAAGAGTTCCATGACCAGTTTAGAAATAACATGGACAATCTCTGCAGTGGTCTAAAAGAAATGAAAACAACTGGCCAGACTGCTGGAGAACAATGTGTTTGTAGAGATGTGTCCTAGTTACTCCTGAAATGACTGATGACAACATGAAGTTGTTTCATGAGAGACTGTGTTGTCTAGGATAAGCATAAAAAATAAGAAATTGAATTGATGATAGTTTGTATCACAGGTATATTTTTTCATACTATCCAGTTATTACAAACCCATGTTGTGGATTTCCATGCCATGTTGTCTATTTGGGCTGCTGTTGACTGTATTTTTTTTTCAATTTATGTGTGTTGTGCCCAGTCCCCATCCCCCTGTCCCCTTGTGAATGGGCGTACAGCTTATCACAAATAAATCATTGTCTCTCTCTCTCTGTGCTGAGTTCTACCATCTCCTGTAGCCCTCCCAGACTACTGACCTCCGTGATGTTGGCAATGTAGGATGTTAGTAGCCTGCCTCTTTTCCTTCTGCCTTTAACATTTACCTTGGAGAACTGTGGTCATCAGGTTTGTCTGTGTGTTTCTGTTCGGAAGAGGGAGACGGGAAACATGATTTTGACTTTCTTTTTAAACTGCCGATCCTGAACTGATATTGCAAAAAGCAGACAGGATATGATTTTGATTCAAGAAAATTGTACTTTCCGAACGCACAGTTATCACGTCCAAGTGAAAATCACACGCAAACATTTGGGAATAGAATCAGTGTTTTGATGGTCCAGTGGTTAAAAGCTCATGTCTCAAAGTGCAACGTCCGCGACTCAAAGCTATTCAGAATCCTTTTGTTTCTCTCATTTTACAAGAACTTCAGTGATGGTTTCCTTATTTCCAATGATATGATAAACTGTATTCTAGTGTTGCAATACGTATTTAGCCTATACAACAGAGCCTAGGAAACAGTGTTTTAAAACCCCTTTTTTTCTCAAGCAAAATAAATAAAACGCGACACTGCAAAAACGAAAAAGAAGATAGGCTGGGTGGAGGAGGGGGATGGGGGTGAAGTGAGATTGCGGAGTGACGTCACCCTCGTGGTGTCTTGAAGTGGTTGTTGTCGTTAAGTGGTCAGGCTTAAGGGAGATAAGAGCTCCTCCCTGGGTCTGGAAACGTCCTGTGGAGAGTTACTTTCTCCTGTCCTTCACCAGGGGCTGCCAGTGCAGAGTGCAAACTGCGGGACAAACGGTTCAAAATCTGACCATTAAATTATTCTGTTGTCTGTGTAAGCCTGCAAATCTGGTAAAACAACAGATTTACTCTGGAAAGTTAGAGAGTAGACTTTTACGTTCACAGACTCGACTAGGAGTTTAGTTATGTCATATCTTTTCATAGCCATGATTTTGAGTTCAGTTTTCAAGTGTGTTGATATAAAACGATGTTGCTAAGCAGTTCAAAAATACTTTCCAGTCACGTTTGGACCAGATTTGAAAGGGCTTAATCCAGCTAACGACATGAAATCATTTAACGACACCACACACACACACACACACACACACACACACACACGCACACACTGACTCTCTCTCTCTCTCTCTCTCTCTCTCTCTCTCTCTCTCTTCTCTCTTCTCTCTCGCACACGCACACTCACACACACACACACACACACACACACACACACACTGTCTCGAAAGCAGTCTCGATGTCAGACATAAAGATGTCGTAACAATACCATGCAATACGAAACACTAAAACGCAACACAATACAAGACATTACAATTCAGTGCAATAAATCTGTCGTAGCGGCCTAAGTAGTCGCTGTCATGTGTATTACGTCAGGGTGAAGGGAGGGAGAGTAAGTGACCGCTTTCATTAGCCGCAGCAGCAGCAGTACTGCTAGCGGGCACACCAGTCCTCGTTCACTGCTGCAGTTGTCTTCGGGGAGGAAAGGAGGAGGGAGAAAACGTGGCAGTCAGCTCTCTGCGCTTTCAAAACCAAAGTCGACTCAAAGTCATTTAATTTTTTTTTTAATTTCCAGACGGTACATTAAGGACGAAATGCAATAACTTGCTTTTTTTTTTCCTTCACCATGTCATCCATACCACACACACACACACACACAAACACACACACACACACACAAGGGGATATTTTCCCCTGGAGTTAACATCAGTGCAGACTCCACTCTCCCCAAAAGTCCTTCGGATGAGACTATAAACCGAGGTCCCGTGTGCAAACGCACGCAGAACATCTTGCGCACACGTTAAATCCTGTTCCGCTTTTCGTAAGAGTAGGCCATTGTGTGCCGGTGGGAAAAGATGACAGAATTTACAAAACCGCATACACACGGGGACTGGATTAAAAAAAAGCACATAAGTGCTTATTCTATTATCCTCGATATAAAAGAATTTTAAAAAGAAATAAAATAAAAGGGATGCCAAAAAACACACAATCAAAAAAGAAACTGCAATACAAAGCAAAGAAGCAAGGCGGCTGTGTGCATGCATGTGCGTGTAAATCTAGCCTTAAAACAGGTCTTTACATCAAGCTTGACTCCTGCGCCTATCGAAACTGCTTTTGAATGGAGTTGGTACAAAACTGGAATAAGCACTCATGTGCTTTTTTACATCCAGTCCTCGTGTGTATGCGGTTTTGTAAATTTTGTCATCTGTTCCTACCGGCACACAATGGCCTACTCTTTCGAAAAGCGGAACAGGATGTTACGTGTGCGCAAGATGTTCTGCATGCGTTCGCACACGGGGCCTCGGTTTATAGTCTCATCCGAAGAACTTTCATTCATGCATGCATGTCTAAGTCCATATTTTCCTTCGTACACCAGCTTCTCGGCAATCAACAACACTGACCAGAGGCCTCTTACAAAGCACAGCACAACAAAAATAAGCATCACTCAAACGATGACTTTCTCACTGTCCTCCTCCTCACGCACGGACAGACAGCTCTGACCACGCAAGAACAATCATTACGGTGTACGGCCATAGATGTCAGTTTTGTCGCCTCTTCTGCAACCCCTACATTTCAGGGTTCTGGCATTTGTAGACTGCCGCAGAGAGCGAACCCTCCACCCCCATCCCCCACCCTACACCCAGCCTCACCTCCTCCCCCACGTGCTGTTCCGAGCAAGTGATGTTTTGAGGATACTGAGATTCGAAGCAAGCAGCTGAGTGTATAGTAGGAGTGTACCTTAGGCTGCATGAGTAACCATTGTGTTTAAATTAAGTGATGTTCTTCTCTGTCAGTCATCTGCCTCACTGGCTGGTAGGTCGGCCAGTAGTAGGCTGGTTGGAGGGTGAAATGGTCAGTTAGGTGGTCTGGTCGGTTCCTTTTTGTTCGTTGTTGTTATTGGTTGGGGGTGGGGGGGTCCTGTTTGTTCGTGATTACCCATGCTTTTTGCGATGTATTTTGAGCTATCTTCATTTCATTAATTCTCAAGTCAGTTGTTTGGTTGGTTGGCTGGTTGGCTGGCTGGTTGGTTGGTTGCTTGGCTGCTTGGCTGCTTGGTTAGATGATGGGTCCTTTCATCTGCTGTGATGTATTTTATGCATCTGCTTTCATCCAATTCATTCTCGAGCCGCAAAGCTCTATCAATGCTTTTTGTTTTAAAAAAAATTAAATGTGGGATCTTCAGCGCAAGTTCTTGGATTTTCTGCAAGCGTATGTACTTAAAGACACTTGTAGATCTGCACATGCACTGAGTTTAGAGATCGTAAAAATTCCAACCTTTTATTCCCCCAGGGCTGCCAGAATTCGAATCTGTTGCATGTGTTTTTTTGCACCATCAGAGTTAGAGGTCCGTTACCCCTTCACTCGGTTTTCGTGTTGGTCCTGTGGCCCTTTGTAAAATGGAAAACATGATAAACACAAAAGCATCACAATACAATAGGCAACAGTATATTGTAGTATATCTGGGGGGAACAGCTACTCCCACCCTCCCACTAAAAAATACTAAGCAAACAAATACACATACACACTGCATCACAATTTTCGTCTAGCCTTATTTGACTTATTTTTTTCTACACGACCTAATTTTTTTTTACAAGATAGAGTGCTATATAAATTCCATTTATTATTATTATTATTATTAATCGATTCCGCAAAAAAAATTAATTCAAATTTATTCTTCTTTACACTCGGAAATAAAAGTAAACACACACACACACACACACACACACACACACCTTCCCCTCCTTCCACCGATCACACACAGGCTTCCCCTGTGTAGGTTGGTATCACTTCCGGTGCAGTTTTGTGCGTGCAGTCAAGGCCGTGACCATCTGCTGTTCCGCCGTGCCGATAAACTGTCTCCCTGATCCCACAATGTGACAGTGGCTTGTTCCTGAACTGCATCCCTGCCGCTTATCTAGATTCCTGCGTCTGGGCCCACTTGATGGACAGAGAGAGAGAGAGAGACAGAGAGACAGAGACAGAGACAGAGACACAGACAGACAGAGACTGACAGACAGACAGACAGACTGACAGAGACATATACAGACAGACAGAGACAGACAGACAGACAAAGACAGACAGACAGAGACACAGACAGACAGACACAGACACACAGACAGACAGCGAAAGAGAGAAAATCACTTAATCATACGCACACGTTTAAATCTGGAGATTCGTGGGAAGACAGACGCTGAAGGAACGGTGTGAAGGTCGCTACTAGACACAGAAAGGTCGTGATGAAGGTTACTAATAGACACTGAAAGGAAGGTGTGAAGTTCACTAACAGACACTGAAAGGACGGTGTGAAGGTCGCTACTAGACACAGAAAGGTCGTGATGAAGGTTACTAATAGACACTGAAAGGAAGGTGTGAAGTTCACTAACAGACACTGAAAGGACGGTGTGAAGGTCGCTACTAGACACAGAAAGGTCGTGATGAAGGTTACTAATAAACGCTGAAAGGACGGTGTGAAGGTCGCTACTAGACACAGAAAGGTCGTGATGAAGGTTACTAATAAACGTTGAAAGGACGGTGTGATAGTCACTAATAGACGCCGGAACGACGGTGTGATGGTCACTAATAAACGCTGAAAGGAACGTGTGAAGGTCACTAATACACGCTGACAGGACAGTGTCAAGGTCACTAATAGACACTGAAAGGAAGGTGTGAAGTTCACTAACAGACACTGAAAGGATGGTGTGAAGGTCGCTACTAGACACAGAAAGGTCGTGATGAAGGTTACTAATAGACGCTGACAGGAAGGTGTGAAGGTCACAAATACACGCTGAAAGGAAGGTGTGAAGGTCGCTAATAGA
>CM054135.1:68789178-68796678 GCA_028751875.1 Rapana venosa
GACCATGAGTGGTGGTCTGGGCGCTAGTCTTTCGGATGAGACGATAAACCGAGGTCCCGTGTGTTACACGTAATTATTTAGCGCACGTACAAAAACCCACGGCAACAAGAGAGTTGTCCCTGGCAAAATTCTTAGAAAAAAGCCACTCTGATAGGGAAACAAATACAGCTGCAGAAAAAAAAAAGGGTGAAAGGGTGGCGCAGCGCTAAGTGGCGACGCGTTCTCCCGCTCTCCCCGGGGAGAGCAGCCCGAATTTGACGGAGAGAAATCTGCCGTGACTTAAAGTGGTATGAAATAAAATCTGAGCGCTTTGATTTGTTGCTTTACAAGATTCAGCGCTATATAAATTCCATACATTATTATTATTATCAACTGGTCAGGGACAGCTGCTGTCAGAGACCAACAACATACTCGTATGATGTGTGTCAAAATGGTGATGTTCCACGTTCCATGTTACCGATTTGCCATAATGATGTTACCACTTTGCCTTAATGATATTATCCTTTTTTGCAATACTGATATTCCTGATGTTTCCATAATGATGTTTTCTGGTTGACTATATGGTTGCTACTGCTTTGCCATAATAATGTTACTGCTTTGCCATAATCATGCTACTGCTTTGACATAATAATTCTACTGCTTTGCCATAATAATGCTACTGCTTTGCCATAATAATGTTACTGCTTTGCCATAATGCCATAATGATGTTACTGCTTTGCCATACTGATGTTACCAATTTGCCATAATAATGCTACTGCTTTGCCATAATAACGTCACTGCTTTTGCCATAATAACGTTACTGCTTTGCCATAATAACGTTACTGCTTTGCCATAATGCCATAATGATGTTACTGCTTTGCCATACTGATGTTACCAATATGCCATAATAATGCTACTGCTTTGCCATAATAATGTTACTGTTTTACCATAATAACGTTACTGCTTTGCCATAATAATGTTACTGCTTTGCCATAATAATGTTACTGCTTTGCAATAATAATGTTACTGCTTTGCCATAATGCCATAATAATGTTACTGCTTTGCCATAGTGGTGTAACTGCTTTGCTATACGATGTTACTGCGTTGCCATACTTATGTTACTGCTTTGCCATACTGATGTTACCAATCTACCATGATGATGTTATTGATTTGCATGACGACTATGCTACGGATTTGTCATTATGATGTTACTGATTCGCATTGGTGATGATGTTACGGATTTGCCATAATGATGTAACTGATTTGCTATGATGATGATGATGTTACTTATTTGCCATGATGATGTTACTGATTTGCTATAATGATGCTACTGTTTGCAATAATGATGTTACTGATTTGCCATAATAATGTTACTGCTTTGTAATAATGATGTTACTGACTTGCCATAATGATTTTACTGTGTAACTAAACGTTGCACATATCCTGATGTTATTAATTTACCATAATATCAACATCAATAAAACATCCTCTACACTAATGGAATAGTTAAAGTTACTGATCTGAACGTGTGTGTGCTCGCGAGCACATTACCCTTCTCTTGCGGTCTCTCCACTGGCTGCCTGTGCCACAGAGAGTAAACTATAAGATCAGTACCCTCTGTTACAAATGTTTCCACAAAACAGCACCCTCCGTCCTCTTTGAATGTCTTCACTTGTACACTCCTTCTCGTTCCCTCCGCTCTGCTGCAGATATCTTGTGCTTAAGAATACCTAGATTCAACCAACCCACCGTCGGCCGTCCCGTCGTTCTTTCTCTATTTCTGGTCCATCGATCTGGAATTACCTCCCTCTCTCTCTTCGCCAAAAGCCTTCTTATGACACTTTTAAATCCAGTCTCAAGACAAATTTATGTCAAACCTAAGATTTTGATCTCCTGCTTCATCTCATAGCTTTTCCCTGCCTTCAACAGCCGAGATTCTATCGCCCTGCCAGGGTGTGTGACCTGGTGTGTGTGCGTGGGTGCTGCACATTTGCACTTGTTGAACTATTAATTGTTACTGGTTGTATGACTGTGTAAGAATGAATTGAGTGCAAGCGCTTTGATTTGTCTCTGCAAGATATATCGCTATATAAATCCATTATTATTATTATTATCATTATACACTTCACCGCTCCACGCTCTTCCTCCTTTAAAAACAATAATATTTCAGACGCACAAAACTGCTGACGTTAACTCCACCCACCCACCCACACACACACACACACATGCCCTGGATAAACGGTCAACAGCAAGAGCAGCACACGACCCACAGCATGTCCGGGCCAACTGCACAATACACCGGCATGGAGGGGCGGTTGTTGGGTGCAGATAATCATACATGCCCTTGCAGTGGAGCGTGGCCCTGAGTTCAGCGGGATCACTGCCTTTGAAAGACAAGATTTGCCAAGTAATATGATGGTCTTAGGGGTGCTTTAGAATGTGACATTGAAGAATGGGTCTGTTTCGTGTGTGTGTGTGTGTGTGTGTGTATGTGTGCGTGTGTGCCCACGCGCGCGCATGTGTGTGTGGCAGGGGGGAGGAGAGAGAGAGAGAGCAACAGACACAGTGACCAACCAACCAGCCTACAGTGTTGGTTTATGTGTGGGTGGTCTTTGTGATGCATCTGATCATACATTTAAATGTTTTTAGCCCTCTCTCTCTCTCTCTCTCTCTCTCTCTCTCTCTATTATATTTTATATTATATATATATATATATATCCCCCGCCCCCTCCTCCCCCTCCATTAGCAGAAAACAGGACAGTATCTAGGACATTGACCAGGCCCTACAGGAGTAGGTCAGCTTATTGTTCTGGAGCTCCCCCATCTGTCTTCTCTACAGACAAGTTAATGCCTTTGGGCCATAAAGCATGGCTCAGTACATGTGTCTGCTGTGTATACATGCGCGCAAAAACACATAATTTTATGCACACGCATGCCAGTACAAAATGAAAAGTTTACACTTAACACTTAAGCATGTGTGCGGGCATGCAAATGCACCCTCGCACGCATGTGCACAACCACACACACACACGCACACACACTTACACAATCTTCAGTAACTCAAATTTCACAAACTCATTTTTCAATGTCTCACTTTAAGCTTCCACCTGAACTTTATGTCATTTTATAAATCTTGTCTTTCAAAGAAATGATCCTACTGAATTGAGGCAACACGACACTCCAAGGGCATGTAGATGTGTCATTAATAACCAGAGCCTAAAGCCAGTGTTTTGTTCATAGCTTGACCCTGCATGCTAGTGGGTCGTCTGCTGCTCTTGCTGTTGACTATTTGTATAGGGCATGTGTGTGTGAGTGTGTGTGTGTGTAGTTTAGGTCAGCAGCTGTTTGTTAGGATTCATTTTTGGAAAGGAGGGATGTTGAAGGGATTTGTTTTGTATGGGTTTCTTTTGGTTTTGTTGCTGTCACTGTTTATAGACTCATTTGAAGGACTTTCCGGGGAGTGGAGTTGGCACTGATTTTAATTAACTCCAGAGAAAGAATCTATTTTTCCTGACCTCTGAATCTCATGTCTCTGACAAGGAGAGGGTTGTCTAAACAAGGATCAAAATCTTACATTGCACAGCCAAAAAAAGGAAAAGCTGTCTGAAATGGAGAGCTTAGTTTGTAAGATTTGATAACATACTTTGACGTCATTGTTAAGATGTCTCAGCAGTTCTACCTATAACCTTTCATGCTGCTTGCAACTTTTAAGACATGGACCTCAGCAATATGAACACTTGCTTAAAAATGGCTTACACTAGGTCTTCTAGCTCCAGTTCAAGTTAGTTGTTTTTCCCATGGGTCAATTTTGACAAATTGCTTTTAGGATAAATGGTGTGACAGGGGGAAGGTGACCCATACACACCTGCTCAATTGCCTGTGGAATTCGCCACAACAGCATACCTCTAAGAAGATTAAACAGCTGCATGTTTTTGTGACAGGTGAGGGTCCTGGAATACCTGTTTTGTCTGCCCAGGTATAGACACTCAAAAGCTTTTTTTTTTAATGTATAGGTCCTGGAGTCCCCCTAACTTCCATGGCACAAAGTCAATAGCAGCATCCAGCAAAGGTTATAGAAGATCTTGTCTTTCAAAGGAATGATCTCTCTGAGCACAATATAAGCTTTAAGCTTGTTGTTGCTATACTGCTGATGGTTGTTGTTCATATCTATGTCACAATTATGCTGTTTAATAAAATGTGTTTACACCAAAAGAGTGATCCTACTGAACTTACTGCAACAAGACACTTCAAGGGCATGTGTACTTAGTCTGCCCCTTAATGCCAATATCTTAACAACTGTTTGCCCAAGCATGATGTGGTCCTCTGCTGTTTTTGTTGTTGACTGTTTATCTAGGGCATGTTTGTTGTGCAGAATGTGTGTCACAAGTTGTTTGTTAGCCAGGAATTTTTAAGAAAGGGGGAAAGGAGGCTTGAAGTGATTTATTCTGTTTGGGTTTGTTTCGCTTTGCTTTGGTTATTCCATTTTATCAGAAAATTCTTTTTCGATATTTATGTTTCTGTTGTTGTTGTTGTTTCTTTTTGTTGTTGTTGTTCTTCTTCTTCTTCTTCTTCTTCCTCCTCCTCCTCCTCCTCCTCCTCCTCCTTCTCCTCTTCTTCTTTTCTTTGCATTCTTCCTTTTCTTCTACTTCTTCAATCCTTATCCTTGTGTATACATGATGTTTTTAATTCTTCTGGGGGGTCTCTCTGTCTGTCTCTCTCTCTCTCTCTGTGTCTCTCTCACTATCTCTCTCTGTCTTTCTGTCTCTCTCTGTCTCTCTCACTCTCTCTCTTTCTGTCTCTCTCTCTCTCTCTCTCTCTCTCTCTCTCCTTACAAATGTTTGTGTATGCATACATGTGCACCACACACACATACACACACACACACACACACACACACACACACACACACACACACACACACACACACATGCAGTAACTCAGATTAATAAACTAATTGAAGGAAAAGACTCATTCCTCAATGTCACATTCAGAGTCACCCAAGTGACCATCATCCTACTTTATAAATCTGTATCTTTAATAATAATAATAATATTATTATTATTATTATTAATGAATGGAATTTATATAGCGCTGAATCTTGTAAAGCAACAAATCAAAGCGCTTTTTTTTTATATCGAGGAAAATGGAATAAGCACTCATGTGCTTTTTTACAACTAGTCCCCGTGTGTATGCGGTTTTGTAAATGTTATCATCTGTTCCCACCGGCACACAATGGCCTACTCTTTCGAAAAGCGGAACAGGATTTAACGTGTGCGCAAGATGTTCTGCATGCGTTCGCACACGGAGCCTCGGTTTATAGTCTCATCCGAAGGACTTTGACATTCAGTTTGATTTTTTTTTGGTCAAACTGGGAAGAAAGGTCGAGGCTGGGAATGGAACCCAGAACCTCGCGGTTTACTTTTTGGCAGGCAAACGTCTCCACCATCCTGCCACCTTCCTTCTTTCAAAGGAATGATCAGAGCATCAATACACTACATACACTACGGGGGCATGTGCACTTAATAACTGGCCCTCAATGCCAGTGTGGTGACCACAGTTTGCCCCTGCTTTTGTGGGTCGTCTGCTGCTCTTGTTCCTGACCAGTTATCTAGGGTATGTTTGTGTGTGTGTGTGTGTGTGTGTGTGTGTGTGTGTGTGTGTGTGTGTGTGTGTGTGTGTGTGTGTGTGTGTGTGTGTGTGTGTGTGTGTGTGTGTGTGTGTGTGTGTGTGTGTGTGTGTGTGCGTGTGTGTATGTGTGTGTGTGTGTTGAGTTTGCCTCAGTAGTTTTGTATTGGAAGGAAGGGAGAGGTCAGTGATTTATCATGTTTGGGTTTGTTTTGATTTTGTGGTTCAATTAATAATAATAATAATAATAATAATAATAATAATAATAATAATAATAATAATAATAATAATAATAATAATAATAATAATAATAATAATAATAATAATAATAATGATAATGCATGGAATTTATATAGCGCTGAATCTTGTAAAGCAACAAATCAAAGCGCAAAAAGTCATAGCAATTCTTCTTTATCTTCTTATTTGTATTGTTTTGGCTGATATTCTTCTTCTTCTTCGTCTTCTTCTTCTTCCTCTGCTTCTTCTCCTTCTCCTGATTCTTCTTCTTCTTCTTTTCCTTCTTCCTCTGCTTTTTTTCTTTTTTTTCTTCTCCTTCTCCTTTTTCTTCTGCTGCTTCTTCTCCTCCTCCTTCTTCTTCTTCATCTCCTTTTTTACTTCTTTTTTTCTTTCCCTCGATCATACACACACATACACATACATCACAAACACACACACACACACACACACAATATAACTCAGATTCACCAAAGGAGAAGACTCATCCTTTTTGATTTTGTGGTTCAGTTCTTCTTTATCTTCTTATTTTTTTTATTGTGTTTGTTGTTGTTATTATTGTTCTTCTTCCTTTTTCTTCTTCTTCTTCTTCTTCTTCTTCCTCTTTTCCTTCTTCCTCTGCTTTTTCTTATTTTCCTTCTCCTTCTCCTTTTTCTTCTTCTGCTGCTTCTTCTCCTTCTCTTTCATTTTTCTTCTTTTTTTTTCTTCTTCTCTTCGGTGTTCTTCGGCTCGGTGTTGTGTCCTTGGGAAAGACACTTTACTCCTATTTTCCTCACTCCACCCAGGTGTACAAGTGGGTACCAGCTCTGCTGGGGAAGTATCTGGCGACAGACTAGCGTCCTGTCACAGGGGTGGTGAAAAAACCATCAGTTCGCTTAACGCTACAGAAACCGGGATAAGCTCCGGCTCTATGGGCCTTCTGGCTCGAAAGAACATACTTTACTATATACTCTTCGATCACACACACACACACACACACACACACACACACACACACACACACACACACACACACACAATTATAACTCAGATTCACCAAAAGGAGAAGACTCATCCTTCAACGTCGTGTTCTAAAGCAACCCACCCAGTCCACCTTCCTGTTGCTCTACAGATCTCCTCTTTCAAAGGAATGGCCCCACTACTGACCTGTCTGCCACAATACCCTACAAGGGAGGGAGGGTGCACGGAACAACCAACCGGCCCTCAATGGAAGTGTCTTGACCATAGTCTGCCCGCACGTGCCCTTTGCCTGGTCGTCTGCTGTTCCTGTTCAATGTCTTAATAGAACATAGTATTAATTTAATTTATATTTGTCTTATACAGCATGTTATAACAATTTGACTTATATTATTAAAATGCGTGAGCGTGGGTACGAACGTTTACAATGTGCGAGCGTGCGTGCGCGTGCGCGAGTGACTGTTTGTGAGTGTGCTGACGTACGGGTTTACTAGTGCGCGCATGAGTAAAGTGATTTTTGTTGGGGTGCGTGTGTGGCTGGCTCAGATATTGCTGATTTGTGGATGCTTTTTTATCTCATAATGGGTGCGCGCTGATGTTGGACAGTGTGTATGTGTGTGTTTTAAATATTATGTTTATATGTTTAAATGTTTATTGTTTTTATGTATGGCGAGTAACCCGCCGGAATTTCTCTGTCTTTGAGAT
>CM054135.1:68799178-68809178 GCA_028751875.1 Rapana venosa
GGAGTTTAACAATCTTCCTGGCCAACTTCAAACGCATTAGTTCCCATACCTTAATGATGTATATATACACACAAACGAAAGATGAAATATGCATGTGAAAGATTCTTTAGTTCCTGTCAACGTTTGGTGGGTTAAGGAAACACGAACAAGTCCTTCGGATGAGACTATAAACCGAGGCCCCGTGTGCGAACGCATGCAGAACATCTTGCGCACACGTTAAATCCTGTTCCGCTGTTGGAAAGAGTAGGTCATTGTGTACTGGTGGGAACAGATGACAAAATTTTAAAAACCGCATGCACACGCATTTAAAAAAAAATCTGAGCGCTTTGATTTGTTGCTTTACAAGATTCAGCGCTATATAAATTCCATACAATATTATTATTATTATAAATCCAGCAAACATTCTGTATATGGAGAGAGATAAGCTTCGCCAGGTTCAACCTGACCAAGAAACGCTGCCTGAAACATCCAGCTCAGTGCCCCCAACGACTGCTCGGGGAGTTCAGGGAGAAGAGGAGAGGAGAGAAAGAAGGAGGTAGACACTGTGACAATACTGTAAAATAATGTGATCCAGTTTGGGTTGAGATCTTACCATCTCTGTTTCATCCTGATACCCAAGTGTCCAATTCGTCACCCACTGTCTAGGTCAGGTAACCTGAGCAGCACTTAACTTCGCTATCGTAAAATGAAGATGGTTTTTAGGATCCACAGAAAGGCACCCGCGTCTCGTAAAGCCAGAGGTCTAGGGTGCAGAAATCTCATCCGAAACGCCTTCTTTTTCATCCGCTATACAGTCAATGGTGGTTTCGGATTTATAAGAGGCTCTTGGGTGAGATGATAAACCGAGGTCATCCCTGCAACAAGATATCGCCTACAGTCATTACAGCTGTGACTGCAAAAATTTCTGTTTGAAGGAAATCGCTCTCACAGACTCACAAAAGGAAAACTCATGCAGACAGGACAGATGTGGGAAATTGGTTTAAACATTGTTTGTTCAATGTCATAAACAGACAAGAATACAGCCGTGGAGAGACATCAAGCCTGCAGCTTTTGACTATGGCGACGCGTTTTCAATGAGAAGAGCAGAAACTTGCAGTGGCAAGTCAATCAATTAATCAATTAATCAGGCAATCTTCGAGGGGGGGGGGGGGGGGGGGGGCTGTGGCTGTGTGTTTGTGTGTGTGTGTATATGAGTGTGTGTGTGTGTGTGTGTGTGTGTGTGTGTGTGTGTGTGTGTGTGTGTGTGTGGCTGTGGCTATGGCTATGGCTATGGCTAGGCTGTGGCTATGGCTATGGCTGTGGCTATGGCTGTGGTGTAGCTATGGCTATGGCTGTGGCTGTGGCTATGGCTATGGCTGTGGCTATGGCTATGGCTGTGGCTATGGCTGTGGTGTAGCTATGGCTATGGCTGTGGCTGTGGCTATGGCTATGGCTATGGCTATGGCTGTGGCTATGGTTGTGGCTGTGGCTATGGCTATGGCTGTGGTGTAGCTATGGCTGTAACTGTGGCTGTGGCTATGGCTATGGCTGTGGCTATGGCTGTGGTGTAGCTATGGCTGTGGCTGTGGCTGTGGCTATGGCTGTGGCTGTGGCTATGGCTATGGCTGTGGCTATGGCTGTGGATATGGCTGTGGCTGTGGATATGGCTGTGGATATGGCTGTGGCTGTGGATATGGCTATGGCTGTGGATATGGCTATGGCTGTGGCTATGGCTATGGCTGTGGCTGTGGCTATGACCCTGGCTGTGGCTATGGCTGTAGCTGTGGCTGTGGCTATGGCTGTGGCTGTGGCTATGGCTGTGGCTATGGCTATGGCTGTGGCTGTGGCTATAGCTGTGGCTATGGCTGTGGCTATGGCTATGGCTGTGGCTGTGGCTATGGCTGTGGCTATGGCTGTGGCTGTGGCTGTGGCTGTGGCTGTGGTTGTGGCTGTGGCTATGGCTATGGCTGTGGCTGTGGCTGTGGCTGTGGCTATGGCTATGGCTGTGGCTGTGGCTGTGGCTATGGCTATGGCTATGGCTATGGCTGTGGCTGTGGCTGTGGCTATAGCTGTGGCTATGGCTGTGGCTATGGCTGTGGCTGTAGCTGTGGCTATGGTTGTGACTATGGCTGTGGCTTGTAATCGTGATTATGGCCCTGAAGGCTGGCCCAATGCTGGACACACACACACACGTGGCTGGCTAATGTAGCGTGACGGGGTGAAGGGGACTGGGGCGTGCACCTCCTTTCTTCCTCACCTCTGTGGTGCCTCTCTCCTCTTCTGCACGGGTACCTCTGTTACACAAGTAGGCTATAGTGTCATTATTGAGTAACCTTCATTCTTTATAAATCACATATAATTACAAAACAGTGCAATGCAATATTAGCAAAAGACAATACAATGCATAGCAAATCAAAACAAGTCGATAAACGCAAATCGACAAATGCGATAAATTGCAATCCAACACAACGCAACGGAACGCAATAAAATTCAAAACAATACAGTACAATACATTACCTAGCGACAGATTACAATGCAATACAATGCAAAGCAAACATCATGCAATATACTCTGCAGTGTAATTCATTGCAAAAGATAGATAAACACAACAGTACAACACCTTACCAGACAACGAATGATATCAACTCTGTTTCGTTTTCTATTTCCTCGGCTGTGTCTTCAACATTCACCAATGACGAGATTGTGTGTATGCCATCATTGTTACTCACCATCAAGATGGCCGGACTCCTACTTACAGGATGCTGTCTACAAATGGCTCCAGCATGCACGCGTCTTTTAAACTTTGTCAGCCGTGCCTACGGGCTCAGAATGACCTATTTGTCCGAAAGGCAAAACGGGTTTTAATGCGTGCGCATTAAGTTCTCCGTGTGTTCACACACGGGGCGTCGGTTTATAGTCTCATCCGAAGGACGATCACGGGAGTGGAGTCAGTAAAAATGTAAAAGGTAAAGGTGTCCCATAACCTATGTGGTCGTAGGGGAATGAGGCATCAGAGACCTCAACTTCTCAAGGAGCCAGCATATTGAGGCCAGCGCCCATCTCCTCTCCCTCGCTGCTTTACTTTCCCTGACCCTAAAAAGGCAGGTTGCCCTTTTACAGCTGGGTGAACTGGGGAACTGCACTGAAGCCAAGGCGTGCAAACGGTCACCCATGCAAGTGGTAACCACGCTCGATGCTGCTTAACCTTAACTGAGGAAAGCGAGTGCTGTTCTGACCACTGTGAAGCCAGTACTGGTGGTAATTCCGGGGCGAAAAACCCTCAAACGGGCCCCTCGATGGTGCCTCGAACCCAGGCCGTAAGATAGTGAGTTCAGCCCTCTAACTGCTTGGTTGTCCTGCCCTCCCCCACCCCCTCTTTCCAAGTCCTGTTTAAAGAACATTGTACTTATAGAGTTAAAAGGAAACTATTCAGTACTCAAGCCCGTCCCTTGTCAAACAGTTACGGCCACAAATTGTCCGTGGATGTTCAATGGCCGTCCCACTGATGGTTCAGGACAGTTATTATGAATTATTTACTTCTCTGATCAGTCACGGAAACGGTCAACAAAAGATAATGTTCAGTTAGCCGAGTTTCTCCTTGCTAAAACATTTTGTGACTTTAAAGGCTGCATGAATATCGTAGATTTTCCAGTCCTTTCTATCGGTTGTTCATTGTTGTGATACTGAGCGGTAACCGTTTGATGTAGCTTGCAGATAGACTTACCTCGCTCTAAGAGAAAGCAGTTACTGTAGGAGAGTACCCGCGCATGTATGCACGCACGTACACACACACGCACACGCACATACGTACACATACAGGGAAGCACGCACGCAAACACAACACACACACACACACACACACACACACAATATATATATATATATATATATATATATATATATATATAATATAATATATATATATAATATAATTATAATATATATATATATATACGCGCATGCACACATACACTCACGCACATACACATACACGTACATACATACACGTACACACACACGCAAGCACGCACGCAAAACACACAACCACATACACACGCGCGCACACACGCAAGTACATGGATTCTTTGAGATATTAAAGATGTTTTAAAACCACACGCCTGCAGAGAGAGAGAGAGAGACACAAACAGACAGACAGACAGAGACAGAGAGACAGAGAGAGAGACAGACAGACAGACAGAGACACAGAGAGACAGATATTTAACGACTTGAACAGATACCCAGTTGCTCTGCAAAACCAGGAATAAAATCAATAAATACTCGTTCCAAGTCCTTCCTATTGCTGCCGTAAATCTTCTTGCAAATTGTTACCACTACTACTGTTATTTCTACTGCTATTGTTGCTGCTGCTGCTGCTGCTATTGTTGTTACTGCAATGCTGCTGGTTCTTGTTTTTTTAGCATTTTATTCTTCCCAATTATTTAATTTTTTGGGGTTTTTTCCATTTTTTTTTGCATTTGGGTTTTAAATAACTGGAAAAATTTTGGGATTTTTTATTGTTGGGGCTTTAGTTTAACAAAGAGAATGGATACAATTTGAAGCTTATGTTTTTTGACCCACGGAGACAGAAAAAACGAAACAAAAACAGACTGACGGGACAGAGAATTTCTGTGTGCATTGCTTGATGCAAAAAAACAAAATTAATTTTCTTTACCGTCATACACACCGCGCACGCGCGCGCGCCCCACACATAGTACCCCCCCCCCCCCTCCCTGTCCACCCCTTTCCCCTACATAAACACAAAACCCAAAACGCCTTTTGGTTTATTTTTATGTTTGTATACCCCGAACCTGAATGGGGCTCCCTGAGGTAGGAAAAAAAAACGGTGCAAACAAAAAAATCTCACCATTGGGGTGAACCCTTAGTTCTCCCAAGGAATCAAAAAGTATGGTTGGTATGGTTTTGGTAGGGTTTATGGATGGTATGGTATGGTATGGTAGGGTTGGTAGGGTTTATGGTATGGTTTTAGGTACGGTAGGTTTGGTATGGGGAATGGTGGAGGGTATGGAGGAGGGTTTATGGTATGGTTGGTAGGTATGGTATGGTTTGGTACCACTTTAAATACGATGGAGAAAAGTCGGGTTTTTTTTTAAACAGGGAGAAACCCTGTTTTTTCATTTTTTTTTTTTTATTCAAAGAAAACTGTACATATTCACTTTTGCAATAGAGAAAATCTGATTTCCCAAAAGACAAAATAAACACAAAGGGTCAGACCCCCCTCCCTCTACAAAAAGGGGCATAAACAAAAACATAGAACGGGCCCCCACCCTTTTGTCTTAGTCTGTTATTGCAGTGTACATAAGGAACCTGGGTTGTAGAGTGGGGGGATCAAAAAAAATGAGCGGCGTGGGAACACAGGACAAACCTGTCAAAGGAGAGGCAGCAACACACACACAACACAAACACACCCCCACCCCACCACCCCACCACCACCACCCCACACACCCCAACCCCCAAAAATACACACAAAAACACCATGAAAAACCCCACACACACACACCCAAAAACAAACCCCACACACCACACAACAAAACCCCACCACACACACCACCAACACAACACACACCCCCCACACACCACACTCCCTTGTCAGGGCGGGACCCACGTAATCACAAACCAACATAATTCACCAACACACACCACAACACAACACCACCACACACCCCACACACAACCAACACACAACCAAAACACCCAGGCCCGTGTGCGAACGCACGCAGAACATCTTGCCACACGTTAAAATCCGTTTCCCCTTTTCGGAGGAGTAGGCCATTGTGTCCGGTGGGACGGATACAAAATTTTCAAAACTGCATAATCGTGGCTGATATACAAAAGTACATGAAGGCTTATTCCATTATCCTCGAAAGAAAGAAAGAAAGAAAGAAAAAGAAAAGGAAAAAAAAATCACACACAGACACGCACACAGAGAGACAGAGAGAGACACACACACACAGACTGACAGACAGACAGAAAGAGACAGAGACAGAGACAGACAAAAACAGTCTTTGGCTTTCTCCATCTCTACTGTGCACAGATTCTACCCCCCTCGTTCACACTCTTGGACCATAAAGGACAACAACAACAAATCTATCGATCTATCCACTCCAAAGCAGTCCAAAAACACTGTACAGAAGATCTGAGTTACACAGCAGCAGAGCTAATACCTTGGGCTTTTAGCGTTTACGGGTACTAACAATAGAAGACAGCTAGGAACAGTGGCATTAATTCAGGTCTTTTCTTCATAAATAACGCTGTCTGTACCCACCCAACAAAGGGCAGGCAGAGCTGATGAAAGAGACAAAAGAAAGCAGCTTTTATATCTCTCAGCGTATCGGGCAGAAAAGTGTGGTGTTTGTGCGTGTGTGAGTGGATGAAAGGAGGGTGGTGTGTGTGTGGGGGGGGGGGGGGGGGGATAGGGGGGGATAGGGGAGGGTAGAGGTCAAATTTAAGTCAAACTTTTATTTTCAGATGGTACATTGAATAAGCAGTGCATTTTCTTATTTTCACCAAGCCATCTTTCTAAAGAAAAAAAAGAGAGAGAGAGAAAGATAAGGGTGTGTGTGTGTGTGTAGTTTGTGTGTGTGTGTGTGTGTGTGTGTGTGTGTGTGTGTGGTGTGTGTGTGTGTGTGTGTGTGTGTGTGTGTGTGTGTTTTGTGTGTGTGTGAGAGAGAGAGAGAGGAATATAGAGAGAGAAAGGAAGGAAGGTGTGTGTGGTGTGTGTGTGTGTGTGTGTGTGTGTGTGTGTGTGTGTGTGTGTGTGTGTGTGTGTGTGTGTGTGTGTGTGTGTGTGTGTTGTGTGTGTGTGTGTGTGTGTGTGTGTGTGTGTGTGTGTGTGTGTGTAAGAGAGAGAGAGTGTGTATGTGTATGTTTGTGTGTGTGTTTGTGTATGTGAGAGAAAAGAGAGAAAGTGCGCGCGCGCACGTGCGTGCGTGCGTGCGTGTGTGTGTGTGTGTGTGTGTGTGTGTGTGTATCTGTGTGTGTGTCTTTGTGTGCGTGTGTAAGTGAGTGTGTGTGTATGTGTTCTTCTTCTTTAATTTAACGTCTTTTCACATTACGTGATATTAGACAAGTTGTGTGTGTGTGTGTGTGGTGTGTGTGTGTGTGTGTGTGTGTGTGGGGTGTGTGTGTGTGTGTGTGTGTGTGTGTGTGTGTGTGTGTGTGTGTTTTGTGGTGTTTTGTGTGTGTTTGTATGTTTGTGTGGGGTGTGTGTGCATGTGTGTGTATGAGAGTGGGTGTGTATATGTGTTAGTGTGTATATGAGAGAGAGAGAACATACATGGGTGTAGATGTGTGTACATATTTGTGTATAAAGTGTGAGTGTGCGGGCGCACGTGTTTGTGTGTGTGTGTGTGTGTGTGTGTGTGTGTGTTTATGCCTGTGTGTATGCCTGTGTGTGATTGTGTGTGTGTGTGTTTATGCAAGTGTATGTGTGTATTTGGGTGTATATGAATGTGTGTGTGTGTGTGTGTGTGTGTGTGTGTGTGTGTGTGTGTGTGTGTGTGTGTGTGTGTGTGTGTGTGTGTGTGTGTGTGTGTGTGTGTGTGTGTGTGTGTGTGTGTGTGTGTGTGTGTGTGTGTGTGTGTGTGTGTGTGTGTGTGTGTGTGTGTGTGTGTGTGTGTGTGTGTGTGTGGCATAGGAACTGTATACTCTACATCAGCTAGGAATCTGTAGGCCTACATAGATGTGATGTTTAAAATATAAAAATAAAAGAATTATATTATGTTAAGAAATCAAACGGAATCAAATTTAACTTGAACAGGAACAACAAATATCTGTTATAAAAACCGACCGACTGGGCTCTTACTCAAGCCTTTCACTAATTCTAGCATTTTAAGATTATCAACCAAAATGTCTGTGTGGGATAAACTAGCAGAGTTGCTGTTAGACAACCAATCCGGCAAAAAAGGCTTCAACTGATCACAATAAAACATAACATGTTCTGGCGTAATCTGATCACCACAAATACATGACACATTTCGACTGAATTTCGTTTTGAGAGCATCGAGCCTTAGTCTGTATATCAGACTTGTCAACAGTCTATGACACAATTTGTTCTGATCAGAGAAGTCGTTGTATTTAGACTTTGTCGACTTAGGTCTTGCACATCCTTTTGAATGATAAGTTTCATGATATAGAGCGCCAAACTGATCCCAGCAAGTCTTCTTTAGAAGACAATATCCCTCTTGTAAAGACAGCGGCAGTTGCATTTTGATGGTATTTTCCTTGTTCATTGCACCCCTTTTAGCTGTGCAATCTGCCCATTCATTTCCCCAAAGACCACAATGGGATGGAATCCAGCAAAATTGTATACAGGTACCACGTGTGGACAAAAAATGAATTAAATGAACAATTTCAGTCACAATTTCACCTCTTATATTAGAACTAAACGATTGTAAAGACTGTAGAACAGACTTGGAATCAACACAGAATAATACTTGTTCACAGGCGAAAGGAAAATTAAGCAGGAAGTTTAACGCCATCACAATTGCAACAAGCTCTGCTGAGAAAATAGAAAAGTCTTTTCCAATGTAATAAGACCTTTCAATTTTCAGAGCTGGAATTACAAATCCAGCACCTGCATCATTGCTATCAAGTACAGAGCCGTCTGTATAGATTTTCAAATGATTATTATAATTATCATGTAGATGAGATCTAACAAATGCCGAAAGAACAGGCCCATCATTCTTTTTAAGGTCAGCATAGTTTATATCAAATTTGGCAATGTTAAGCTCCCATGGAGGAATTACGCTGAACGACAATCGAGGAGCAACATTTTTTGGATTCACACCTTATTTTTCAAACAGGTCAGATGTGAAGCTCCCTATCGGAGTTAAAGAACTTATTGTTTTTGCTCTTTTGGGATAATGGGATTCAGCCTTTAAATCAAGTTCTGGCATACATGAGTTTTGATTTGTATGACTTCTCAAGATGTATTTAGCTGAAGCAAGCTTCATTTGTGATTCAAAAGGCATCACTCCAATTTCGGCATATACACTCAGTGTCGCAGTATGAACCGGCACACCGAGTGCAAGTTTGTAGGCTTTGCTATCTACGCTTTGTAGTTTTTTAAATAGATATTTTGGAGCCGAGAAGAAAATTTCTTGCGCATATGTTAATTTTGAACGAACCAAAGATGTTGCTAGGTGTAAAAGGGTATGAGTATCCTGACCCCAAGGTTGCCTACTCACAATCTTCAAAAGTTTTAAACTTGTTCTGGCCTTTGTTAGTATGTACTCTATATGATGATTCCAAGTCAGTTTAGATGTAAGATATACTCCTAAAAATTTTACAACTTGTGTGTATTCAATTGCAGATCCATTTAATTTAAAAACTGGGAGAAAATCTGGATTATGCCCTGAATTGAAAAGCATCATATGAGTTTTTTCTGAAGAAAGGGATAACCCATTTTCAAGCATGTATGCATTAATTTTATCAAGCTCAGCTTGATACATCTTTTTAATATTATTTATAGATCTACGAGGAGTGCGTTTTTTAAGATTCACTTTCAACCACATGCAGATATCATCTGCGTACTGCACAATTCCAACATTTTTAGATAACGGCTTAGGAAGATCATAGGTCAAAATATTAAACAGTATTGGGGCTATAACAGATCCTTGCGGAATCCTTGTGTGTATGTGTGTGTGTGTCTGTGTGTGTGTGCGTGCGCGCGTGTGTGTGTGTGTGTGTGTGTGTGTGTGTGTGTGTGTGTGTGTGTGTGTGTGTGTGTGTGTGTGTGTGTGTGTGTGTGTGTGTGTGTGTGTGTGTGTGTGTGTGTGTGTGTGTGTGTGTGTGTGTGTGTGTGTGTGTGTGTGTGTGTGTGTGTGTG
Organism: Rapana venosa; assembly: GCA_028751875.1. Lineage (NCBI taxonomy): Eukaryota > Metazoa > Mollusca > Gastropoda > Neogastropoda > Muricidae > Rapana > Rapana venosa. The sequence goes on from CM054135.1 coordinate 68,809,005, forward strand.
TGTGTGTGTGTGTGTGTTGTCAACACTGACCACAGCAGCAAGCTTAAAGGTGGACTTTTTTTTTTTTTGCTCTTCCTAAATCCGCTCTGAGAGTGCTGTTTGCTTAGGTTTTACTTTGTTCACTGTTTGCCTGGTTGTTTGTACTTTTGTTTGACTGAGTTGGTTGGTTGGTTG
>CM054135.1:68814178-68826678 GCA_028751875.1 Rapana venosa
ACGAAATTTAAAACTAAAACGCTAAAAATCAATATAAACAGAAAAAGGAGGGATAAAAAAAGAAGAAAGACAAAAGGAAAGACAAGACAAAATAAACCAACAAACAAAGAAAAAAGAAACAAAAAAACAAACAAAACATAATAACACAGAAAGAATGGAAGACTCCACATTACAAATCACGTTCCTGACAAATGGAGACGCTAATGGAATATATGTACATATCTACTGATGTCCAAAAAGATGTGGGAGCTTTCAGCTACAGCGTACGTATGAATTATTTACGTTGTCAGTCTGGAAAACCTCCCTTAGGTACTATTCAGGGACCTGTTCAAATGATCTACCTCTGTTTCTGTGCCTGTCTCTTTATCTCTTTTCCTGCCTGCCTATCTGTCTGCCATCTCTCTCTCTCTCTCTCTCTCTCTCTCTCTCTCTCTCTCTCTCTCTCTCTCTCTCTCTCTCTCTCTCTCTCTTTTCTCTTTCTCTTTCTCTGGTCGGCAATCTCTCTCTCTCTCTCTCTCTCTCTCTCTCTCTCTCTCTCTCTCTCTCTCTCTCTCTCTCTCTCTCTCTCTCTCTTCTCTCTCTTTCTCTTTCTCTGGTTGGCAATCTCTCTCTCTCTCTCTCTCTCTCTCTCTCTCTCTCTCTCTCTCTCCCCTTTTCTCACACACAACATACATGCACACACACATACACATCCACATTCCTAGGTACTCACAAAAGCGCATGTGCGTGCGTATCAGCCGCAAATTCTGTGCACTAAGAAGTGATAAAAGGCCAGATAAACACATTACAAAGAATGAGAGCAAAACACACTTCTGATCAAAGACCTTATCCTTTTTTTGTGGAAACTGTTGTGATTTTCCAGTCCCCATCACCATCGTCATCGTTTGTTGTCGTTGTCGTCATCATCATGTCATTATCGTCGGCAGCGTCGTCTTTGTCCCCGTTGTTGCTATTGTTCCAACCAATAATCAGCAGGATAGCATCATTATCATCACCATCACCAGTATCATCATCATCACCATCAATAGCACCATCGTTATCCCATAGCGAGGCTAAAAGAAACATCGAATGCTCTGACTTAATCTGTTTGCTTCGGAACAGACGGTTGGTCATCAGTAGTTTAGCTCTGATGCATAGTTGAAGGTCCAGTAGACTAAACGATGAAAAATCTTCTTTTTTTTAAAGTCATAGATGTTAAGAACTCTTTTTCTTCATCTTTGTCTTCTTCTTCTTCTTCTTCTTCTTCTTCTTCTTCTTCTTTTCTTCTTCATTATCATTTTCTTCGTCTTCTTGTTCTCCCCCTCCTCCTCTTCTTCCTCCTCCTCCTGCTACTGCTCCTCCTTCTCCTCCTCTACAATTAACTTCATTACGAGCCATTCTGCCATCGCGCTAAAGGGTTGCTCACCCTTTTCCTCCAGTTTTGTTGATTGTGTATCAAAGCCCGGGTCAGTGTGAAGGTATCTCCATGCAAATCAATGTACTCAGCACTTGCGTTTGGGGGTGAATGAGTGAGGCAAAAGTCATACGCTTCTGCGGAGGAATCGGAAGGAGATATCCCATTGGCAGCCGTCTGTCTCGGAAGACTATGGAGTTGTGCTCTAGGTGTTCATTCTGGTACAGCGTTGGTTGTGGCTGGCCTGTCCGACACGGGAATGACAGACAGTCCCTATGGCAGAGGGCACAGATGAAGTCTGACGCTGGTCTGTCTGCTTGGGCTGCAGCCTTTCTTCTCGTTCTCTTTACCTTATGTTACTGAGCAAGTGTCTCTTCGAACTTGGAGAGACCTTTCTGCACAGTCTGTCTCCAGGCTGACCGTTCGAGGGAGGAGATGTCCATGACCTGCGCAGCTGTGTATCTTCCCGTGCAGGCTGCCAGGTGGAGGCAAGAGCTGGAGAAGAAGCCAGTGGGGGGGGGGGGGGGGGGGGGGGGGGGAAGGGTTGTTAGTTAATGGACTGATATATGTTATTTTCAGGCTTAATTGTCTTTTGGAGTATTTGTGCGTTAGTATTTTAGAAATGGTTAATTTTGCAAAATGTACAGCTGCCTGTACAATGAGATAAAAACTAAGCACAAAAAATCAACAAACTTGGTAAGTTCGTTCTTTTAAATGGTTAACTCTTTCTAAATGGATTTTTTCCATCTTTGCAGTTAGTTCTACTTTACCTTCACCCACTTGCACACGGAAACCTATTGACCAATGTCCTTCCACCAGTAAGCACGTGCATACCAACTTACGTCATAGAGCGACGAAGATCTAACACCGCACGTCCAGCACGTGCTCTAACGATCCCAAAATCTCATCGTAGCTTCCGTCGTTCTTGACAGTCATTTTCCCTTTCTGCAAATGTCGTCTGCTGCGTAGGAAGAAGGACATGGAGAAGAAAGTAGACGAAATAAACTACACAGGGAAGGAAAGATAACAGAGGGGCAGATGACACAATGAGTCCTATTACCTCGTCACGCTATCCCTTCTGCTATCTTGTCAGATTTCTCATTCTTCTGTATGTCCTTGCTTTTATCTTTTCTCCCTTTTAAGTTGTCCTGCTTTTATTTTCTTTCTTTTCTGCTTCCCATTCCTGCTTTTTGTGTAAGGTGGGGTGGGGTTTTTTCTTTTTTATTTTACTTGGACATTCTGTCGTGTTTGATTTTTCTTTTTTCTTTTCTAATGTGTCTTATATATCTGGTTCTGGGCTTCTTTGTTCTTGTTTTTTTTTTTTTTTTTAGTATTTCTTGGCCAATATTCATAATGCTTATTTGTCCATCTCTTCCTCTTTTGTAACTCCTGCCTGTCCTCTTACTCATCCTTCTCTTTCTCTTCCTCCCCCTTGTCCTCCTCCTCTTGCCCTTCTCTTTCCTCCTCTTCTTCTCCTTTTCTTTCTTCCCTTTGCCTCCTTTCTTGTCACTAACCTCTTTCTCATCCTCATCCTCCTCTTCTTCCTTCTGATCGCTTCTTGGTGGTGGTGGTGGTGGTGGTGGTGGTGGTGGTGGTGGTCTTCTTCTTCTTCTCCAGAATTCTTCTTCTTCTTCTACTACTACTACTACGCTATTGTCTTGGATTACTTCATTTATTCATTTTTCAGTCGTATGCCAAATTTGATATTATAATTCATCAGACGTCAGGACAGCGTAGAATCACATATCCAGTAACGCAAGTAAGTAAATGATAGAGAGAGAGAGAGAGAGAGAAGGGAAAAAAACAGGAAGTGTGTGTGTGCGCGCGCGCGCGCGCGTGTGCGGTGCATTGCGTGCTTGTGCGTGGGGGGGGGGTGGGGGAGATGTCCGTCTGTCTGTCTGCCTGTTCTCTCTCTCTCTCTCTCTCTCTCTCTTCTCTCACTCACTCTCTCTCTCTCTCTCTTCTCTCTTTTCTCCTCTCTCTGTGACAAAAAGGGGGCCACGTGACGGGACGAGAACTGAACGGTTTTGCTGTTAGTAAGCTGCTGCAAATTTTTGCATTTTAGTTCAAAATGTCAGTTTTGGCCTTCCAGCAACTGTAAATAACAACTTTTAAACGCCCGCTGATCGACAACGTCGTATCGAGTTGGAAAGTCGCAGGGGAGAGCGGCAGCCTTGCGTTTCCCCTTTTCGAAAGAAGCCAGTGAAAAAGTCGGTTTGTCAAAAGGGAAAAGGCGGACCACAGAAATGGCGGACCGGTGCTGAACCCTAAACTCCCGTGTTCAGTACTATCGCAAGAAACCCCCTTGTTCAATAGGTCGTGATGTCCAAAGAAGCAACAAAAACAAGAAAGACAGGCAAGTCGCCAAAGTGACAGTGACAGTGTCTTGGAAGAGCCGGTCTTGTGTAACATTGACTCCCTGCTCGATGTGGAAACAGAAGAAAAACAAACCAGGTGTGTACAAGAAAATATGTGTCAGCAGTGAATTGAATGCCTCAGCCACACCAGATTCACTTGTTCACTGTGTGATCCAGCAACAGACAGCAAGATTGGTGTGTCTTCTGAGGGTCTGATGTGCAGGAAGATCTGACAGTTGGCTGCACGTGGATGACCTTTATATGGTATTGTGAAACAGTATGTGCTAACTTAACTTTACACGTGTGCAGTGTCGATTAAGGGACAGCAAGAGAAACACACGGGTTTCGAAAGGTGGTGGTACATAGTTCAGGGGATCAAAACATTGTGATGTGTGAATCAGATGACATCACCCTGGAATACTCTTGGAATGGAGATCCTGGCGAGGAATCTAAGTGTGTGTTTCTGGTACATCAAGCAAGAAGAGAAAAACATGTTGCCAGAAGAACGTGTCAGGCTTGCCAGACTTCGTAAAGGGAAGCAGTGTACTAACACACAACACGCAGCGACAGTGGCGAGTGCTGAGCGGGAATTACATCATCTTCCGGACCTGATCCGGTCTTACATGGGCTGACTTCGCTGGCTGTAGACTGGAAAAGGAAAGGCTGTTTTGAAATTGAGACACTTGAGACACAGACAATAATGTATCGAATCTTGATGTACATACCACTACTGCCATGGTTTCCATGTCAATGTAATCGCGTTGCGTTCAATATCATTGTTACCGCGCCGCAGCGCTATATGGCTTGATTGCTAAATAGCAATAAATTTTGTGAAATTGTCAAATTGTCAAAAATTGTCTCTGTGACAAAGAATGAACTACTCCAGGGAAAAATCTAACGGGCAAACTATCTAGAAGGCAAAAGGAAAGGCATACCTATATATATATAAAAAACAGAAAGAAGCCCCTAAGAAAACCCCATATTTTACTTTTTGCACAAGAAAGAAACAAGCCAGAGTAACTTTTTGAGAGGTTCTTTTGCATTTGGTTTTCTTCTCTTTTCTTTACTTTTATCATCTTTGTTTGTTTTGTTTTTCTGCAGCTTTTTTATTCAATATTCAGTACTCAGTTTGTTATAGAAGCTATTCCACAAGACTTCTTCATCAGAAAGGGCGGATTGAGGGGGGGGGGCAGATTAAGTTAGAAACAAGCACAGAATCTGACAGACAGATAAGATAGTGTTGGAAACAAGCAGAAAATCAAAGGAAAAGACTAAGATAAAGACTTAAGCTGGCTGAAATTCAGTCTAACAAATAGAGGTTAAAAATGATAATAATGATATAAAGTTAAAATTTAAAATAATAACGATAAAGAAGCAGATGGGGATACAGTTAGAAACAAGCAGATAATCAGAAAAGCAGACGAAGATAAAGTTTTAAAAACAAGCGAAACGGACGAAAGACGAGAGACGGAAAACTAACATAATAAAAGAAAATAAAAAAGAAATAAAAGTCTGAAAATAAGACAGACAGACTGACAAAAAGAGAAAAACAGACAGAGACAAACAGAAAAACAACATACAAACATTAAAGAAAAATGGAAATAAACAACAACAACATAAACAGACATAGAGATAAACACCAAAAAAACTGAGAGTCAAACAAGGCAAACTATGATCAAATTGAAGATAAGCAAGAGAGAGAGAGAGAGAGAGTGAGAGAGAGAGAGAGATGTGAGAGAGAGAGAGAGAGGAGAGAGAGAGAGAGAGGACGCAAGCACCCACGCACGCACGCGCGTGCGCACACATACACACACACCACACACACACACCACACACACCAGGGATGAGAGAGACAGACAGACAGACAGAGAGATACAGAGAGAGAGACAGAGAGAGAAACAGAGACAAACAGACAAACAGACAAACAGACAGACAAGACAGACACGTAGAGGAACCAAAAACAAGAAGCCTTTTAAAACTTAGGTTCCAGAGAAAGAGGAGAAAGCAACAGGTGGAAGGTTAATTGGCGATCAGTGACCTGGGAAAGCAGTGCAGTAAAGGTGGGAAACAACGGAAAGCAATACGGCAGGTATGTGCCTGGAAAGAAAGCACAGGTAGAGGAGAAGGGATTCCGTTCTTCGTCAATCCCATTCAGGGAGTGGAAGGGTAGAGGGTTCGGGGTGGTGGGAAGGGGTGGGGGGTTCGGGGTGGAGGGAGGGGGGGTTCGGGTGTGGGGGGGGGGGGGGGGGGGTTGGGGGGAGGGGGAGTTTGGAGTTCGGTAGGTAGGGGGTACTTCTGTTTGTGATTGGGGGAAAAATAAAACCAAACCTCCGTGATTTTTTTTATGGCACTGAGGGCAGAATTAAGTGTGGGGGGGAGAGGGGGGGTGGGGGGGGGGGTAGGTGTGTGTGAGTGGGTGGGTGGGTGGGGTGGATGGGGGTATGTGGGAGGTGGGGGAAGGTGGATGTGAGTGGGTGTTTTGTGTGTTTGTTTGTGAATCTCTCTCTCTCTCTCTCTCTCTCTCTCTCTCTCTCTCTCTCTCTCTCTCTCTCTCTCTCCTCTCTCTCTCTCTCTCTCTGCCACTACCCTTTTTCACACATACACTCACACACACGCGCACTCACATACACACACGCGCGCGCGCGCGCGCTCATACACACACACATCACCACCAAAACAACAACAAAACCACCACCACCACCACCACCACCACCACAACAACAACAACAACAACGTTCAAATATGCTTCTGCAAGCAAAACAGTGCCCATCAGAAGACTAACAAAAGACAAATCGGTGGTTAGTGGTAACACACCTGCCTTGAAAGCGAAAAGTCCGGGTTACGTGTTTGTAGCTGGTGGATTCCCGTTTGGGCCCGAAACTCCCACACAGCCCCCCCCCCCCACCCCCCACCCCCCAGCCCCCAATCACTAGACCGTGGGTGGTGGTCTGGGTGCTAGTCTTTCGGATTAGACAATAAACCGAGGTCCCGTGTGTTACACATGATTATTTAGCGCACGTAAAAGAACTCACGGCAACAAGGGAGTAGTTGTCCCTAAGCAACATTCTGTAGAAGAAGAAAAAAAACCCACTTCGACAGGGAAACAAATGCAGCTGCAGAGAGGAAAAGAAAGAAAATAATGGGTGGCGCTGCTGCTGCTCTTGTGGCGACGCGCTCTCCCCAGGGAGAGAGAGAGAGAGAGCAGCCCGAGTTTTACACAGAGAAATCCTCCGTGACTTAAAGTGGTCTACAATAATATACAGTGCCATATACAAGGAGAAGCTCTATCGCATGAGAGTTGGCCCGTGCGCATTGATCAGAAGCAAAGAGATTGTCTTAACAGTTGTGGATGCAGGCTACTTTGCTTATCTTTGGGATTTACTGCCAGACGATAGTTACGTGCTGGTATCGTGGTAAAAAAAAAAAAAGCTGGCTTGAGGAAAAGTGTGAGCTCTGTGTGTGTGTGTGTGTGTGTGTGTGTGTGTGTGTGTGTGTGTGTGTGTGTGTGTGTGTGTGTGTGTGTGTCTGTGTGTGTGTTTGTGTGTGTTTTGTGTGTGTGTGGAGAGAGGAGAGAGAGTGAGTGAGTGAGTGAGTGAGTGAGTTTTTTTGGGTTTTTTTAATTCTTTTATATCGAGGATAATGGAATAAGCACTTATTGCTTTTTTTACATCTAGTCCCCGTGTGTATGCAGTTTTCTAAATTCTGTCATCTGTTCCCACCGGCACACAATAGTCTACTCTTACGAAAAGCGGAACAGGATTTAACGTGTGCGCAAGATGTTCTGCGTGCGTTCGCACACGGGGCCTCGGTTTATAGTCTCATCCGAAGGTGCTTGAGTGAGTTAGTGAGTGAATGAGTGAATGTGTTTATGCACATACACGCATGCACACACACACACAATCTCTCTCTCTCTCTCTCTCTCTCTCTCTCTCTCTCTCTCTCTCTCTCCCTCTCTCTTCTCTCTCTCTCTCTGTCTCTCTCTGGCAAGGTAAGGCAAGCCATGTCAATCCAAAAGCAAGAAGCACCCAACACCTGCACCTCTTCCCTCCGCAGGGCTGGCTATCTCTCAGATACCAGCAGACTGATGATGCAGGCCTTATCTGCCCTGCACGTTGAATGCTTCCTGTGTCCACATTTACTCATGGCCAAAATACAATCACTGGGAGCAGGAAGAAGATTTTTACACAATCCATTTTTTTTTTAACTAAAACAAAACTAATAATACGATTATCAAAAAATCAACAGTTCAATCTTTTGATTTTTTTTTCAAAAAGAAGGTTTTGTACAGCCAAACATAAAAAAATGAAAACTAAAATATCTTTTAAAATGTAACAGATTTTTAAAAAATGTTTAAACAATTTTTGGGGGCAACATTTGATTATCAAGGATTGGGTTTCTTCTGTCGGTTTTTGTGTGAGGGAAGAGATATACGTTGTAATAGTATCGGGATACAGTTACCACCACCACCACCCAACAAAAATGAAACGTTAGATACTTAATTCAATTCGTGACTTTTATCGATGCATTTTTGAAAATTATGGAAAAGCAGTAAATACAGATGCGACATGAACCCAAGCACTGGATTTTGCATAATGTGCTCTACTTATTAAGGGACAGATTTGTGTGTATACACACACACATAAGAGGAGTTTTCCTCTGGATTTAACATCAGTACCGACTCCACTCCCCCTAAAAGTCCTTCAGATGAGACTATAAACAGAGGTCCCGTGTGCGAACGCACGCAGAACATATTGCGCACACGTTAAAACCCGTTCCACTGTTTGAAAGAGTAGGCCATTGTGTACCGGTGGGAACGGATGACAAAATTTACAAAACTGCATACACACTGGGACTGGGTATGCAAAAAAAGCACATGACTGCTTATTCCATTATCTTCGAAATAAAAGAAGAAAGAAAGAAAGAAAGAAAGAAATAGCAGAATAAATAAATAAATAAAATAAAAATAAACACAAATGTTGTTGTTGTTGTTGTGCGTTCCCCAGCTTTACACCCTGGGGGTCACCCAGAACATGCACTATGACTCACTCATTCCACCTGGGAATCACTGTGAGATAGGAAGTACACCGGGTGAGAAGTTTGCGTGTACGACTATTTTCAAGTACCTCGCCACATAGGCAGCCATACTCCGACTTCAGAGGATTTTTTCTCCTATAAAGGAGAGTGCAGGTTGTTATGTTAAGAGCTTGTCATGGCTGAAGGCAATCTCAACACAACATTTAAACATAACAACATTTTGCTGTAGGCCTTGGCATTTAGCTGACATCAATAACCTGACACAGCTTTTGGCCTGGGCCAATAAACACAAATAAAAAGGAGCAAACTGACAAAATCAGGCGCACACCCACCTGCAGACTATCAGACAAGAGCAGAGTGATGCGGTTTTATCCGGACATGTCCCTATCTGCTGGGGATGCAGCATACTTCCTGCGTTAAAATTTACTACCAAAACTCAACCATGCGAATGGGCATGCAGTATCAAAGAATGACTAGGCCTCAACATGGCAGACTCTTTGAGAACAACGGGGGAACCAAGCAAGAGAAATAGCGAAAACTGGTTGAAGACATCGAAGAATGCCATCACGCCCATTCTGTTATGGACTAAGTGAGGTATATTGTACACCTCTTCATGTCACGGCACATTGCTTCTGCGTGAAATTTAGGCTTCTTTCCCCAGGGAGAGGACGCCGTTTGTTTTGTTGTTTTTTTATAATTTTCCTGACTGTTTCTCTATTTGCTTTCCTATCAGAGTGGCTTTTCTCCACATAATTTTGCCCGGGACGACTCTCTTATTGCTGTGGGTTCTTTTGCGTGCGTTGAATATGTGTTGCACACGGGACGTCAGTTTATCGTGTCACCCGGACCACCACTCAAGGTCTAGGGGATGGGGGGAAAGTTTCGGGCACAAACGGGGATCGAACCTGCACTTCTTACTTTCTAAGCAAGTGCGTTACCTCTAGACCACCGATTCACTACCGAGGCCAGGTGAGACACAAACAGAAGGGTGATAGGGGAGGCAGAAAGCCGGCTGCAGCAGTTGATGATCTGGGAGTGAGCGATGTGGGTTTCCTCCTGATGATGGTGCTGAGACGGAGTGGATGTTTTGTGGCTGTATGACAAGGTTTTCTTAGAAAGGTAGGAAATATCGAATGAATATTTCGATTCGCGGCGTTTATCAATGCTGATTTAAACGTAACGGGAAAAGGAGTGTCAAAGTAAAGCGTGTCTAAGTGCAAGCACTTAGGTTATGATTGTGCCATGGAGATAAACGCACTCTATGCGTGTGTGGGTGTGTGGGTGTGCGCGCATGTGGGGGGGGGGGAGTGTGTAAGAGAGTATGGGGGGTGAGGGGTGTGGCGCACACACACTTACACACACACACACACACACACACACACACACTCTCTCTCTCTCTCACACGCACGCAAGCACGCGCGTGCACACACACAACACACACACACACACACACACACGCACGCACACACACTCTCTCTCTCTCTCTCTCTCTCTCTCTCTCTCTCTCTCTCTCTCTCTCTCTCTCTCTCTCTCTCTGTGACAGGTTAGCAGTCTTCGAGGTGAAACACTACATGAGGGATGGGAGATCATTTGAAGCGGGCCCCAGCCCTCTAGGTGATGATGGCAGGTACAGGTGCTGTGTACCTTTGGGTATTGCCAGCCAATCCACGTTATGCTCAAGATTCCTGGGGCGGTTTGCACAACAACTTCTCTTCTCTCTCTCTCTTCTCTCTCTCTTCTCTTCTCTTCTTCTTCTACTTCTCTAACTCTTGTATCTTTCACTCAGTTTCTCATCTGTCCCTTTTTCCCCCTTCTTAGCTCTCTCTGTTTTCACTTCTCTTCTTTCTCTTCTCTCCTCTCCTCTTCTCATCTCTTCTCTTCTTTCCTCTCTCTTCTCTCCCTCTCTTTTCTCTCCTCTTCTTCTCTCTCTTCTTCCCCTTTTCTCCTCTTCTCTCTCTCTCTCCACTCCTCTGCTTTCTTCCTCTCTTTCTTCTCTTCTCTTCTCTCCCTTTTCTCCTCTTCTCTTCTCTCTTTCCTCTTCTCTTCTTTCCTCTTCTCTTCTTTCTCTTCTCCTTCTCTTCTCTCTTCTCTTCTCTTCTCTCTTCTCTTCTCTCCTCTTCTCTTCTTTCCTCTTCTCTTCTCTTCTTTTTTCTCTCTTCTCTTCTCTTCTCTTCTCTTCTTTCTTTCCTCCTTCTCTTCTCTTCTCTTCTCTCTTCTTTCTCTTCTCTCTTCTCTTCTATCATCTTCTCTTCTCTCCTCTTCTTTCTCTTCTCTTCTCTCCTCTTCTCTTCTCTCCTCTCCTTTCTTCTCTATCCTCTCTCTCTCGTCTTCTTCCTTCCTCTCTTCTTCTCTCTTCTTCTCTTCCTTCTTTCTCTTCTCTTCTATCTTTCTCTTCTTCCTCTCCTTTATCTTCTCTCCTCTCTTCTTCTCTTCTCTTCTCTTCTCTAAGCTAAGCTGATCTCCCCCTGTTCTTGTAATTCTGTCCCCTGGCCTTAGCCGACACATTTTCACTTCAGAGTAGTTTTTTTTTTGGTACAGGTTACGTGCTGGGTGTGTTCGTTCTGTCTGTAACCCATCGAACACTAACACAAAATACGAGATCTTGGATATACATATTTGATCTTCTGCGTGTGTACATGCACGAAAGGAATGAAGGGAATGCATGCGTGTGAATGATTTGAGTGCAAGCGCTTCGATTTGTTTGTTTTTTACAAGAGTTAGCGCTATATAAATTCCATATATTATTATATTATTAAGGGAATGGCGAGTCTGCGCTTTGAATTGACCTGGGAGGTTGTAAAAATCCCAACCCTTGATTGACAAGACGCCGCTGCCAAAATTCTGACCCTCACCTTCATGGACCCACGAGATTAGGAGTCAAACAGTCTTGACCACTGGGCTATAACCAAACAGTCTTGACCACTGGGCTATAACCAAACAGTCTTGACCACTGGGCTATAACCAAACAGTCTTGACCACTGGGCTATAACCAAACAGTCTTGACCACTGGGCTATAACCAAACAGTCTTGACCACTGGGCTATAACCAAACAGTCTTGACCACTAGGCTATAACCAAACAGTCTGAACCACTGGGCTATAACCAAACAGTCTTGACCACTAGGCTATAACCAAACAGTCTTGACCACTAGGCTATAACCAAACAGTCTTAACCACTAGGCTATAACCAAACAGTCTGAACCACAAGGCTATAACCAAACAGTCTTAACCACTAGGCTATAACCAAACAGTCTTGAACCACTAGGCTATAACCAAACAGTCTTAACCACTAGGCTATAACCAAACAGTCTTAACCACTGGGATATAACCAAACAGTCTTGACTCACTGGCTATAACCAAACAGTCTTAACCACTAGGCTATAACCAAACAGTCTTAACCACTAGGCTATAACCAAACAGTCTTAACCACTAGGCTATAACCAAACAGTCTTAACCACTGGGACATAACCAAACAGTCTTGACCACTAGGCTATAACCAAACAGTCTTAACCACTAGGCTATAACCAAACAATCTTAACCACTAGGCTATAACCAAACAGTCTTAACCACTGGGCTATAACCAAACAGTCTTAACCACTGGGATATAACCAAACAGTCTTAACCACTAGGCTATAACCAAACAGTCTTAACCACTAGGCTATAACCAAACAGTCTTAACCACTAGGCTATAACCAGTCTTAACCACTGGGATATAACC
>CM054135.1:68834178-68836678 GCA_028751875.1 Rapana venosa
GTTGCATTGTCATTGTTAAATGTTTTAATGGCGATACACTTTGTTCATTGTTGTTGATTTAACATTAAAATATTCCATCTAGCAAGAAATTATCTACCTTTACTTTTGTACGCATTTTTTCAGGATTATATCCAGTCATTAGTTTAACTGATGGATGTTCTGGATTTCCAGTTAATTTTTTAGGGATTTACTCATTAGAAATATTAAACGTGTGACAGGTTGTGTACCCAAATAAAAAGTAACTGAGTTTAGTTTTTATATAACACATTACAGCACAGTACTCACTGACGGAAAAAGAAAGAAGAGCTGATGCAGATCAAAATAGGATGCTTCTTTTGGATTGAAGTCAATTATCTTTCAATCCATATTACAAAAATCAAGAACTTTACAAACTTAGATATAATTCATATTCAAAACTCGCGATTACAAGTTTTCTATCTTCTAAAATTCATTTTTACCAGCAACAAAAGCCCCAAAATGCAAATATTATGTTATAAAGGTACTTTCGGTTTTCCTTTTCCGCCATTTTGTGTTGTTGAGATGCTAACGCCCTGTACACCATCAGAAGTCCTATCAACACGTTTCAAAAAGTAGCACCGTGCAGTGGGCTCCAGGAAGCAGACGAAACGACTTCCTCAATTACATCGTGTAAAATATATTGAAGAGATTGCAGCTTGCTGAGTGCACCTTGACATTATCTCGCTGTTATCGAAGGTGGGTTGTAATAGTGTGTGGAAAGCATTTGTCATTGCTGTATCTCTGAAATGGCTCTCCTGGAAACGATTGCGTCATTCATTCAATCGACCACCTGATTGGCGGTAGAGCAATGACGTGAGCCTCATTTGCATAGCAAGGGAAATAACTAGTGCGAGGTGACTCAAGCACCCCATCATTAGTCACTCCACAGGGGGAAGGAAACCGATAAGGAGGTCGAGGAAAAGTGGGTGAGTTGGGGCCATGGTTCGTGAAAGGCATGCCCTACTGATAATGTTTTAGACCACAAAACAAAATGCTCTCTGTCCAGATCATTTGTAAAGCCGTCCTTAAAAGCTAACCTGCACTCTGTTGTAATAGATGAAAAATAAAGCTTTTACTTCAGATGAACAACAACAAACCTATCTGCCTTTCCTAAAATGCTACTTTTGAGACAAACCTGATTTTGTTTGTTTGTTTGTTTTGCTGTATTTGAAGAGGGCTGGAAAGTTTGCATGTGCACAGAAACAGCTTCACACCAGCATACGTATACACACAATCACCTGCACACGTACATCTATATACACTCGCAAACATACTTGTACTTGTGTGCATGCAATCAAATAGGAATGAAGAAAGATGGAGAGACAGTCAGTCAGACAGACAACACATTATGAATCAGTCTGGCGATTTTCTTTTGTTTTCAGGTTCTCCTTTTCTCTGAATATATTTTTTTTTAATTCTTTTATATGAGGATAATGGAATAAGCACTTATGTGCTTTTTTACATCAAGTCTCCGTGTGTATGCGGTTTTGTAAATTGTGTCATCTGTTCCCACCGGCACACAATGGCCTACTCTTACGAAAAGCGGAACAGGATTTAACGTGTGCGCAAGATGTTCTGCGTGCGTTCGCACACTGGGCCTCGGTTTATAGTCTCATCCGAAGGACTTTTGGGGAGAGTGGAGTCTGCACTGATGTTAACTTTAGGGGAAAATATCCCCTTGAGCGGGAATCGAACCCGGGTCGAGTATATAAAGTCTTATATACCTTTTCTTTTTTGTGTTATCACTTTCATCACTAAACCCCTCCTTACCCCGAACCACTGTCTGAAAAAGAAAAAAGGCAGGACTAACAGAAAGGCAGACAGACAGACAGACAGAAAGAAAGAAAAGAAACACAATTCACTGAAAAGAAAGAAAGCAACATCCGTTAGAGTTTGCTTCAGTACAGTGTGTTTTGCTATCTGGTAGTTTGCCGTTCAAGATCTTAATTATTGGCAAAACCCGTCAGTGAACATTGTGTATGTGTCTTTATCCTCGATTCTCATTGTTGCCTGTGTAAAGATCTAATTCACCATCTCCTTTGTGAACAAACTGAAACATAGAGAGATGCTTCTTGCTTCCAGTCGTGTTGTTTAAAGCCCCTACCGACCACAGAGGCCATGTCAGGGCTTCTTGCTTGAGTATGTTTGTATATTTACATAACTAGAAAATCTCTAACAGCATTCCTTTTCCTAACGTAATTCAAACAGAGTGTGACTTCATCAAGGATGGAAGCATCCTATTCAACTTCATTTTAAAGAAGAAAACTAATCATTTTCCTAATTGTTTCAGTTTAGGCTTTAACTTCTTGTTTTGTTTCTTTTGTCCTTTTTTCTTGCTTTTATTTTTTTCTTTCTTTTTTGTCATTTCTTCTTTATAATCATTAAATTTGCTTTACATACATACATCTGCCATGCAGACGAAATTCAGTAAAAACAGTGCAGGAGAAACGAACGATACACAAGAAGCAAGATTGCCACATAC
>CM054135.1:68841678-68846678 GCA_028751875.1 Rapana venosa
CTTCTTGATGAACTGACAAAACAGATTGTTTGCTGAGGTATCCATGTCTGACAAATGGTGTCATGACCATATCCTTCTTCTTCCTGGTGCCTGTCAAATGGGCTCTAAAGCTTTACGGCAATTAACTTCTCTCTCGATAGATAGATAGATAGATAGATAGATAGATAGATAGATAGATAGATAGATAGATAGATAGATAGATAGTTAGATAGATAGATATACTCTCTCTCTCTCTAGCTCTAGATAGATAGATAGATAGATAGATAGATAGATAGATAGATAGATAGATAGATAGATAGATAGATAGATAGATAGATAGATAGATAGATAGATAGATAGATAGATAGATAGATAGATAGAACTGAGAAAATTTAGTGAGGAAAAACAAGTGCAGGTAACCAGTTATAACTTCATTCCCATCATAAAAATGATTTTTGTCCAAGATTCGGAAAAGAAGAAAAAAAGAAATACAAAGAAAATGTTCACTACATGATAAAACTTTGAAGGCAGCATTTTGGGAATAATTGAGTAAGGACCATGCATTTAGCATACAGACATACATACATAATTATATTCTATGTATTCATTTCTTTATCTATCTATCCATGTATACATATATCAATCTCGCTTGATTTTTAAATGTGTGTCTCTCTCCATTTCTCTCTCTCTCTCTCTCTCTCTCTCTCTCTCTCTCTCTCACACACACACACACACACACACACCACACACACACATTCCTCATAGGAGATTACTGGCACCTTGCTATAAAACCGCATCCACTTCAGTTTTTATCCCCCTAAGGGTAAAATCTCGATTATATCTTCCTGAACAGTTATACTTTTTCGACATCGTGTCTGTCTGGAAAAAATCTATAAAAGGACAGATTTTTTGTATGTTTAATTGCTGTTTGAACGGTATACGCACTTCAATCAACCAACCAATCGATGGGAAGACAGCATCAGAGAGTGGACTGGCCTTGAGTGGAACGATTTGCCACGGAAAGGAAAAGACTGCGGGTAGTGGAGGAAAGTAGTAGTAGTAGTATGTTCTTTCGAGCCAGAAGGCCCATAGAGCCGGAGCTTATCCCGGTTTCTGTAGCGTTAAGCGAACTGATGGTTTTTCACCACCCCTGTGACAGGACGCTAGTCTGTCGCCAGATACTTCCCCAGCAGAGCTGGTACCCACTTGTACACCTGGGTGGAGTGAGGAAAATAGGAGTTAAGTGTCTTTCCCAAGGACACAACACCGAGCCGAGCGGGGATCGAACCCGCGACCTCTGGATCACGAGTTGACCGCCTAAACCACTCGACCACGGTGCCTCCCTGTAGTGGAGGAAGCTGGTTGCAAAATCTTCCATGGCGACCCCATGATCTACAGGACTACGGGATAGATGAAAGAAGAGAAAGGCACTGCTGAAAAAACAATTTTTGATTTTTGATATATTTTCCTGAAATGAGGACAACATCCGTTAAAGCAACGTTTTGGTCTGGGCATTTTTTTTTAAAGATTTTCTGCAGAGTTGCCAACAGGCCAAGGCCAAACTGATGCAGCTGCAGACCCCGTCACAGACAGACATGTTTGTACAGGAGACGGGAGACTTGACCAGTGCATTGGACACAAGCCTGGGTCAAACATTTGCTCTATTGATTTTCGCAAACTCTTTCCTCTTATCTTCGGAGGTTTGTTTTCTCTTCTTTTTTTGGGGGTGTCGGTTTGCGCAGACATGAACTGTTGCATCGGTTTTGTTGGGGGGGGGGTGGGGGGGAGAAGCATTTGCATTGAACGAGCGCAAGTGGACAAAAAGGACAAGAGGGAGAGAGGGGAGGAGAGAGAGGAGGAGAGAGAGAGAGAGAGTGATTTAATTAATTAGTAAACACACGTGCGCGCGCACACATACACATAGACATATGGACACACACACCACACACACACACAAACACGCGTGCATGCACACACACACAAACAAACAAACGCGCGCGCGCGCGCGTGCACACACACACACACACACACACACACACACGCCGCGAGCGCGTGTGTGTGGGTGTTGGGTGTGTGTGTGGGGGGGGGGGGGGGGGGGGATCTGTGTGTATGTGTGTGTGCATGTGTGTGTGTCAGACAGAGAGAGACAGACAGACAGACAGACAGAAACAGAGACAGACAGACACACAAACAGACACACAGACAGAGAGTAAAAACCGCAAATGTAACCAAGGTCCTGCTACCAGATACCTCTTACAAGGACCCTGGTCTCAAACCATGGAGGAATATTGCCAATGAAACATGCAGTCTCTGCGCGCACAATGATTGCAACAAAGCAAGTATTCCTTATCGATCGAAGGGGGAAGGGCGGGGGGGGGGGGGGGCTGTGAAGTGGGCTGGGCTAAGAGAGAGAGAGAGAAAGAGAGAGAGAGAGAGAGAGAGAGAGAGAGAGTGTGTGTGTGTGTGTGTGTGTGTGTGTGTGTTGTGTGTTGTGTGTGTGTGTCGTGTGTGTCTGTGTGTGTCTGTGGTGTCTGTGTGTGTGTGTGTTGTGTGTTGTGTGTTTTGTGTGAAAGACAGAAACACAGAAAAACGCATAGATAGAGAGTAAAAGAAAGACATAAAAAGAGAGATATACAGAGAGACAGATAGATTGAGGCAGACAAAATGAACAAGATTTTTAAAAAAACACACACAACAAAACGTGGACATGAGAAACATGACAACAGTCACCTACAAACTACAGACATGTTATTTGATATCAATTCCTATGTTCATCCCTCAAGTCAGAAAGCAGTGACCTTAACGGTCGGTCAAAACGGTCGTATGACGTAAAATCTCACCACTGCTGACCCTCAGAGCCCTAACCGAGAAACTAAACACACGCACGCGCACACACACACACACACACGCACACGCACGCACACAAACACACACATATACACACATACACACACATACACACACACGCGCGCGCGCGCACGCACACACACACACACATACACACACACGCATACACACACACACATGCATACACACACACATACACACACACACACACACACACACACACACACACACACACACACACACACACAGTGAAACACGACATAAATCAGCCGTCTCAGACCTTGAAAGCCATGCAGCAGTCAGTGAACACAATAACCCACACACAGCACCCTTACTTCATAATGACCTATCGATTTTGTCTCTCGGGGGGTAGGGGGCTCGGTTGGGGGGAGATGAGAGAGGGGAGGGGGAAAATGACATTAGTCCACCGAGAACAGGGAACAGCAACACTGACCCAGTTGACTGTTTGTGATTTTCGTCAGGTCTGACCAACCCTTCATCTGTCATCTGTCACCCATCGCCGCTGTTGTCGGTAGGAGCTCCACGCAATGCCATCAGGTTTCGCCATCTCTCTCTCTCTCTCTCTCTCTCTCTCTCTCTCTCTCTCTCTCTCTCTCTCTCTCTCTCTCTCTCTCTCTCTCTCTCTCTCTCGGGCGGGGACTGGATGTAAAAAAAAAGCGCATGGGAGCTTATTCATTATCCTCGAAATAAAAGAATTTGTCATTGTCATTCTCTCTCTCTCTCTCTCTCTCTCTCTCTCTCTCTATATATATATATATATATATATATTATATATATATATATATATATATATATATATATATATCTTATATATATTATATAAGAGAGAGAGAGAGAGAGAGAGAGAGAGAGAGAGGAGAGAGAGAGAGGGGGGGGGGGAGAGAGAGAGAGGGATAGAGATATAGATAGATATATATCTTTGTCCCTGCTGAATTCTACCATCTCCTGTAGCCCTCCCAGACCACTGACCTCGGTAATGTAGGATGTTGATGGTCTGCCTCTTTTCCTTCTACCCTCAACATTGCTTTGGACAAGTGTATCTTAGCTGACATTGATAAGCGCAGACTGAGATGTGTTGGTCATGCAAACAAAAACACACAAACAGATCTAAGGAACAAACCAAGTCCGTAGAAAGATTCGGCGGCCATAAGGGCTCATGGTTTACTTGTATAATTATACACGCTCATGCATGCACCTGCGCAGGTACACACGCACATACACACGTGCACATGCGCTCACGCATGTACCCACATACACACGCCCGATTACAGGCACAAATATATACACACACGTACATACACGCGCGCGCGCGCCACACACACACACACACACACACACACCACACACACCCATGCACAAAACAAATACACACACCACATGCACTAACCAAATACACACACACACACACACACACACACACACACACACACACACACACACACACACACATAGAAAGGGTAGTATTTCTTTCTTATATTTCAAATTATCTTGGCACACAGCCTTACCGACTTCTGAAAACAAAACAGAGCTTGAAACCCTGTCAAAACAGAAGACCCCAAACCATTTCTCTCACCAAAAGAAAGGACTACTTTGTACACCAGACGTAATAAATCTTAATAACTACTGTTTCTGTGCTCAATAACAAAGTTAGTACCCACGAAACACAGACATGAGAAGACGTACAGAAATCTGGCGGCAAAAAAATTCTCATTTCTGACCCAACGTCCTTGTAAGACTGACAATTTGCCAACCAGTTCAGTCCTCGAAGGAGAAAATTCCCCGATATATAATTATCTCCCTTGGCATCTGTTGCGTCAAACTTCGTCTAAACTCGCCTTGATTTTGGCAACTTGTCTGTTCCACTTGACAATCCCAGGACCGTTTTGTACTGGTAACGGACAATAATCTGACAGAGAGGAGAGAATAGTTGTATCACCAGCGGCCAGAGATATACTAGAGAGAGAGAGAGAGATGAGTAGCTTGCGTATATGAGCAATAGTTGTTGCCAGTTTGGAAGCAGGATGCTTTGTACAGAACCAAACCAGGAGCAATGTTAACAGTTTGGCAATAAAGCTCACTCTATATAGAGTTGACAATGAGTCAAGTCAAGTCAAAATTGCCTTTATTGCGGGTAAAAGAGTCACCTTACAATG
>CM054135.1:68851678-68859178 GCA_028751875.1 Rapana venosa
GGGGGAGGGGGGGAGATGTGTGTGTGTGTGTTCTGTGTGTGTCTGTGTGTGTCTGTGTGTGTCTGTGTCTTTCTTTAGTGTTTTTTTTCTTTTGTGCTGTTGTTGTTTTTTTTGCTTTGTTTTGTTTTGCCCTGCGCTTGTGTCAGGTCACAAGGTAACAGGTCTAAAAGATAGTTATTCTGATCCTTCATTTTCTGCTAACGAAAACGTTCATGGTGTATAGAAAAGCATAATGAAACAAAACAAACTAGTGGCATCAGTGGTATGGAGGCAACACACCCGTCTACAAAGGGAGAAGTCCTGAGTTTGATCCAACGTTTGAATCTAAACTTTTCCCTCATCCACTTGATCTTAACTGGAGGTCTTGGTGCTAGTCTTTCGGATAAAACGATGGTCCACTGTGCAACCAAACTTTAGCACACGTAAAACAACATACCGCAACAAAAGATATGTCTTTGGTAAAATTATGTACTTTAAAAAACACTCTGATAGGAAAGCAAATACATACTATGTGAACAGGAACATTTCTTAATGTGTTGCTGCTCATGTGGCGACATGCTCTCCCAGAGAGAGGAAAATAAATTTCACTCTTAAAAAATCTGTTGTGACATAAAGTGGCAAACAAGAAGGTACCCATCAAGGGCATAAAGTGAAAAAACAAAAAAACAAACAAAAAAAAAAGAACAAGGATTATCACAAGACGACTGCAGGAATAGACACAGTCTTACTTAATTATCGCATGATTATCAAAGAGGATGGAGGTAATAAAGCTAAAGTAATGGGTGTCCTGACTGTTCTTTGAAAATATGTGACATTGTTGCACTCTACTCTTTCTGTAACGCTGATTATGCTACACCGCCCGGAGTCGGGATTGACGAAAGTGGACACTTACAGATTTCGGTTGGTGACTTGCCAAACATGTTAGAATTCAGATCCATACAGAATCGGTTCATTAAACTTACATGCATGTCGTTCCGGACTATCAACTCAGCCCAGGACGCAATTCAATTCTTGTAGAGCCTAGAAAAACCCGTACTCTTATATCCTATTATGGTAGGGATTGAACCTCACTTGGTCAACTGACAGTCAACCGTGCCCACGTCCATGTCAGGTTGTTTCCCTTCCTGTGTTTGTTCTTCCACCTGTTTCTCTGCGAGTTGCTGAAAAGCTTCTAGGATATGTTGTCAGATAGCGGTAATGAAAATTACTGAAGGACCGATTGCAGAAGAGAAGCAGCGATCGACAGCTGGGCGCCGCTGCTTTGATGACTGTTGGGAGCCATTAACGTTAGCTTGGGGGGCTTTCCCTATCTGCTGTCTTTGATTCTCTCTCCAATGTGTGTGTGTGTGGTGTGGGAAAGGGGGGGGGGGGGGGGGGTAGGGGGTTCATGTGTGCTTGCGCGTGTGTGTGTGTGTGTGTGTGTGTGTGTGTGTGTGTGTGTGTGTGGGAGAGGGGGGTGGAGGGGGTGTGCATGCGTGTGTGTGTGTGTGTGTGTTTGTGTGGGTGGGTGGGTGCGCGTGTGTGTGTGTGAGTGTGTGTGTTTGTGTGTGTCTGTATGTGTTGGTGGGTGGATGCGTGCGTGCGTGCGTGCGTGTGTGTGTGTGTGTTGTGTGTGTGTTTTGTAGCGTGTGTGCGTGCGCATGTGCGTGCGTGCATGCGCCCGTGCGTGGGTGTGTGAGCGTGCATATGTGCGTGCGTGTGTGGGTGTGTGCGCGCCTATGTGCCCGTGCGCACGTGCATACTTCAATGTGTATGTGTGTATGCGTGCACGTGCGCGGCGCGAGCGCGTGCGTGTGTATGTGTGCGAACACAAGCGCGTGGGTTGGGCTTCTGGGAGTGTCAATAGTTGTTTGGAGATGGACTAGGAAGCAGGCAGAGCCGATACACGCGCGAGGGTGGTACACTCCTTTAGAACTGTCCCCCCCCAAGGAGGGTCAATACCGCTCTATATACGTAAACGATGCTTCTCCAGCCGACATTGAGATGTACACACAGGGACAGAAATGAGACTTCTAGATCAAGACAGCTCTCTGTCTCTCTCTCTCTCTCTCTCTCTCTCTCTCTCGAGACAACGTGAGGGAGAGAACTGAACGGGTGTGCTGTTAGTAAGCTGCTGCAAATTTTTGCATTTTAGCTTCAAAATGTCAGTTACTGGCCTTCCAGCTACTGTAATAACAACTTTAAACGCCCTGCTGATCGACAACGTCGTATCGAGTTGGAAAGTCGGGGGGAGAGCGGCAGTGTTGTGTTCGTCTTGCGAATGAAGCCAGCTGACAAGCCAGTGTCAACAGAAATGGCGACCCGGTGCTGAACCTTAACTCCGTGTTCAGTACTATCGCAAGAAACCCCCTTGTCAAAGACGTCGCGATGTTCAAAGAAGTAGACAACACCAAGAAAGACAGGCAATTCGCCAATGTGACAATAACAGTGTCTTGGAAGAGCCGGTCTTGTGTAACATTGACTCCCTGCTCGATGTGGAAACAGAAGGAAAACAAACCAGTGTGTACACAGAACTATGTGTCAGCAGTGAATTGAATGCCTCAGCCACACCAGATTCACTTGTTCTACTGTGTGATCCAGCAACAGACAGCAAGATCGGTGTGTCTTCTGAGGCGCCTGATGTGCAGGAAGAGCTGACAGTTGGCTGCACAGTGGATGACTCTGATACTGATACTGGTATTGTGAAACAGTATGTGTCTGCTCTAACTGACAAACGTGTACAGCGTCGATTAAGGGACAGCAAGAGAAACACACGGTTTCGAAAGGTGGTGGTACATAGTTCGGTTGATCAAAACATTGTGATGTGTGAATCAGATGACATCATCCTGGAATACTCTTGGAATGGAGATCCTGGCGAGGAATCTAAGTGTGTGTTCTGGTACATCAAGCAAGAAGAGAAAAACATGTTGCCAGAAGAACGTGTCAGGCTTGCCAGACTTCCTAAAGGGAAACAGTGTACTAACACACAACACACAGAGACAGTGGTGGCGAGTGCTGAGCAGGAGTTACATCATCTTCGGGGACCTGATCCGGTCTTACATGGGCTGACTGTAGACTGGAAAAGGAAAGGCTGGTTTGAAAATTGAGACACTTGAGACACAGACAATAATGTATTGAATCTTGATGTACATACCACCACTGCCTTGGTTTCCATGTCATTGTAATCGCGTCGCGTTCGATATCGTTGTTACCGCGCCGCAGCGCTATATGGCTTGATCGCTAAATAGCAAAAAAATTGTGTCAATTGTCAATTGTCAATTCTCTCTCTCTCTCTTCTCTCTCTCTCTCTCTCTCTCTCTCTCTCTCTCTCTCTCTCTCTCTCTTTTCCAGTCTCTTTCCTTTTCCAGTCTACAGCCAGCGAAGTCAGCCCATGTAAGACCGGATCAGGTCCCGAAGATGATGTAACTCCTGCTCAGCACTCGCCACCACTGTCTCTGTGTGTTGTGTGTTAGTACACTGTTTCCCTTTACGAAGTCTGGCAAGCCTGACACGTTCTTCTGGCAACAGAAACCGTGTGTTTCTCTTGCTGTCCCTTAAGCGCACGCTTGTATTTAGTCTGGACTTTTGGGGGGTTGTTGTTTGTTTAGGGGAGGGGGTGCTGGGAAGGGGAGTGTTTTGTGGGTCTTTTTTTCTTGTTTAATTGGTTTTGTTTATTCATTTGATTTTTCGATTTCTTGATTTTTCACTAATTGAATGGGAGTTTGAGTGAAATATTTCATTGTTATTTGAAATGATCTTGTTTGTTAATTAATTGATTTATAATTATGTGTAACAAGTATGTGTACCATTTGACAATGTGTAGATGTTTATCTTTATGACTTATTAAGTTTGGTTGTGTTATTTTTCTTGGCTCTGTTGTTGTTCTTGTTCTTGTTGCTGTTGTCTGTCTGTTTTTCTCTTTTTTATCATCTTTGTTGGTTTGGTTTTTCCTTCTCTTTTGTTTGTTTGTTTGTTTTGGTTAAGGTTTTTTTGGGGGGTGGGGTATTTTTATGGTTTTTTTTTTTTCTTGCTTTGGGGTGGGGGGGAGCTGTTTTGAAAAGGGTTATTTCCCCTTGTTTTTATTGTGAGACTGTATAAGTATTGGGTTATTATTATTAAGATGTATCCCTAACGGGCGGGGACTGGATGTAAAAAAGCACATGTGTGCTTATTCATTATCCTCGAAATAAAAGAATTTGTCATTGTCATTGTCATTGTCTCTCTCTCTCTCTCTCAAAATCCCTAATCAAGGCAAGGGCCTGATGAAATAAAGACCATGAATGCTTATTTATAACCCTTTAAAATCTCTCTTCCCCAACCCCCATCCCCCCCACCCCCCGCGCGCGCGCGTGCACTCGTGTGTGTGTGTGTGTGTGTGTGTGTGTGTGTGTGTGTGTGTGTGTGTGTGTGTGTGTGTGTGTGATATGTAACGTGACCCAGAGAAACAGAACGCTCTTGTGATACATGTTTTGTCCGTCGTGTGTTCGACGATGATCTCTCAGCAGAGGAGGCAGCTGCTCTTTCAGCAGAGGAGGCAGCTGCTGTTACAAAAATTGGGCAGAAATTCGATTACAGTGGGGATGCCTTGCCCACAGTACATACCCCTACCCTCTCGGCCAAGAGGGCATGCGGACACTCAGCACTGGAGACGTCCTCCAAAGGCTAACCAGTACCTACTAGGGCTGCAACACATCCTTAAGGACTGTGCAAGTCAATGTAGCTGCCGTATATATTTTCGTTTAAAAAGATTTTTAATAAAAATTAAAATTAAAAATAAAATAAAGATATATACACACATACACACACACACACACACACACACACACACACACACACACACACACACACACACACACTATACCAGTCACTAGGCGGTCACTAGCAGTTGTAGAGATGAAAATGAGCCCCCTGTAGACCAACGAAGGCCTTGCTCACAGGCAAATTGCAGGTGAAGGGGACTGACACCACAGTGTTCAGCGTTGAGACTCCTGTCAGCCACCTTACAAACCTGTAGCAGTGGATCTGTGGTCTAGAGGTACCGCACCTGCCTAGAAAGCGAAAAGTCCGGGTTCCAAGCGTGTGGTGATTCGATCCCCGTTTGGGCCAGAAACTTTTCCTCCATCCACTACACCCGCGAGTGGTGGTCTGGGCGCTAGTCTTTCGGATGAGACAAGAAACCCAGGTTCCATCTCTTACACATAATTATTTAGCGCACGTAAAAGAGCCCACAGCAACAAAGGGGTTGTCCCTGGCAAAATTCTGTATTAAAAAAAAGCAGCCAGTCTGATAGAGTCATATACAGTTGCAGACATGAAAAGGAAAATGAATGATAGGTGGCGCTGCTCTTGTGGCGACGCGCTCTACCCGGGTATAGCAGCCCGAATTTCACACAGAGAAATCTGCCGTGACTTAAAGTGGTTTACAATATAACAGGTCTTATGATAAATTGTACGTCACGTTACAATATAGAATGAACACGCACGTACACGAGTACATCCGTGCGCACACACACACACACGCACACACGCACACACACACACACACACACACACACACACACACACACACACACACACACACACACATGGGATAGCCTGATGGTTAGAGTGATGTATTCGTAATCTGCTGACCCAGGTTCAAATCTCGTTCAAGGGAATTTTTCCTCTGGAGTTAACATCAGGGCCGACTCTACTCTCCCCAAAAGTCCTTCAGATTAGACTATAAACCGATGTCCCATGTGCGAACGCACGCAGAACATATTGCGCACACGTTAAAACCCGTTCTGCGTTTCGGAAGAGTAGGCCATTGTGTGCCAGTGGGAACAGATGACAAAATTGACAAAAATGTATACACACTGGGACTGGATGAAAAAAGCACATGAAAGCTTATCCCATTACCCTTGAAATACAAGAATAAATAAAATAAACACACGCACGCGCGCGGCGCCGCCACACACACACACACACACACACACACAAACACACACACACACACACACACACACACCCCGCACACACACACAAAACCCAGAAAGACAGACAGACAGACAGACAGACAGAGAGCAAGGATGATCGATCAACAACAGAAACACACACAAATGCTGGCGAAAGAGCTCAGCTGTTTTGTAGCCAGAAGAAAATTTGTTTTGCTTTGTTTTTTGCTTTAATCACATGTACGCCTTTGTGCATGTAGCCAGGTAAGCACGTAGGCGTGGGGGTAGGCGGGTGCGTTTGTGCACAAACACATGCATTCACGTACACACACACACACACACACACACACACACACACAGACACACACACACACACACGAAGCTTGAGAACCTAATTTTCAGGGACCAGAAATGCACGACATGTACAAGGCTGCCTATTGTCCACATTTCTAAAGGAATGCAGCACGTTCCACCTTCCAAAAACTGCCCTTCAGGGACCAGAGAAAGACAGGAGGAAGGAAGGAAGGAAGGAAAGAAGGAAAGAAACTAACTTAACAAAGAAAGAGGGAAGGAACGAAAGACAGAAAGAAAGAATGAAAGAGTAGGACAGAAACAAGCAAATGTATAAAAGAAGAGAAATGAATGAAGGAAACAAAGGCAAAAGAAAGACAGAAAAATATACACACATATACACACACGTACGCGCGCGCTCACGCATGAACACATATACATGCAAGCAAGCAAGCGAGAGAGAGAGAGAGGGAGCACACACAAAAAAAGAAAATTAGGAAGAAGGCAAAAAAAAAACAGAAAGAAAACAATATATTTCTAATAACAACAACAAATAAACGGAAAGTAACGGGGAGAGAAAACAAATGGAAAAAAGTCGATTTTAAAAAGAACGAGAATGTCGACGGACAACAACAACAACAACAGCAACAACAACACAACAACAACAACAGCAACAGCAACAAAACGGCGGCACACCTTAGACAGAACAGTGTGGAGCAGCTGGCCACAGCGAGAGAGCAGAATTTATTATCTTTGTTTTCTTGCTTTGTTGACCAGTGTTCTCCTCCGTTTATTACTTTAGGCTCCTTTGTCTGTTGGCTTCATTGTTTGTTTGTTTTGTTTTTTTTTAGCTTCGCTCTCGGTTATTTGGCTGCCTTTTTTTTCCCTTCTTTTTTTTCCTGTACTTCTTTCATTGTATTTTATTTTCAAAACGGTTCTCGTCTGAACGCAAGTAGTTTTGTTGCTATCGTTGAGCTCTTATTGTTGGTTGTAGTTTTACTGAAGAGGTTGTGTTAGCGCTTGTTTGTTTGCTGGCTTGCTTGCTTGTTTGCTTCTGATGTGGTTGTTGGTGTTATTGTTGCCATTTGTTGTTACTGCTGTGGCTGCTACTGCTGCTGCTGTCAAAGATGCTTGTTAAATCGATCATCGTTATCATAAGCATCGATACCATCATTATCACCATCATCAAAATTTAGGATTCTGAGCATTATCATCTAACGTTGTTGTTACTGTCAGCTGATTCATCATCGGTTTGTTGTCGTTGTGTTCACCCGTGTCCTTCGTAATGTCATCATCGT
>CM054135.1:68861678-68983997 GCA_028751875.1 Rapana venosa
AACTTTATTTTTCAATTATGAAGAAGGTTCATTGGAGTTCATCAGAACAGAAAAATGCTGATGTCCACATGGGAAGTGTAATCAGGCAGCTGACGTCAGACGTCCACTCTGTCTGTGAAGTCCAGTCAGGCAGTGCTGGATTGCATTGATGCGCATGCTGTGTGTCTCCCGCCAAGTAGCTATGCATGTGTGCGCGTTGTGCGCGCACGTGCGATGACATATTTGCATGTTGTTGTTTTTTCTGCTTGTCCGTCCATCCCTGTGTGTGTCTGTTCTTGTCTTCTGGTGTAAGTATCTTTGATACCAACAGAAAAAAATCAGATGCAAACGGGGTGATCTAAAAAATATATATGTATATAAGCACGCACATGCGTGCGTGCGCTCACAAACACACAAACACACACATACACAGTGAGAAACAGACAGAGAGGGAACAAGAGAGGCACAGAGAGAGACAGACAGACAGACAGAGAGACAGAGACAGAGAACTCTTAACTTTTCAGAGACAGTGAGAGAGAGAGACAGACAGACAGACAAGACAGATAGAGAGACAGAGAGAGAGAGAGAGAGAGAGAGAGAGAGAGAGAGAGACACACACACACACACACACACACACACACACACACACACCACACAACACAAGATGGTCATGGAGATGGGTTTCTTTTTTTATTTCATTTTGCTTTTAATTTTCATATAAAGTTTTTTTTATTAAAGTTCATCCTAACAGAAAAGAATAATGTCAAACTGGCATGTGAAATCAGCCAGGTGACAGACTGCCTGTGCTGCAGTGCTATGCTGCATGCCACGTGTGTGTTCAAGCAGTCAGGTATGCGTGGGCGTCATTCGCGCATTAGAGAATGCATGTTCGCGTGTTGTTGCTCTTTCTATTTGTCTGTCCAAGTTTTTTTAGTTTCTGTTTGTGTGTGTCCGTCCCTGTATCTGGCTGTCTTAATCTTCAGCTGTTTACATCTGTAACGGGAAAAGAGAGTGAGAAGAGGGGAAAGTGAAAGATACATGTGTGCCACTGTCATCATAATCACACACACACAACATTCTTTATTTAAGTGTGTGGTGTGTGTGTGTGTGTGTGTGTCTGTGTGTGTGTGTGTGTGTGTGTGTGTGTGTGTGTGTGTGTGTGTGTGTGTGTGTGTTGTGTACGTGAGCGCGCACGCGCGCAGGTGTGTTTGAGTATGTGTGTGTGCATGTATATGTGTGTAATTTGTATTTTCCATTGTATTAGCTTATCGATTTTCCTCTTTTTACTGGTCTAATTTAATGGTAAAGGTTGCAATAATGTAGTATTTCAGTAAAATCATTAAGAAATTTGTTCATAGATAGATGGCTTGATGAAAAAAAGCAAATGCATTGCTTATTCAATGTAAAAAGTAAAAAAGGTAAAGGAGTCCCATAACCTATAAGGTCGTAGGGGAGCGAGGCGTCAGAGACTTCACTTCTCTAGGGCCAGCATATTGAGGGCGGTGCCCATCTCCTCTCCCTCGCTGCTTTACCTTCCCTGACCCTAAAGAGGGCAGGTACCCATTGACAGCTGGGTGAACTGGGGGAACTGCACTGAAGCCAAGGCGCGCAAACGGTCACCCATCCAACTGGTAACCACGCTCGACGCTGCTTAACTTGGCTGGGGGAAAACGAGTGCTCCGACCACTGTGCTATCCCCTCAATGTACCATCTGGAAATAAAAATTTGACTTTGACTTTGACTTTGACGCGCCTGCGCGCCTGCATGTACACACACACACTCACCTCTGCTTATTCAATGTACCATCTGAAAATAAAAGTTTCATTTTGGCTTTGACTTTCACACACACACACACACACACACACACACACACACACACACAATCATTTGGATGAGACAATAAACCAAGGTCCCGCCTGCAAATGCATGCAGAACATCTTGCACACTCGTTAAAACCTCTTCCACCTATTATGCCAGTGGGAATGGATGTCAAAATTTAGAAACCACATGCACACAGGAACTAAATGTAAAGTAGCGATGAATGTTTATTATCCTCAAAATGTTTTTATAAATACATACACACCCGTGCGGGCACACTCACACAATAGTCTAATATCACTAAATATTAACAGACTTTAAACATGCGTGTGCGCGCGTGCACACACACACACAAACACACACACACACGCGCGCGCGCGCGCGCGCGCGCGCACGCACGCACACGCATGCACGCATACAGGACAAAGAGACGGAGAAAAAGACATTAGGATTTGAATTTATTTTTCAATTACGAATAAGGTTCATTTGAGTTCATCAAAACAGAAAAATGCTGATTTCAAAATGGGAAGTGTAATCAGGCAGCTGACAGACATCCACTCTGTGAAGTCCAGTCAGGCAGTGCTGTATTGCATTGCTGCACAGCAGGACAGGGCTGTTGACAGCACACACACACACACACACACATACACACACACTGTTACCCTCTAATATCACAACTTATGAAGAGACGTAAAATGAAATCGAACACACTACAACCCTACCACTACTAAATCTACCGCTGTCAATTCACTTACACCATGCATGCGTCTCCACCATCCCTATCTATACAACACAGACCTTAACGCCATTTTTTTTCTTTTAAAGCCTTAAAAACAACAAAATGAAAAACCAGCTTTCAACAGCAGTAGCCTGGTCTCAAATTGATCCAACCTGCCTCAAAGGGAAGATAAAAATAATAGTTTCTTTTCCAATTTCCTGCCTCTGTCAACTCATTCCAAACATTTTACCCTGCTATCTCTTTGTCACTAATGTGGTGTTGCACAGCTACAATTTGCATCAGTTTTACGTCAGCTAGAGAAATGACGTCACCGTTCCTTTAAACACTGACAGCAACTTTGTTAAACTTGCAAAAATCTATTTGGTTTTTACTTTGAACATGTTTCGTGTAATTTTAACATGAACCGTTGTTTCAAGTTTATCTGATTTTAGTACTGAATACTATATTGTTGCGTAGTTATTTTTTTTTTTTTTTGGCATCACGGTTTTGTTGCCGCCTATTGATCGTCGTGTGTTGGGGGGGGGGGGGGGGGGGGGGGTCCTGAGAAGAGTGAACATGATTTGCATTGACTTATACATACATTTTGGTTGTGTTCCCTTGTTTTACAGCGCGTTCACACAAGGAGCCTCAGTTCATAGTCTCATCTGAATTTATATGTGTGTGTGCGGTGTCACACACACACACACACACACACACACAAAGAGGATACACGCACAAACACACACACCACACACACACACACACACACACACACACACACACTGTATCAATCCGGTATCACACACACACGACTCCTAAAATCCCCTTCCCTCATCCAGTGCCAGTAGAGACAGACTAAAAAGAACAGTTTTCCATTGCAGTTTTCAGTTTCCCTATGACTGGAGAGAGAAAACACACACACACACACACACACACACAAACACACAACACTAACACACTAACACACACACACACTAACACACAACACACTAACACACACACACACACTAACACACACACAACACACTACACTAACACACACCACACACTAAACACACACACACTAACTACACCACACACTAACACACACACAACCTAACACACACACACAACACTACACACACACAACACTACACACACACACACTACACACACACACACACTAACACACACCACACACACCACACACACACACACACACAACACACTACACCACACAACACAACACACATACACACACAACACACACACACACACAACACACACACACACACACCACACACACACACCCACTGACACAAGCTTCCTGACTCACAGACGGACCCCAGGGGTTGCATGCATGGTGAGCCGAGGAAAGATGCGTCAGAAAGTGTCCAGGACCAATTTCCTGTTCTGTGACTGCATTGACGTCATCACTGAGGTCAGGGAATCTAGACTTCAGCAATGTGAACCATTTCTCCTCCCTGATTTTGAAATGCAGGGCAGCTTGGGGGATGGGGGGGGGGGGGGGGGAACTGGGGGGGGGGGGGGGTTGACTTGACCAGTAACTTAGAAAGAGAGACAGACAATTCCAAACATACACACCATTCAGACACAGACACTCATATACATGCACACACTTGCACGCATGCATGCACACACATACATACATACACACATATGTATATATATATATATGCACACACACACTACGCACGTGCGCGCGCGCGCACACACACACACACACACACACACACACACACACACACGTGTAGCAGAGACTTGGAACAAGAAAGGCTCCGAATGTCCTAACAAATCTGGACAGTAAAGAGTTTCCTGATTGGCTGTACATTATGAAGAATAATGTCGTGGTTTCCATGTCATGTAATTGCGTTGCACTGCAACCCTTTGCTGCTGTATGAGCTTATTAGCTTAACGGCAATAAAATTTTGTTATCGTTTGTTGTTACACACACACACACACACACACACACACACTCACGCATACACACACACATTGTTTAATATCACTTAAAGTGAACAAACCTAAAAGCACACACACACACACACACACACACACATTAAGACAACAATCTTGCATCCATTATTTCAGAATCACTTGTACTACATAGTGCTATTTGTTCAGGGGGGGTTTTAAAGATTAATTCAGTCTTATGAAATGTAGATCTAATTGCTTTCATTTGCTCAGTATTTCTATACCATCTTGGAAATATTTTTTTCCTTATTATTCACTTTTGTATTCATTGCATTATCCTGATGAGTGGGGGAAGGGGGGGGGGGGGGAGTAGGTGAGCGCGGGGGGGGGGGGGGGGGGGGGGGGACCACACAAACTTCCTCACACACACACACACACACACACACACAAGCTTCCTGACTCACAGACGGAACCCTGGGGTTGCATGCATGGTGAGCCGAGGAAAGATGCGTCAGAAAGTGTCCAGGACCAATTTCCTGTTCTGTGACTGTATTGACGTCATCACTGAGGTCACTGAATCTAGAGCAGTCATAACACGTCACCTTAGCTGATTTGATTGGGAGACTGTTTTTAGGAAAAGGCTTTTTTTTTAACTGCTAGCTCAAAATACTCCAACCCTTACTTGCGTTTTGGGGTTTTAGTTGTTGTTTGTAGTTGTTTTCTGTTTCTTTTTGTTTTGTTTGTTGTTGGGGGGGGGGGGGGGTTGGGGGGTAGGGGTTGTTTTGTTTGGTTGGGGTTTTGCTGGTTGTTTTGTTGGGAGGGGTGTCCTTCCTCGGCTAGAGCTCTGAGGTTCACCAGTGGGTAGCCGCATTCCGGCTTCGGGGATTACATACGTTTAAAATGAGCAGGTTTATACATAAGTTGGGTTTTGTTCTGTGGCAGCTTATCTGTGTTTGCTTTTTTCTGAAGAAAAGCAAAGAGGTCAATGCATGACTTTGCACTGTAGTCTTTACAAGTGGGTGTATAAGAGAATATTTTCATTGAAACAAAAAGACATTATTATATAGACTTTTAAAATGAGTTAAAATATGGTTAATTGTAGTTTCTAGTCTTTTTTTTCAAAAATACGCAAGTGCTCGACATAAAAAAGCAGGTTGATAAAGACACAAAACAAACAGTTGGACTCATTGTGCTGGGAACAGGGTTAACTAAAGTTTGGAATTCTCTTTCTTTTGCACAAGCTGTACAATCCTTTTATCAGATTTTTTTAAGCTTCTGGATAATAGTGAAGATTTTAAACAGATTTATTTTTGCCATTTTACTTTGATGACTGAAGATTTATGAGTAACTTTTCACACATTTCTTCAAAGCAGGCTGGGACATATAAGCTAGAATAATACAGAGCTTATGCATAAGGCATCCATAATACTGATAATAACACCATCTCTATTACTGCTACTTTTATCGTTTTAACAGTGACGTGTATTTCAAACTCGTGACGTTGCTTCCTTACCATCATAAACATTAAACACTTCTTTTAGTGTCATAATCGATTACAGTTTAAATTTTTAATCTTTGATCTCTCTGGGTCAGTGGTACTGTGGTATTACTGTTGTCAATAGCGGCTTATCACATGGCGTGTAGATAATAATAATAATAATAATAATAATAATAATAATAATAATAATAATAATGTATGGAATTTATATAGCCCTGAATCTTGTAAAGCAACAAATCAAAGCTAGATGCTTGTGTGACGAGGTGTTTGAAAAACTGTCATACATACATTACAAGCTCTCTATAGCTCTCTATTGCCCTGTCAATTCTGGCTTACCTTGGAGTAGATGCTTATGGATCGAGGTGTTCAAAATCTGTCCTATGTGCAATCTTGGTTCTCTATTACCATGCCAATTCTGTAATACCAGATGGAGTAGATGCTTCTGGAACGAGGGTTTAACAACTTTCACATTGCACAATTTTATTCTCAAGAGGTGTTTAACAACTGTCATATGCACAATTTTTTTCTCTAGTACGTCCACGGGTGTGATGAAACAGAGAGCGTATTCCAAATGACCCCAAGAGTGTTTAGCTGAGGAACGCTCAACGAGATCAATTTGATTGTTTCCTGCGTAATTCAGACGGCACGTCACCGTTGAGCGCCAAAGTGACTCTATAGCCATGCGGGGTCTCTTTTGGGCAGTGACCATTATAGCCCATAAGCTGTAACTGCTCTTGACAGGTAGTTCTGAAGTTCCTTGAAAACAACACTGTGTGGACTTGGGATGAGCATAGCAAGAATTGCAGACTGACAAGGGGCAAGCCAGGAGGTGGAGAGAGAAAAAGGGAGCCTGTGGGGAAGATAAGGGAACTGGGGTGATTGGAGCAGATCATTAGATTGCAGACACAAGGAAAGGAGCCTGTAATCCCGACCAATTTACGTTCATCAGCTACAGTGACGTCACCTGTCTGCGTCATCTAATGTGCAGTGATCCTGTATTTCGTCATCGTTTGCCTGAAGCTTGTGAGATAGTCACCACAAACGGGTTTCTTTTTAATCAAAAAGCTCGTTTTTTTGTGTTTTTGTTTTTGTTTTTTAAAGAAAAAGAGGCTTGGCAAAATTTTCAGCCTCAAGATTAGGTAGTAGGTTTGTTCTGACATTACGTGCTTCACATAGAAGGTGCTCACAGGAGTTGAAAGCCTACGTGGACTGTACAAGATTTACAGGCTCCGACTTAACCTGAGCTCACGGTGTACAGTCCAAACTTGCTTTCTTTTTTTGGGGGGGGGTTTTGTTTCCCGTAATGAAGGAAGGCATGCCATATTTCTTCTCCTTTCCTTCTATTTTTGTTGTTGACTTTTTAAGAATTTGGAACAGTACTGCAGTTCCATGGTTTTCATCTTTCATAGAATTGTTTTCCTCCTTTATTTGTGTCATGGTCGTGTCTTGTAGAAAAGTATACTTTTATCTGTACATTTGATGTCATCAACAACGTGTGGCTGAGAACAGTATTTGCATTGACGGCTTTCTTCCTGACAACGAGATGGTACATTTTCTGCTTTGCCTGGATCGCTCGCTCGCTTCCTTCCCAGCAAACCTGAACTGACGTGGATTCTGTCTGCCCTTGCAGATCTATCCGTTTGAAGTGGGGGTTTTTTTTGGTTCTCGCTTACTTCCCCTCACACTCTCTTCTTTCTCCTCCCCGCTATCATTCTACCTTTCCTCCCTTTTTTAAACCTGCTTCCCCCCCCCCCCCCCCCCCCCCCCCCTCCCCTTCCCTATTGGATATCGGGTTTTTATTTGAGTATGCTGAACATTTTCTCTTTTTTTTTTCTCATCAGTCATTCTCTTTTTTTTCTTCGTTTTTTTTAAATAATATTTTATCACAGTTTTTCATTTT
Source organism: Rapana venosa (assembly GCA_028751875.1). Classification (NCBI taxonomy): domain Eukaryota; kingdom Metazoa; phylum Mollusca; class Gastropoda; order Neogastropoda; family Muricidae; genus Rapana; species Rapana venosa. The sequence goes on from CM054135.1 coordinate 68,869,506, forward strand.
TTCTTTCTTTTTATCAACTACTTTGGGGTTTTTTCTGCATTCTTGTCTCATTGATCCTGACATGTATTTTGTCAAAACATGTTCTCTATGAATGTAAAAGTTTGGCTCTTAAAATTTTTACAGTTTGTGCACCAGAAATGTATAAAATTGCCTCTTTTGCTTTTTACGCTATTCTTAATCTGTGTATGTGTGTGTGTGTGTGTGTGTGTGTGTGTTTGACAAGATTTTGGTATTTAAGATTTTTTTTTGGGGGGGGGGGGGGTTGATAATGAATGGAATGATGTTAGCCAGTGTCAGAAGTGTTTCGTGTATCCCAGGTGTGATATTTCATTTTGATGTATGCTGTACTTTCTCCTCCGGCTTTCTTTCACATTGTCTGCATTCTCATTGATTGGTCTTTGGTTCAGACATACTGGCGCCTTTACTCTTGGCAGTTGGCTTTCAGACTGGTCATCAGTGCTTCTGCTTCATTAATTGATCTCTTTTTTTTGTTGTTGTTGGTTCGTTGTCAGACCTAGTATGTGGTGGGTGGGTGGGGGAGGGGGTGGAGAGCCTAGTGGCCAGAGCATTGTGCTCGTGATCTGATGGCCCAGAATCGAGCCACCACAGAGAAACCTGCTTTATGTAGTTTTACTTGGAAGTTAGATTAGTAGTTACTCAACTGTCTCAAAAGTCCTTTGGATGAGACTATTAACCAAGGCCTTGGGTGCAAATAAACACAGAACATCTTGCGCACATTCTGCCTTTTTGAAGAGTGGGCCATTTTGTGCCAGTGGGGATGGATGGACAATTTTTTTTTTAAACGCATGCACATGGGTGTCATGTTTAGACACCATCCCTGATGTCAAGAGTGCAGCTACCTGAATGGCAGGTAAAGATGGTCGCATACGCAAAATCTCACCATTGGTAAACCTAGCACTAGCCGAGGAACAAGAAAAGGAAAGAAAAAGACCTAGTATGGCTTTCAGGGTTTAGTAACTGTAATAAAAACGACACAAGTGATCACTTCAATGCTTGATAGGGAAACAAATACAGCTGCAGAAAAAAAAAAAAAAAAAAAAAAAAAGGGTGAAAGGGTGGCGCAGCGCTAAGTGGCGACGCGTTCTCCCGCTCTCCCCGGGGAGAGCAGCCCGAATTTCACGGAGAGAAATCTGCCGTGACTTAAAGTGGTATGAAATAAAATCTGAGCGCTTTGATTTGTTGCTTTACAAGATTCAGCGCTATATAAATTCCATACATTATTATTATTATTATTATTAAAAGCTAGTGGCAGAGTCCTTGAAATCAGCATCAATACTTTTGCTCTTAATCATCATAAAGATAAACTCTGGGAGGGAGAGAGAGAGAGAGAGAGAGAGAGAGAGAGAGAGAGAGAGAGAGAGAGGAGAGAAGAGAGAGAGGAGAGAAGAGAGAGAGAGAGAGAGAGATATAAAGAGAGAGAGAGAGAGTGAGAGAGAGAGAGAGAGAGAGAGAGAGAGAGAAGAGAGAGAGAGAGAGAGAGAGAGAGGAGAGAGAGAGAGAGAGAGAAGGGGGGAGGAAGTTTTCTTATTGCCTCATAAGAATACAAATGCAGTAAACTGGAATTACAAATGGAACACAACTCTCTCTCTCTCTCTCTCTCTCTCTCTCTCTTCTCTCTCTCTCTCTCTCTCTCTCCTCTCTCTCTCTCTCTCTCTCTGTGTGGTGTGTGTGTGTGTGTGTGTGTGTGTGTGTGTGTGTGGTGTGTGTGTGTGTGTGTGTGTGTGTGTGTGTGTGTGTGTGTAAGAATCGAAGAAGTATAAGCTGTAGCCTATCTCAGATATCGTGGATTTAGGTTCTCAGACATTGTGCTAATAAAATCCTGCGAAAAAGTTAATCCCTGGGAAGATTGGTCTCGTCGGCAGCCGGCTTGGCCATAGTGCCTACGTAAGTCAGGCAATGGAACGGTTCTGCTGACTGTGGTAAGCTAGGGGGGATAAAGTACCATCTGCCAGGGGATGTGCCCGTTAAATCTGCATTCAGTGACCAGTCTACACAGTTTGATTGAGTGTCTATAAGCTGTTTGAATGTGTGACTATAGCGCACGTTTGAATGTGCGATTATAGCATATGTGAATGTGTGACTATAACCCGTTTGAATGTGTGATTTTAGCACGTTTGAATGTGTTACTATGGCATGTGTGAATGTGTGACTATAGCATGAGTGAATGTGTGACTATAGCACGTTTCAGTGTGTGACTATAGCACGTTTCAATGTGTGACTATAGCACGTTTCAGTGTGTGACTATAGCACGTTTTAATGTGTGACTATAGCACATTTCAATGTGTGACTATAGCACGTTTCAATGTGTGACTATAGCACGTTTCAATGTGTGACTATAGCACGTTTTAATGTCTGACTATAGCACATTTCAATGTGTAACTATAGCACATTTCAATGTGTGACTATAGCACGTTTCAGTGTGTGACTATAGCACGTTTTAATGTGTGACTGTAGCACATTTCATTGTGTAACTATAGCACATTTCAATGTGTGACTATAGCACGTTTCAATGTGTGACTATAGAACGTTTCAATGTGTGACTATAGCACGTTTCAATGTGTTACTATAGCACGTTTCAATGTGTGACTACAGCACGTTTCAATGTGTAACTATAGCATGTGTGAATATGTGACTATAGCACGTTTCAATGTGACTATAGCACGTTTCAATGTGTGACTATAGCACGTTTCAATGTGTGACTAAAGCATGTGTGAATGTGAGACTACAGCATAATTATGTGAATGTGTGACTATGGTATGTGTGAATGTGTGACAGCAGAAAGGGGTGGGGGTTGGGTTATGACCCGTGTTGCAGAGAGAAAGAAGCATAACGCAAATGATAAAGTGTAAACTGTGTGCCACTTAACAAATCTATTTTGACAGATGAGCCTATATCTGCATCAAAAAACTGTAGCAGCATGCCTATATTTGCAACAAAGAATGTAGCCTTAGGCCTATAGTTGTATCCAATAATGTAGCATCAGGCCTATATTTGCACCAAAGAATGTAGCCTTAGGCCTATAGTTGTATCCAATAATGTAGCATCAGGCCTATATTTGCAACAAAGAATGTAGCCTTAGGCCTATAGTTGCATCCAATAATGTAGCATCAGGCCTATATTTGCAACAAAGAATGTAGCCTTAGGCCTATAGTTGCATCCAATAATGTAGTAGAAGGCCTATATTTGCATCAAAGAATGTAGCCTTAGGCCTATAGTTGTATCCAATAATGTAGTAGAAGGCCTATATTTGCATCAAAGAATGTAGCCTTAGGCCTATAGTTGTATCCAATAATGTAGTAGAAGGCCTATATTTGCATCAAAGAATGTAGCCTTAGGCCTATAGTTGTATCCAATAATGTAGCATCAGGCCTATATTTGCAACAAAGAATGTAGCCTTAGGCCTATAGTTGCATCCAATAATGTAGTAGAATGCCTATATTTGCATCAAAGAATGTAGCCTTAGGCCTATAGTTGTATCCAATAATGTAGCATCAGGCCTATATTTGCAACAAAGAATGTAGCCTTAGGCCTATAGTTGTATCCAATAATGTAGCATCAGGCCTATATTTGCACCAAAGAATGTAGCCTTAGGCCTATAGTTGTATCCAATAACGTAGCAAAAGGCCTATATTTGCACCAAAGAATGTAGCCTTAGGCCTATAGTTGTATCTAATAATGTAGCATCAGGCCTATATTTGCACCAAAGAATGTAGCCTTAGGCCTATAGTTGTATCCAATAATGTAGCAGCAGGCCTATATTTGCACCAAAGAATGTAGCCTTAGGCCTATAAGTATGTTCTTTCGAGCCAGAAGGCCCATAGAGCCGGAGCTTATCCCGGTTTCTGTAGCGTTAAGCGAACTGATGGTTTTTCACCACCCCTGTGACAGGACGCTAGTCTGTCGCCTGATACTTCCCCAGCAGAGCTGGTACCCACTTGTACACCTGGGTGGAGTGAGGAAAATAGGAGTAAAGTGTCTTTCCCAAGGACACAACACTGAGCCGAGCGGGGATCGAACCCGCGACCTCTGGATCACGAGTTGACCGCTTAAACCACTCGACCACGGTGCCTCCCCTTAGGCCTATAGTTGTATCCAATAATGTAGCAAAAGGCCTATATTTGCATCAAAGAATGTAGCCTTAGGCCTATAGTTGTATCCAATAATGTAGTAGAAGGCCTATATTTGCATCAAAGAATGCAGCACCAGGCCTGTATTTGCATCAAAGACTATAGTAGTAGCAGTATATTCCCATCACAGATTCCAACTAAAATACCACATACCAGTGTTCTTTTGCCAGCCACAAAAACTAAGAATTGGTACAGATTAATAATCCTGGGATAGCTTGCTCGGGACAGGACTTTGACTTGGTTTTTGTCTTAAGTTCAAGTAAACCTTGACATGGCCTTGGCAGTTGTTTGGGCTTTCAGCAACATTCAACTAAATCTCAACTGGCGGAAACTGATTCTATGTCACAGATAATATCTGCCTTCCATTGATGGGACACGAACTTCGCGTGCAAGCGTCTCCCTTGTGAAATTCTGGGCGTTCTGGAAAAGGAAGACATGGATTATCCTAAATCAATGCATGCACATGAAGGCACACGTGTTTACTACAACTCTTGGGGTGACAATAAGTTAAAAACTCAGGAAGTTCATGAAGAAGGATTCACACATGTGGTCAAAACCTCTTTCATTATTACAGCATCAGATGACGTTCTTCCTGCTTCCTGGTGTCCTGGTTTTCTGGAGAAGCTGCCCCTCCAAAATGACAGCATAGCAAAGTGTCCCATTTTCCCATGAAGCCATTGTTCGAAAATGAGCGTGTGGAAAACAATGCATGTCAGCACCGCTACCGCTCAGTACTAGATGATACACACGCATGTGCATACATGTGCATGTGCATACATTTTCCTTTTTTTACTGGTTTAATTCAATGATAAAGGATGCAATAATGTAGTATTTCAGTATAATCATTAAGAAATGTGTTCTTAGATAGATGGCTTGATGAAAAAAAGCAAATGCATTGCTTATTCAATGTACCATCTGGAAATAAAATGTTGACTTGACTTGACTTGACTTGACTTGACTTGACACACATGCCATAGCATACACGCTCGCAAGCGCACAACCACAAAACTGCAAGAAAGATAATGAGGTACAGGTTCAAAAATGTTTTAGTATGATAGGACTATTAAGGATGTAAAATTCCCATTCGACTCTATAGTTAGGTTAACTTCAAGTACACGAACTAAACTTGAATTAGTATAGAAAAAGTTGTATACATAAGGAAACTTTTTTTGCCTCGGTTTCTTGGGAGGGTGGGGGGGGTTTAACTGAATAGTGTAGCCACAATCATTTGATAAAGTGCAAGATCCCAACATAAATTTCACTTCCTTTCCAAACTCTTAGCCATGGTTTTTCCAAAGTCTGCTGATGTGCGAGTATTTCCTGGGCTCACACGTCGAAATCTGGGCATGAAGATGACTGCCTTGCCTGATGACTCTGGCAGCAGCACCTTAAGCCATTCATTGAAGCCCAACTGCTAAACACCAAAAGCTAACGCCCATGCACCAACTCCCACTTAATATCGTAATGACTTCCAACTACAACATTATTTTCCTGACTAAAAGACCTATACTGCAAGGGTATAGAACTTACGTATTCCATACGTTTGACCATTTGTTTCCACTAAGAGCTGAATGGTTATGATAAAGTTATCTGTCCATAAAAGTCAGACATTGTTTTTTTATGTGCAGCGTCTGTTTTCTGTCGTCATCACTATTGAATCAGAGCGTGTGTTGCTCCTGCTAACACTTGTTATTGAAGCTATGTGTTGCTTTCATCTTGCAATGTATAGGTTATGAGATGATACATACATACATACACACATACATACAAACATGCATACATACATACATACATGTATATGTGTATGTATGTACTAGTGCCCCTTTTCATTGGTCCTACGCGTATGACTACGCCATGTTTGAAAAAAGAAACAAAGAAATAAAATAAAAAATACAAGTCATTTGGGCATTAAACTTTGTTCTCCAACTTGCACCTCTTCAAGCTCCCTGGGTTATGTTAAAAGAAATGCATCTCTTCCATCAACAAAATCCCAAACTTCTAAAATAGTACTTTCTTTTGCAATGGCCCTTCTTAGTGTAACAAACTTCTTGCAGGCTTCCATATGGGAAACTCTTTACATTCAAGTGACTTCAGGTTAAAAACGTATTTGCATTCAGAAATGTTTCCATGTCTTAATCAACCCAATATTACATCCAAACATAGTTTTGTGTGTTACTATCTAGATAATTGCAGCTGGCACGCTGTACTGTGAAATTTACGTATTTTTCAGCCACTTTTAGTGTGTGATATATGGGTTAGGAGATAAACCATAAATACAGATCTCACCTTGAAACACAGATCGGAAAAATAAAACCAAAAAATATATATATTTTTACAAAACGCTTTTAAAGCAATGATTTGAAAAGACCTTTAACAATTAAAAGACTGTATCAAGTGTTCCTGTTACTTCAATGTTATTGTCACTATGTCGCCCGTTCCTACCAGCACGAATTGCCCTATTGGTGTTAACGTGTGCGCAAAATATTCTGCGTTCCTGCATTCGCACAAGGGACCTCGGTTGCTAGTCTCATCTAAGGGACTTTTGGGGGGGGAGGGGGGGGGGGGGGGGGGGGCGTGGAGCCGGTAGTGATGTTGATTCCAGAGGAAAACTGCCCTCCTCGACGGGCGGTGGCTCAAACCCAGGCCATCAGGTCGGGAGTTCACCACTCTGACCATTAGGCTAATCCACCCCCTACTTGAAATCGAAATAGGTAACCTGCAAGGCTAAGAACAAACGCAGCTATAGATCAACAAAGAGCAGGATGGAAAAGGATGTGTGGGGGGGCAGGGGGAGGTGTTAAGCGGATATGGCTGATCAGTGCGCGCTTACTTCCTTGACTTCAGCCTTGACCTTGCAGACACAGGAAGTGCATTGGCCTGCCAGCCGTTCATCACGCTTAGCTGATTATGACGTCAGAAACATCCGGAGGTGTGAGCGAATGGATTTCATCACCTGTCAGGGTTCTTTTTTTATATGTTGCTTGAAGTTTAATCCAACATGTAACGTCATGCTTAAGGTACAAGGCAGATTTCAGATCAATTTTAACAAGAACAACCTAGCCTCAGAATGTGTGGAAATGTGTGTGGGTGTGGGTGTTGTCTGTCTGCATGCTTATGTTCTAAAGGAGAGGACAGGAAAACAGGTGGAGAAAATGAGCACCTACTTATAAGTAAGCACGTGTTTATATGTACAGATATATACACAGACGCATGTATTCATACACACTCAAGCATACTCTCACATACACGTTCATATTCTTAGGCATGCAACGGTGCGTGTGTGTGCGGATGCTCGCCCCCCCCCCCCCCCCCCCACACACGCACACACACACAACACAAGCCCTAAACAAACAGACACGCAGGTATATAGGTTTTCTCACCGAACTTATCCATAGTATCTGGATTCCCTCTACATTCACTCCATGTAATCACGAGAAAAAAAAAAGTCTTTTCTCTAGCACAGATGTTTGCTGCTCTTGTTAGTGTCGGATTTTCTGCATCCAGAAAAGAGCAGAGAGAAGAGGTGGGGGGGGGGGGGGGGGGGGGGTGTATACATCCCTGACCACCACAACCCAGTTTACAGGGCTCTATCCACAGAGCTCTCTGGCTGGCCGATCAGTTTCCCGTACCTGCTACAATCCAATCAAACCTCCATGGGAAACTCAATAGACGATGCAAATAATGGTCTGTTGGAAAGTGAGTCACCGAGATTCCCAGCCAACTCGGGAGAAGACTGGGGTTCTTTGTCCAAAGTGCTGGTGTTGATGTCCGCCCACCACCCTGTTTCCTGTCTCTCTCATGACCTCCCAGATTCCACTCCTACCCCTACCCTCCAGAGAGAGAGGAGGGGAGGGGGGAGGGGGCTTTATAACATCATTGACAAGATGAGTCTCCACCTAGACATACTGAACATGTGCAGAATTTTCGCCGACAGTGCCATCAGTTGAAAGATGAAGCCAGTTTGTTAAATATGAAAAAGAAGGAAAAGAGCAACAACAACAAGTTCACTTCTATAGGTATCTGACTTCAAACAAGCAAAGTTTAGGTTACTGAATTGCAAGAAAACAATTCCATAAAGGTACAGGAGACACAAACGAGAATTTCATCAATTCAATAATGAAGAGGATTCCAAACTTGTTTATTTGTTTTTATTATTTGACGTGAAAATTTAGCACCAAAAGTTGAAGAAATGCGAACACAAATTACTGTAATACATCTGCAAAGCTAACGATTTTTCCATATTGAGTTTGCCTCAAGCAGAAGAAATTGGTAAACTCAGATTGATTTGATACACAGCCAACTTAACCTTTCAACATTGAATATACTACAAGCAGGGGGGAAATGCAAATTATCATTCATATAATTATATGTGGGAGGGAGCCTTGAGCTCGCAATTTGACGGCCTGTTTTCTAGCCACCACTGAGGCACCCGTTCAAGGTGATTATTCCCCCCTGGAACTAACATCTGTACAGACTCTACTTCCCCGAAAGTCCTTCAGATAAGACTATAAACCGAGGTCCCATATGCGAGCACATGCAGAACATAATTATTGTGCACATGTTAAAACCTGTTCTGCTTTTAGAAGAGTAGGCCATTGCGTGCCGGTAATTCCTTCAGAACGCTTTTAGAAGAGTAGGCCATTGCGTGCCGGTAGGAACGGATGACAATTTTTTGTTTAATAAGCATACACTGGTGTCGTGTTTAGACATTATCCTCGAAGTCGGAATGCAAGCGCCTTGATGGTGGGCATAAACGGATGCATACGTAAAACCCGCTATTGGTGACCCTCGGACCTTTAGCCGAGAAACGAAAACAAAGTCCATGTTTATGCACAACTTGCTTGAGAATGAATATGCCATAGGTATAGGTACCCTACTATCCACCTCATCATCATCACTCCAGTCCTTGACCTAGATTGTCGTTGGGGAGACATGGAAGATCCGGTAGTCGGCCGTTTCTCCAGGCTGGTTTGTCTTGAGCTTTTCGCAGTAGCGTCGCCATGTGATGGTCCGTCCATACTTTGATGTTCGCCATCAAGCCCCTCTGTCCACCCCTGCGTCTTCTTCTTTCAAGTGTCCCCTGCAGGACAGTTTTGCCATGAGAGCTGTAACGTGAGACAAGGCCAAACCATGCCAGCTTCTTTCTCTTTACAACACCCATGAGGTGTTCGCTGTGACCCAGCTTTCGTGATGACCTCTCTTGCCAAGTCATGTCAGAGAAGGCAGTGGATGTGCTGGGTCAACAGAGGAAGAAGATAAATGGATCACTAACATTTTGGACCGCTGCAATAAGAGAAGAAAACATAAATATGTCTTTTGTGTGGTTTTAATTACCTGTAAGAGACGTGGAGAGGCATATATACCCAAAGCAAAAAATGCGTAATTATGGAAGGGACGGGGGGGGGGGTTATTGATTGGGTTTGGGTTATTTAGTTTTCAATCGACAGGAAATGGATGACTTTAAACTTTAACGAAAACAAGAACCTTACTTCTAAAAGGTCACAGGCACAATGAATTCAAGCCTTCAACTTTGGTTCCTAAAAGTACAAAGGTGCATTGCTTCAAAAACCTCCAACTTTTGCTCACAAGTAGGCAACGGCTCATAAGTTCAAACCATCAACTTTTGCTCCTGAAGGGACAAGGACATGTTAACTGCATGTCTTTTTCTCAAAGATGCATACTTTCCTCTTTTTTATGTTAATTTTTGCTTCTAAGTGAATGAATGCATTTCTGAACAATTGCTCCTAACTGAATGAAACACTTGTTTCAAATCTTTAACAGGTGGGGGGGGGGGGGGGGTAGCCTAGTGGTTAGAGTGTTGTGCTTTTGATTTGATGGCTTTTTTTTTGTATGGGCTTTCTTTAAGGGACAATGGGGTATAAAGAATCTTTCAGTCTCCAAGTCGCTCTCTGTTTTTAACGGGAGGGGGTGGGTCCTGTTTCGGAGGGGGGGAAGGGGATTCAGAATGGCAATGGCTGAAAATTGCAACCATGCATTTCACTTACTGCCTTCATTTGATTTTCCTAACGGATAATTTGCTTCTTTTCAACTAGAACCTACCGTGCTATTCGCAAAAATACGGCAACATCTGTCACTCTACTGACAGTAACATAGTAACCTCAGAAATAAGCTCAATTCAATCTGAGCATCTGGTGCGCTGACATTTCCAAATAAAGACCTACTTTCAGAGCGAACCTTCGACTATTCGTGTGCACCATGACTGAAGAGCTGAACCGTAATAACGAAGTTATCTGCCCGCGAGGGTCAGACGGGGTCTTTTCCTGTAGCGTCTGCTTTCTCTCACCATAATTCTATCAGTGTGCTTGCTATTCCTGTCAAACTCACTTAGCGACTTTTTTCAAAGAAATCTATGCAAGAAAAATTTCCAAAGTCTGTCAGTTTTTTGTGAAGGGTTGTTTTTTTGTAAAGGAAATTTTGTTCAGTCTAGAAGCTATAGTCTTGGTATGTTACGTTTGTTAGGAATTTGTATACTCTGGAATACTAACAAAGAGTAGGCTTACAATGTCGTTTCTTCATATTATAATACACAGCGTGTTTCTGTTCTCCATTGGGTTTTCACCAGTCTTCAGCACCTTATATCCTGCCTCTAACCTTTATAGGACTAACTCTCCAGTAAGTCCATCGACAAATACAACGATAGTGTGTGCGTGCGTGTATATGTATGTTAGACAATGACAATGACAAATTCTTTTATTTTGAGGATAATGACTAAGCACCCATGTGCTTTTTTACATCCATTCCCCGCCCTTAAGGATATATATGATAATATAATAAAATAAAGTAAAGCCAATACCAATACACTCACACAGTAAACGGGACAAAAAATAAATGTATATATACATATCCACACCCAAAATACCACAAAAGTCACCGAAAAAGAGAGAAAGGAAAAAAAAGCAACAACAAATAATAAAATGTGAACACACCAGCCCCTGTGAAAGTGAATGGAACTGACCTGCGCCAGACAGACAAGTTCACATACCTTGGCAGCAGCATCAAACCAGAGGGCGGCACAAAAGAAGACATCCACAACAGACTGGGCAAGGCCAGGAATGTGTTTAGGGAGATGAACAATATCTGGAGATCAACTCAGTACAGCACCAACACCAAGCTGAAGCTATACCAAAGCTGTGTTGTGTCTACGCTCCTGTACGGTTCCGAGTGCTGGAGGATGACGGAAGTGGATCTTACCAAACTTCGATCCTTCCACACCATATGCCTACGAAGAATTCTCCGGATCTTTTGGCCAGAGAAGATCTCCAATGAAGACCTACTACGGAGATGCAGGCAAGAAGACATGGGGACCATCATCACCAGACGACGGTGGAAGTGGATTGGGCACATCCTCCGAAGAGACCCACAGTCAATCACAAGAACAGCATTGCACTGGACCCCAGAAGGAAGGAGAAAGAAAGGAAGACCAAAAGCAATGTGGAGGAGAACTGTAGAAAGTGAGATGAAAGCCATGCAGCACTCTTGGGGATCAATGACTAGGTTGGCCCAGGATAGGCAGGAGTGGAAGCGCTTTGTTGCTGCCCTACACACCGCTGGGTGTAATGGCTAATGATGATGATGAAATAATAAAAGAAAGCAAAACAGAACAAAACAGAAAACATAGAAACAACCAAAAAAATACCAAAGAAACCAAGAGCAAAATAAAAGCAGCAACAACAACAAGGGGAGAGGGGACAACCAAATAATCCCCCCACCCAAAAAAAAAAAGACACACACACACACACAGTGGGAGAAGAGAGAGAGAGAGAGAGAGAGAGAGAGAGAGAGAGAGAGAGAGAGAGAGAGAGAGAGTGAGGGACTGTGTGTGTGTGTGTTGTGTGTGTGTGTGTGTGTGTGCCTTTTTCAGGTGTGATTAGTCTAAGGGAAGGAAATAGTTTGTTACAAGCTAACATAATTGCAAAATGTGACACAGCAGTTGCCTTTCTTGTTATTAAGTATAAGAGTGTAGAGGGGAAAGGGGGGGGGGGGGGGGGGGGGGGGCTCTATTTATTTTCCTTGTTTGTTAATTTGATTGGTTTATTGGTTGGTTGGTTGGTTGGTTGATTTTTATTGTTTTTGTTTCTTTGTTTTGATTTTTGTTTTGGTTTGGTTTTTGGCTGCTTTGGGGTTTTTTGTTGGGTTTGGGGGGTTTTTTGCTACCTTCCCCATAGGGATGCTAGGGGGCCTGTCAGTATCAATAACATCCCCACCTTCTGGAAATTCTGTGCTAGGATTTCCCTCTTTTCTATCCCTCTCTTCTTGTCTATCTTCTGCCTTCTTGATTCATTCTGCTGTCTTTTTTTTCTAGAAAGATTCAAAAGACAACAATTCTCTCCCACGCTGAAGTCGGATGCACTGGGCCTGACTTGCCAGGCGCTTAACGGTAGCTCAATGCAATTTCGCTCATACGACAAACAGCAATAGTTGCTGTTTGAGCGTTCCACGAAGAATAAGAATAATCTCAGTTGTTGATTTTTCGGCTTTTGTTTGCTTCTCTCCGGGTTTTTCTTCATATATTACTTGATCAAAAACATAGGTAAAAAATCTCTCTCTCTCTCTCTCTCTCTCTCTCTCTCTGATATTATTATATACTATGGTCCGTTGTTGTTTTCTTTTAGGTGATTTTTTTTTTAAATTAAAATCTTTAGTGTTTTTATTTGGTGTAGTGGTTTTTCTTCTTTTTTTTCCCATGCTTTGTGGAGTGTCTAAATCCATGCTCATCTTACAAGGACAAATTGTAAGACTAAAAACTGTATCCTTGCGTATCAAAGGCCATTAATTCATTCTTTCTCGTTTATTTGGTTGTATTATATTTATGTCCTAGCGGATATTTCCGATTTATGGACTATGAAAGGGAGGCTTAGTGTCTAGAGAGAACTCTTGTCTGCCATAGTGCCCTCTCCGAGAATAGACAAAGGGAAGTTATTACGCCCTTTTCTCCAAGCCAACTACTACAAAAACTTGCCTCCCTTGTTCACCCTTTTCTTTAGCTTTTCTCTCTTTCCATGCCCACGTCTGTCAGTTTTAAACATGCATCCAGGCACGAGAGAGAGAGAGAGAGAGAGAGAGAGAGAGAGTGGAGTGTGTGTGTGTGTGTGTTGTGTTGTGTTGTATATCACTCTAAGTCACGGCAGGTTTCTCTGCGTGAAATTCGGGCTGCTCTCCCTGGATAGAGCGCATCACCACAAGAGCACCGCCACCAGTTATCTTTTTTTCTTCTTCTCCTTTTCCTGTCTACATGTGTATTTGTTTCTCTATCAAAGTGGCTTTGTTCTACAGAATTTTGCCAGGGACAACTCCTTTGTTGCCATGTGTTTTTTTACGTGCGCTAGATATGTGTAACACATGGGGTGTTGTCTCATCTGAAAGACCACCACTCACAATCCAGTGAATAGGGGAAAAAATTCTGGCCCAATTGGAGATCGAACCACCACACATTCGAACCCGAGACTTTTCGCTTTCTAGGCAGGTGTGTTACCTCTAGACCACCGATCCACCGAACTCATAAGCAGAAACATACGTATCATTAAGCTGCTGACCACACACACACACACACACTGTCACACACACACACCATACACACACACACGCACACACACACTCTCTCTCTCTCTCTCTCTCTCTCTATCTCTATCTATCTATCTATCTCACACACACACACACACACTCACTCACTCACACACACACACACACACACACACACTCACTCACTCACACACGCACGCACACACACGGCAAACCCATACCCTGTTGTTCAAAGTGCACAAAGCAAGCGGCACTAAGATTAAACGGTGTCAGCGTAATTTTCTTTTTTTAAGTAATGCCAGTACCGTTTTACACTACTAACTATAGTGATAGCGATTACATAGTGCGCCAACAGAAATTAAAATCGCAGCTGGTTTTTTGTTGTTTGTGTTTGGGTTGGGTTTGGGTTTTTGGCTTGGGGGGGGGGGGGGGGGGGGGGGGGTCGGAGGGGGAGGGAGGAGTATTTAGGATGGGGGATGTCGTTTTTTTGTTGGGGGTGGAGGAGGGGTCAGATTAAAAATCCGTTGCATTAGTTTAAAACACAAAAAACCTGAATAAATTGTCTCCTGATTCTGCCTTGAGAATGAATAGGAATGATCTGTCACAGAATTGTAGTAATCCACCAAATTTTACTAAGGAGCTGAGGCTGATGACTGAAGATATTAAATGATGTAACTCTGTTACTTTTATAATAACTATAATAACAGATTGCCCGGGGCGGATGGCCAGGACTCACGTCACAGTTGGTACGGGTATTGACCAGAGGCCTTGACTGGGCAGAGCAGAGCAGCTGATCCAGTTTGGGGAAGGAACTCTTGCGTGACTGATCTCCAAAGTCCAGTCGTTTAATCGCTACAGCTCCCGGGGAAAGTGTGAAGATTTTGACCACTCAAGCGTACAACTCTACTAACGTTCCCACACTGCCGATTACTTGACAGCCAACAAAAACTCAGAAGACGCAGCCGAGGTTATTCAAAAGTCCTAGCAAGTGATGATGGTAGAAACTTCATCGCTACATCTGTGACGCGTTACGATTTGGTCGAGAGTTGATAAGTTTCGATGGCAGTTATCATTAAGAAGTATGACACTTCACAGGGAATCTAGGAATGTGGTGGTATCAGAAAGCCACGGTTAGCCATGAAGCCTATGCGGTTTATTCAGTTTACATCTTAAAGTTCATTCCTTGTCTAAGTTTCCCTACCATTCCTCTCTGGGAGTCTCCCTCATCTTCCAGATCTCTTCTCTCTCTCTCTCTCTCTCTCTCTCGGGTGCAAAAGCACGTACACGCACGCACTCACATGCTCTTTTTTTCATTTTGGTATATTTGAAATTATTGATCATTACTTTTAATAATAATAATAATAATAATAATAATAATAATAATAATAATAATAATAATAAATAAACAAGAAATACATTTCTCCTCTCCAAAGTCAGTTTTGAAATATTTGTAGGGAGAACAAAAAATTTACTACTTGCTTCATTTTCAGACTGTTGGGGGGTTTTTTGAAAATAGTTTTGCAGCTGTTTTTGACATTGTGACATAATGTATTGACGTCAATCTGTGAAAAACTGTCTACTCCTAACACAGTCAAACCCAGACTCTTCAAGTGTGCTTCTAATGTATGCTAACCATGGGAACACGACGAACGCATTGAAAAAGTTGAGCTGGTGTGATCCTTTGTCAACTGAAAATGCACTTTTCTGACATATAGTAAAAGAACCTGTTTGAACTCTACTCCTTAACATGTACAGTTAGAAAACAACACCTAGCTTGTCGTTTCCATTATTTAAAAAAAAATTAACTGTTTATTTAGCCTTGTGCTATTCAATATCATTATTTTCGTTTTACAATTTTTGACCTTTAGTTTCAAACACACACACACACACACATTTTCTTTTTTTAATACATGAGGGGAAGTTGGTAGTCTCAGCAACGTATACAGGAAACTTTGAAAGCAAATTATGAATTACTTCAAAGTAACTTTGTGTTTTGATGTTTCTGTCAAAATTATCAATGTTACCTGTGCTGAAAAGAGGCATATCTATCTATCTCCCCTTACAAGTATCTATCTAGTTGCTTATTTGTTTTCTGGGCTGTGACCTTAAACTGAGGTCATGTACCTTGACTGAGTTTTACCCTAAGCAAAGTTTCATTCAGTCATTCCCATACCCTGTTTAGAGAGGACAACAAATTGATGGACGGGATTCGGTTATACATGTCTCTCTTTTCAAAAATGAGAGCCTTGTATTTGCATATGCACAGAGGTATCATCAATCATACATCTTTTATGCTTGTTTGTGAGTAAATCCGAGTGTACGTGTGTATGGTAAACCAAGGTAAACAACAATTCGCATTCTTTTCATTTGATTGGTTCGAATAGTAATAGGTCAGGGCCCGTGACAACTTGACCTGAGAAAAATGACTTTAGTCTTAAATTAAATGGAATTATTGGTATTTATCGGTACTGTATGGCTAGTTATTGCCTGAACTGTCTTTAGAATTGAAAATTAGCGTGTGCAGGATTTACGAATGTAATATTTCTGCGGTTCAGTTTCTCATTAATATTCATGAGAGCACTCGGTACGATATTTACGTTGGAAGCCATAGTCAATATTATAGATATAGTCCGTTTCTATAGAAGTTTCAACTTCATAGAAAGCAAAAACGCCGCCCTCCGGATGTATTAGCTCTCTTCTAGATGGACACTACGTCCATTATCACCCAGGTTAGCAGGGAAGATGAACTTCTCAATACATTTCCCGCATCGGAAAAAGGTAAGCCAGTTTGCTGCAAGTGGTCTTAAAAATGGCGCTGAAGTGCTGGAATGCGAGGGCACCTGCTGCATTGTCAGCAAAGTTTTTGTTAATAAACAGCTTTGATAGTAACGCATTATTCTGTTATAAGCATGTGTTGTGTTCATAAATAACGGTTACGTTATCCACTCATTTAATTGCCTTGGTTTTTATCAAAACATAATGATATGAAAGTTCCTAAGATGAGATTTTAGAACGGCAGAGTTATCGGGTCTGACACGAAATTTGTGTCTACTGTTGCTTCGTAAACAAGATCATACGCAATCGCAGATTATTTGTAATTGTTGCATCCGTTAACATTGTTAAGATGGAATGCAATTCCAAAAGTGTGCCAAAGATTGATTTCCAGCTTTGTGACATCGCACAAAGTAAGAAGTCAAGGACATAACTCGACCATGCAACAAACAACAGTGGCCAGTGTAAATTGTTCAATTGAATTAGCCAGACAGACAAATTAAATGATAGAATGCAGACGACCATATGCAGGTCACAAGTGTAGATCCAGATAACGAGGATGTGGTGCCTGTATAATGACTCAAAATGTGTGTATTACTCTATCAATGCATGCAGAACCTTTGAAAGCCTTGCCCCTGTGCAGCTGTTTGAGTCAGCTTTATGGTTGGAAGGCATGAATTTAAGTAATCAAATAAATTGTTGAGCCCTTCACTTCAGCTAAAGGGATTTTCTATTTTTCTTCCAGATAGGAATATTATATTCATATATATTGCCTCAGTGCTTGTTTAGAAACTTGTTCATGTAGGCTTTACCATTATTAGTCCACAGATTGCATGCTACATTTGCTAGGGGTTCGGGATAGCCTGGTGGTTAGACTCAGACTCAGAGTGATGTGCTCATGATCTGCTGACCCTGGTTTGAATCTCATTCAAGAGGATTTTTCCTCTGGAGTTAACAAAGAAGTCCTTTGGATGATAATTGATACTAAACCGAGGTCCCCTGTGCAAAAGCATGCAGAACATCTTGCACACACATTAAAACCAGGTCCACCTTTCGGAAGAGTAGGCCATTGGCATTGTTTGCCAGGGGGAACAAATGACAAAATTTACAAAACTGCATTTACTTGGGGACTGGACAAAGAACATGACTGCTTATTCCATTTTCCTTGAAATAAAAGAATAAATAATAGATATGGTGTTTTTAATTATTTATAGATGAATTCCATATAAAACCATTGTTCTGATTATGATTGGCCTGCAAGTAACAGATGTTTGAAAGGCCTAAAGAAAGCAGCTTTATTTCTATTGATTACAATATAATGCTAAGTGGTACTGTTGTTATGTATTCACTCATTATCATTTAATTTTCAGAGAAATTGATTCAGAACCAATGATAATGTTCTGTAACTCAAGAAGGTGTGACAAAACATCCTTCATGTGGTACATACAGATTGCACTGTTGGTCTTTCAGTTTTCAGAAGGTGGTTTTACAATGAACAGAATATTCTGTGTCACCCCTTTGAATGGAACACATTTTCAGCACCTTGGCAAATACTTTTCAAACTGCTGCAGCCAATGCACCAGTGAAGCTTTGTGCATGCTGTGTATTATTTTTCTATCATCCATGCCACTAGCCATAACAGGCTTAAGTATTATCTACATATGGCTGGGTTTTTGATAACTTGTGTACAAGTTTTTTTATTCGCGCTTACGCAGTGTACTTTCGTTTCTCTCTCATAGACATGGGACTTGAACCCTGCTCTTTTCAGATAACAAGTTCAACACTCTGCACTGCAAAGTTTGAATAAAGACTGAGAACTGGGGAAGTGCAACACTAACGATAACACCCTTAATGAGAGAAGTTAACAAAAAAGAAACACTTTTTTTTTAAACCTTGTCACAAAAACAAACAAAAGTTTGGATTATGCAGTAAATGTTTATGACTAGCTGATCCAAGTGCCCACTTAAGGGATTTTATGTATTGTCAGAGTGCATGCACAGCATACATTCTTGGGGGAGGGGGTGGAGTGGAGGTGTCGTTCCTCAGCTAGAGCTTTAAAGTTTACTTTTGGTAAGATTTTGGATATGGTTGGTTGTTTTATAATTATAGTACTCTTCAAATTTCTTCAAAACAATGTTGCCGGGGTAGAGCTCTATGTCAGTGTGCTCAGTTTTCACAACCGAACCTATCGCACCCAATTTACCAAAAGTTGAGCTTGTACTTGGAAAATATGTGGGTTGATTAACTTAGAGTACTTAAAAAGCAATGTAAAAATGTGATGGTGTTTATTGTTGTTGTCTTTATTGAGTCATACTCATAGTAGTCTGCAGTGTAATCCCATCTTTCTGTCTCCAGGCCAAGTTTATCGATAGCATAAAACTAGTGTTGTAACTAACTTAAGGTTTCATTGCAACAAGATTTGCATTTATAACTGTTCCTGCACCAGTTCAGGTTGTTATTATTTAACATATTTGTTAACAAAATGAATCACTGAATCAAGATAAGCAATTACAGTGTTTGGGGTCTGGCTCCCCCAATCACTGTCCTGAAGTTTTGTGTATTTTATTACCAAATAGTATAGGCCTTGCCAGCAGCTCAATTAACAAGAACAGTGGGGATGTAACTTCAGTTTCTGGGAGAGTTCTTTCTCACTAAACTAGTATTGCACTGTGGTAGTGGCATTTTTAAGTGTGAAAACAGCTGCATTATCTATTGTGGCAATCGCAGTACAAAAACAAAATTCCCCAAAATCAGAAAGTGGCTCCCACTGCCTTCACTGGTTTCAGTGGGGGAAAAAATTGGTGCTTTTACAGTATTAGTGTTAAAGACAAATCAGTGTGCTGGCCTGGGCATATGGTGGGGGAATAGCCATAATTTGACTGCTTGTAGACATCCTAGACTTAACAAACCTAAATAAAGTCTGATGTGCACCAAATTTGGTATGTATACTTGCTTAATAAATAAAATAAGATAAAAGGATGCTGAATTTATTGTTTTCAACATATAATGATATATAATGTGTATCGAACACATTGCATTAGAATAGTCGGCTTTTAGCTGACATATTAAACCAGTGGATAATTCTATATTTTTTCTTTATACTTCTTACACTATAAATATAATGGCTATTAACAATTTGTGCTGCCTCAATGTCATGTGCATTTTCATTTTCTACTTCTTCAGAACTGTTTTTGCTTGCTTCAAAATCCAGTACATTTTCACTTCATTGTTAACTTCATTCTCATCAAGGTCAAGCAAACATACAATGTTGGCGTCACTCAGACTTTTTTTTATTAGACATTCTTCTCACCAAAAACACTTCAATCAGAAATGTACACGATAACTTGGATAAGTCTACCAGATATAATAATTATTCTTGTCTAACAAGGGAAGTAATTGTGAAGTCAAAAAGAGTCTAAACCAACAAAAACAATGATTTTTGTACCTTGTTCCACCGAACCCTCGATCAAAGGGTCCCAGCTGTGGGAAATGCTTTCCAACAGCTTTGATCGAAGGGTCCCAGCTCAGAAGTGTAAATTAATGTGTTGGGGCAGAAGAGGAGCATTCAGTTTGCCCTCAGACTCCAACAGAAAATCGAGCTTGCATCCCTTCACTGGGCTTCAGGGCATTGGCAGCCAAAACAACACACACACACATTTGCGCGTGCGCACACACACACACACACAATTATCCTGTCAATATTCTTTTGCATGGTTTCACCAATTGCTCATTTACCATTAGAATTTGTTCCTTTCTAATTTTCCCTTTGGTGATACATAGTTTTTGGGGAACATAATATGTTAATTGTTGTGACATTGAAAGGGAAAGACATGAAAATAGATTATCATGATGATTAAATTGATCTTCCTGTATATTAATATTGTAGGGGACAAGCTCACGTGGGTATGCTGTAAATAAACTGTCAACCATATTGATTGATTTACAGCTGCTGCCACAGATATAAAGTGAAGGGCGGTTTTCATCTCTAGCTCTTGTCCAGATGTTGTCAATAGGCTGGGGTATTAGTCATCCAAAGTGTGTGGCGTTCGAAAGAGTGTGGCGTTCGAAATAGACCAGTGTGTAGGCTACTGTCAACTGCTTTGCTCTAGCGGCTGACTTTTCGGAGGGTTTTTTTCGTTGTGAACAGTTGTGGTGGAAGATAATTTTCGTTTCGCGACACCGTGACTCCATTGTTTATTTTGTTTGGAGATAGTTGTCAGAAATACTTGAAATCATCCCACGAAGGACAGCTACAAAGTCGGTTACACGCTAACTTCGCTTCAGATTGATTTGTGACATGCTGATTTTCATCATTTTCAACCTGATCTTAGTTGTGTGTACTGGATACTTTAGTGTATATATTGGCTTATTGCCTGGGGTCTTTGTTAGTTAACCAACCTGTTGGATTCCCTGACACTGATACTGTGACAGTCTTTGCCACATACTTAATGAGATGATGATTTATTCAAACTGATGTCTTGCTTGGAAAACTGAAAACTGCCAATTGCTTTTCTCACAATTAATAATTGTTTAGTTGGTTGCGATTTTTTGTTGTTGTTTTTTTTGGTCTGTTTTGTTTGACTGTTCAAGTTTAATAGCAATGGCTGGTAAAGTTAAAAGTAAAGCCAGCTCTTACAAGAAGTGTAAGGTGAAGGAGGTTGAGCAGGAGTCTCCAATAAGAACCGTTATTTTTAAAGTGGGGCCAGACGATAGCGATGGTGATGACTGTCTGCCTGGGGCCAGTGGTGGGCATTGTACCGAAGAGGAACTTTTTGTGTCGCCAGTTAACTGTTGGGGAGGGCTAGTGTTTCATGTGGCACAGCTTCTGAAATGGATGTTTTCGTACAGAGGTAAAAATAAGAACTCGTTATTTACACAGTGTAAAATGTATTCATGAGCCCGTGTCTGCGTACACCTGTTTAGACACTTCACATCCCCGAAGTCAGAATGCAGCTACTTTAATACAATAATAGTGATCAAAAAATGGTTGCATCATATTATATAAGAAAGACTAGCTCCAGCTCCAACCAAGAAACAAAACAAAAAAAGACACAACACAATACACTTAACACCACACGCACGCATGTACACCTCTCTCTCTCTCTCTCTCTCTCCTCTCTCTCTCTCTCTCTCTCCCTCTCTCCCTCTCTCCCTCTCTCTCAGAAGTTAAACCTGCCATGCATACATCATACATGTATTAGTTATAAATCATTACCATTTTTAAATTGTACCTTTTTTCCTCTGTTGACCCCAGGCTTCATCAGAACCATTCACTGATTCATTGTCGTTCAAAATGTTCTTCATTGATTATTTCAGGCAGACAAGTTCAGCATAGCAGTTCTGTCATAAGTAAGTACAGTTTATTCAAAGAAAAGATAACAAGAAGTATATCAAGGACTGATGTTGGTAGTGCTTAATGTTAACAGCAGAAAGAGTTAATGGGATATCGCCAGTAATCATACAGTGCTATTTTTAGCTATGATTATCTGATGACAAGTTTGTCAGAATATGGTACGGTAGTACAGCTGTCTTTCCCACCATGACTGTTCATGTTATTTGCGTCTTAAGATTACTCCTTAGTAGCAGGCTCCGCATCTAAATTGATTGATCTCATAAACCATCTGCAGTTCATTAACAGTAGTCATGGGTGTGGCTGACTGTATAATTAGTATTGCTAAGTAAGTCATGTTTTAAGAAGACATGGAGTAAAGGTGTGCCGATATGAAAGATGTTTTCTGATTAAACAAGGGTTTGGGCATGGTTTCAGTGTATGGGGTACATGTATCTTTGTGCAAAAGTAGGCACTCTAGGCTTTGTTTCTTTTGTTTGGGTAGATTTTATATCCTTTGTAAAAAGGTACTGTTAAGTTGATAGTACCCAAAAAACCCAGAGCTTGTAAAACGTCAACAGGTTCATGCTTGTTAGTAACGCTACCTAGCTATTTATTTAAATTGGTTTATTTTCATAAATTTGGGTTTTGCTATTCATTTCATTGGGGGGGGGGGGGGGGGGGGGGGGGGGGGGTGCTGGCTTATCTGTCAGTAGGAAGACAAATGCTCGAACTGTCGAGCACATTCCTTTTCTGGGTCAGTGGGTGTGAGAACAGTGTTAGTGACGCAGCTGGTGCCTTTTCAGTATAATTCAGTTTGGAATGTCTGAAATAAGAAAAGACACCTTATTCAGTCGGGTAATGACCTAACCTGAAGAGGTCTTTATCTTTTAAACTTTGTTGATGTCATCTTGATCCCTAGCTGAGTAGTTATAAGATCATCATATTGATACCATTATTTGGGGGGGGGGGGGGGGATTAACCTTAATCCCACCTCAATAGTTATTTAATTTACGCCAGATTATGGGGAGAAAGGTGGTGGTCTTGGAATTTTGACCTGTCAGGATCTTCCTGCAGTGCAGATTAAATGTAATGTAAAATTTGAATTATATTGAACTTGGAAAGTTGGTGAGTGCACTTGTGATATATGTTATTGTTACTCTAGTCACCTGTCCACTATTGTTACTCTAGTCACCTGTCCACATTGCACTTGCATCTTACTTATCCAGCTCTGCAAATTATTTTGTCTTTAATAATGGGCTTGGAAAATAGCACCCTGTGTGTTTTGGATCGGAAAAAAAGTGTTGTTTATCCACAGGGGCCTACTAAATTAGTGTCTTATATAAATTGTAGGATCAGACCGTACATGTATAATAGTACTAAGAAAGTGACTCAACAACATTGCAGTCAGGTTGCAGCCAATGTTCACAGCCACAGGCCTATCACAGACCTATTGATCAGTCAGTCAAACTGCAGTCCAAGTTTCACAGCCAAAGGACTAAGTGTCAGCGTTGAAGTAAATTATGCAAGTGTAGCATGTAGTGTGCAAGGCAGCTGATCTAAATTATGCAAGTGTAGCATGTAGTTTGCAAGGCAGCTGATCTAAATGTGTTTACTCAGTTTTTTATTTTTAAAAAAAAGAGTTGCATGATTTACTTTTCAGGTGAAAATTACGTGTTTGTGATTTTCCCCACGTCTCTGTCACACAGGTACGCCGGCGCCAGCCCTGAAGAAGCCGCGTAACCGAGGTCTGTTCAGTTCGTTCTTCTGTTGTTTTGGAAACAACAACAACAACAACAATAACAATGCACCCACCAACTGCCAGGTTCCTGCAGTGGAGGAAAATGGCAACCCCATGGTAAGTCCTTCTGACAGGTCAATGAATTTATGTGGGTGTTGTTGTTGGGGTTTTTTTGGGGGGTGGGGGGGTTACAAAAGACATGTTTATGTAAGTGTGTGTGTGGAAAATGACTTCGGTGCACTCATTTCTTTTTTTCTGTCGGGGGGGGGGGGGGGGGGGGGGGGGGAGTTCGGTTTGTTTGTGGGGGTTTTTTTTTTGGGGGGGGGGGGTTGCTATGACTTTCATTCATAGTGTAATTTATTTGAAAACAAGATGATGATCAAGTACACAGTGGTTAAAGTGACAGTTTTTCAGGATGAATATGAGGTACTTGTTTCGTGAACACCTGGCATCTAATTCAACCAGAGAAAAGGCATTGACTGCAAAATTGTGTCAGTAATGCGTATGGGTCACAGGGAGTGCATGCGCCATCTGTTTTGGATTGGGGGGGGGGGGGGGGGGGGGGCAGTATTTTTTCCCATGAAACTTTGAAAGTAATAAATGTAAAATCAATAGTGAAATCTGAAGGTCTCATGTCATTGGCATTTGCAAAGTTTGACAGTTGGTGAATTATGCAAACGTAAGCTGATAGTGATATAGTAAACAGTCCACATGTGGTATAATGTCAACTAAATGTAACCCAGTAAATTAATATTATTCTGTTAATTGATTTGTGTTGTTTGTATTGTTGTGCATCATTATGTTGGAAAGGGGATTGTTTGTTGGGTTGGTATTTGTTATTTTTACCTTCAGTTAGTATTTTCATAAACAAAGTTTCTACAGTATACACAGCTCTACAGGAAAACCTGAAAAGGGGGTGGGTAAGCCCTTGGGACCCTGCTGACTTTTGCAGTGTACATCAGTTTGTGTGTGTGTGTGTGTTTTACTTTGTGTGTATCCATGAGAGTGGATGTTGGTTGGTTTGGGTTTGTTTTGTTTTGGTGGTGTTGGGTTTTTTTGTTAGGTTGTGTTATGGTTTGTTGTTTGTTTTTTTTTTGTTTGTTTGTTGTTGGGTTTTTTGGGGGGAGGGGTATTTCTTTAATTTTTGTTGAGTTGGGGGGGGGGGGGGGGGGGGGGTTGGGGTGGCAAGTTGGTGTATTTTAGGAGGGAGGTAAAGATAGTTATTAAGTATGCTAGAGTTAGATATTTTGTTTTGTTTTGATAAGGGCCTAGAGGGAGGGTGTAGTTGTGCCTGAAGTGAGTTTACTCAACACTTTTGAAGTAAGTGCGCACATGTGTGGGGTAATAACTGTTTTCTTTTTTAAAAAATTTCTGTTATTCTGTGTTTCCAGTTTGTGACAAGAGTTAAATTTGTTTTTTTGTTTTCAGTGAGATGTGTACATATAGCTTCATGGTTGGTTGGTGGATTTGCTAATGTTTATTTGGTGCTGCAAACAATGTAAATTATCTGATAATGTTTATAAAAATGCCCATGAACGCATTATTATGACATAAAACTGTGACGCCTGCAAACACTTGTTAAAATGATCTTGAGGGTGTGTTGGTTTTCAATTTCAGCCTCTGGAGGGGTACCTTTTGCCTGCCATCCTCAAACAGGATGTGGACAGGAAATGTGTTGTCATCGACCTGGATGAAACGCTTGTACATAGCTCCTTTAAGGTATGGTATCTAGAGTACGTGAAGTTACTGTGAGAGAGTATGTGTTGTGGCTAATAAATAAACTTGCTGTTGTAGAGGAGCTATGAGGTTGCTAAGCAGCACAGACTTAGGCTATGTAAATCTGTGCACAGGTCAGAACTCTAGATGATGTGTGGATTAGGTGCAATCGCTAGCCGTAAGTGTGCAGTGTATAAGATATTTGTTTTCTTTTTTTTTTTGTAGTGTCAGTGGCTTGAGAAAGAGTTAAACTGCATCTCTGCAGTGAGGCTGCAATATTTTTTTCAGATACTTACCAGTATAATAAATTTATGCTTTCAGCCATCATTTCCTTGCCTATCATCAGAATATTTCACTGTGAATAGTCCTTATGGGGCATTGAGGATATTCATGCATGATACATCGCGAATTTGCAGAAATCCGTGAGAAAGAAAAAAAATTTAACAGAGAAAGAAATGATAACCACGTAACTGATCAAGGGATGTAAGTCTTCCATGTGGATTACTTTCCTTCTCTGCTTGACATCTGGAGTCATCACTAGCAAGTGAAGGGGACCAGTGTATCAACAATGGGTATCAGGTTTCATGAATGGGAGGGACTAGCTCACAGCTCTGGCCTAAGGCAAAGGGGTGAAGGGAGACAGAAGGGGGGGGCTTTCACTGGCTGTTCCACTTCAGCCCTGCCTGTGGTCAAAGAGCAATGCTTGTAAACATAGTCAGCAGGTGGAGCAGCCTCCCCCTTCTCTTTCAGGGAGGGCACCCCCCTTTTCTCTCCCTCTCTCTCTCTCTCTCTCTCTCTCTCTCTCTCTCTCTCTCTCTCTCTCTCTCTCTCTCTCTCTCTCTCTGTTTCTCTCCATCTCTCTCTCTTTCTTTCACTATGTCTATCTCTCTCTCACCTACTCACACACATACACACACATAAATGCTTTTTTTTTTATTATTATTATCCCATGTGCTTCCCTACCCTCCCCCCCCCCCTCCCCTCTCTCTCTCTCTCTCTCCCTCTCTGTCTGTGTCTGTCCTTCCTTCCTCTATCTCAGTTAGTGCACATTTGTCTAAATATGTCCTCATTTTTTCTATGTGATTACTCGTGCTTGGGTTAAGAAGTGACTGATAGAGTCATTCTAGGAGAGCTTATTTTAGGGCAGAAATTGCTTAGTATGAAGAACTGAAATTAGTTCAAGGAGAGGCTTTTTTACAAGCTAGAATTGCTGAAAACCCTTCAGCTTCAGGAGGCAATGCTCCCTGACCCCCACAAGGGGCTCTGCCCCTTGACCTGGCCAGGGGCAATGCCCCCTGGACCCCCAAACCATTTCAGGGGAAAATGCTTGTCCTCCAGTACCATGCCTAACATTGGAGTTGTAGATGTTTACCGTCTGATTTTCTGTTGTCATTGTTAGAGGGATCTGGCTTTTTGTTTGCTTGTCATTTTGAGGATGGAAGTCGGGGGGACAGTTATTTTCTCTTTGTGATACATGTAGTGGCAGTTATTTTGGCAATGTAATAAATTTGGTTGGGTTTTTTTATCTGTTGCAGCCAATCAGCAATGCAGATTTTATAGTGCCAGTTGAAATTGATGGCACTGTTCATCAAGTATGTATGTTTTGATTCAGATTTCATTTTATATTCTATATCTCTTCTTCTTCTCTTCCCTTTTTTTTTGTTGTTGTTTTGTTTTGTTTTGTTTTTTGCCAATCCTAACTCTCAACTACTTTCTGTTATAATCCTGTAGGGTGTTTTTTTCTGTAAAGACACCACAGTTCTTTCTCTCGCTCTCTTCTCTCTCTCTCTCTCTCTCTCTCTCTCTCTCTCTCTCTCTCTCTCTCTCTCTCTCTCTCTCTCTCTCTCTCGCTCTCTCTCAACTGTGTTTGCTCTTAGGATGCAGTAATCGTTATATTCTTAGCAATTCAGATTTAAATTCATGTAAAGTGTGTAGAATAAGAGATGTTATGCTGTCAAAAGGCTTTTTCCCCACTGTAGATTTGTTTGTCGCAGCTGTTCTTACTGTGTATTCTTATCGTAATCATTGATTTGATCAGCAACCACCACCACTCCCCCCCCCCCTTCCTGTATGGTCAATGGCCTCTGTAAATAAATGTTTTCAGAGCGCTCTCTCTCTCTCTCTCTCTCTCTCTCTCTCTCTATCTGATCTGATCTGATCTGATCTGATGCGCCTCTTGTCTCAGTCAATTTGATTAAGTGTGAATGTGTATGATCAAACATATGCACAGGCAAGATTGTCTGCTTACTCTGTGTGTGTGTGTGTTAGTTGTTCGTCATCTTTCCATTCAAAATAATATCAGATTGACCTGTGCAAGGATGTGTGCTGTCTGTTTGTACATGCTTTCCCAAAGGGGTAAAAAAAAAATGATGATGTGTTTGTGTGTGTGCAGGTGTATGTGCTGAAACGTCCTCATGTAGATGAGTTTTTGCAGCGAATGGGTGAACTGTTTGAATGTGTCCTTTTTACTGCTAGCCTGGCAAAGGTGAGGCAACCACAACTCTTCACCGTATTTTCTACATCAGTTTATATGCCAGGCTTTGTATGCATGCAGACGCATACACTGAAGTTACACAAAAATGCATGTGTGTATTCAGACATGGGCACATGCATACACAGCATATTGAAAGAAATGGGATGGGTACGCATTTTGATTACAGTTGTACGTGATGAATTTTAAACGACCATAATAATTTATTATGTCTAGCTGTCAGAATTCTTGCTCAGTTCATTCGACCTTTTGACTCATTGATAAATACTGAATGCTTGTGAAATAAATT
The DNA here is from genome assembly GCA_028751875.1 of Rapana venosa. Lineage (NCBI taxonomy): Eukaryota > Metazoa > Mollusca > Gastropoda > Neogastropoda > Muricidae > Rapana > Rapana venosa. The sequence continues at coordinate 68,897,532 of CM054135.1, forward strand.
TTAAAAATATAAAGAAAACATGAATATGCATGTGTGCTTCCATGCATATAGCTCTCTCTCGCTCTCTCTCTCTCTCTCTCTGTCATAATGCATATATTTGCCTTATTTGTTTTCGATGTCTGGATGTAAAAAAAAGCATGTACTGCTTAATGAAATCTATTACCCTTTGAAAAATAAAAATTGTTTTTATAAAATTGTTGTTTTTTTCTCCTGATTTATTTTAACAAGATGGACACGGTATCTTACAATGGTGAGGGGACTAATGCAGCAGAGTTGGAAACGTGTGTTTCAGTATGCTGATCCAGTGGCTGACCTGCTGGACAAATGGGATGTGTTTCGAGCACGGCTCTTCAGGGAATCCTGTGTCTTTCATCGGGGAAATTATGTCAAAGTGAGTCTCGTTTTCATGTGTCGTAGATCAGGTTGTCAACATAGTCGAACTGGAAAAAAAGAAGTCAGTGTGTGGTTCAGTTTTTGTTTAGTTTTTAGCATAGGCCTCTGAACTGTATTGTTAAGTATTTGTTTCTGCTTCTTTTCAACTATGTGACAGTAGAAATTAAGCCCACTTATATTTTGTTAACTCAGCCTAAATTAGCAGTAGAAATTACACACACTTACCTTTCGTTAATTCAGCCTAAATAAGCAGTAGAAATTACACACACTTATTTTTCACTCACTCAGCCTAAATTCGCAGTAGAAATTACACACCCTTATTTTTCACTAATTCAGCCTTAATTAGCAGTAGAAATGTCACACCCTTATTTTTCACTAATTCAGCATAAATTAGCAGTAGAAATTACACACCTTTATTTTTCATTAATTCAGCTAAATTAGCAGTAGAAATAACACACCTTTATTTTTCACTAATTCAGCATAAATTCGCAGTAGAAATTACACACCCTTATTTTTCACTAATTCAGCATAAATCAGCTGTAGAAATTACACACCCTTATTTTTCACTAATTCAGCCCGAATTAGCAGTAGAAATTACACACCCTTATTTTTCACTAATTCAGCCTAAATCAGCAGTAGAAATTACACACCCTTAGTTTTCACTAATTCAGCCTAAATTAGCAGTAGAAATTATGCACATAATCTTTCAACCCAGCTTAAACTCTACACCCATCATGCCCAGAAGCATCGATCCATGTAACATAAGAACCCAGCAGCAATACGTGTGCCATTGTTCAAGATCAAATGAAATTCACATCCCAGTAAAATAAACGGACTTGAAAAGGTTTAGCAAGAGGAACAGATATATAGGTAGGGGCATCCTAACTTTTATAGGTATCTCCTGACTTCAATGCTCCCCCAAAAGTTCTTCAGATGAGACGATAAACCGAGGTCCTGTATGCAAACACACCAAGAACATCTTGCGCACACATTAAAACCTCTTCCATTTTTCAGAAAAGTAGGCCATGGATGACAAAATCTACAAAACTGCATACACACGGGGACTGGATGTAAAAAGCATGCTTATTCTATTATCCTCAAAATAAAAAGAATTTTAAAACTTTTAATAGAATTAAATAAGATAAAAACTGCTGTTGGACTTCCTCATGGTGCCAAGCTTGCCGTTTGTTTTGCAGGATCTAAGTCGCTTAGGTCGGGATTTGAACCAAGTGGTGATAGTTGACAATTCGCCTGCTTCCTATATCTTCCACCCGGACAATGCTGTGAGTATTTTCCTTTTCATTACACTGTCGATAGGTTTTACAATTTGTAAAGAATCACAGTTCTAGCATGTGTGATTCTTCCTCTGTGAAGGTGCGGCAAGGTCTTTCAGATTGTTTTTGCAGCATAAGTCTTTCTTTCGAGGTTTTTTTGTGTGTGTTTATTGGCATGTCCACTCCAGGGGCATATTCAAGGTTGATTGATATCTTATGTGTTACTGTGTTGAATAATTGAAACATATGATCAATTAACAGTACCACTTGTGTTAATATATATGCAAGACAGCCTTATGCTCACTTAAATGTAAAAATCGGTCAGTGATAACATATGTGATTATACGTGCAAGAAGATCAATTGTTAATTCTAAGTGTTCATACTAAATAATTGTGCCATATAAACACTGAAAAGTAAAATCAGATAATAAAACTGGATTATATATATATCGTTGTGAAGCTGCTGAATGCACACACACTCATCTTCTTTTCCTCTGCTGTTGTAGGTTCCAGTGTCTTCGTGGTTTGATGACATGGCTGACAAAGAACTGAAAGACCTCATACCCTTTTTCGAAAACCTGGCGGATGTGGACAATGTGTACACGTTATTAAAAACCACCACCATGGACTCCCCAGGCACCACCCCTCCATCTTAGCATCGCACCCCACAGGGAGGCAGAACCCACACCACACCACCCCCACTTCCCTCCCTGAGGTGATCTTCCACGCTGCAGACGTCGTTGCACCGAGGCAGTGTTCACGTATATGCAAAGAAGAGTGTGCTAAGGAAGTGGCGTGCTTCATGGTCTCTTCCCACATCTGTTCTGCTCATCTGTGAAATGACGTGATTTTTCACGTCTGTCTGATGGAAGACCAGTCTGGCCCCTTTTTTTATTTTGTTTGCAGGGGTGGGGGTGCACTCATGTGTCAGATTCAAACTGGAGAGTCTGGCCGTGTTTAAACCATCCTGTACTTTTTTTTTTTTTTTTTAAGGTAGATAGCGTTTATATTTTGAAAATACCCAGAACACATCCACACTCTGTTTCCTGGTTTGCTGTGTTCTCCTTCTGTGCCTGATGCTGACTTCTTGTGGGATGTATGGCTGTCCACTTTTCAATGCCTTCCTCACCAGAAACTTCATGATCAACGCTTTGGGTTGTGATGGAAACTTTGAATTGCTTAGGGTCAGGAACTTCTTCACTTGTCACAGGTTTCCAAGGGCCATTATTTATGTTTAACCAGTATAGATTATTTTTTGTCCATTTTTCAAAATAATTGCCATGTAAAGTCCGTGTCAGAAATAGTGATAGCTCTATGCCTGGATTTATCATTGCTATTCTGTTGCTTAGATGTAGTCTTTTGTTTGTTTTTAAACTGAGAGTGAATTTGAAAGGTCAGTGTCTAAGGGTATCGTGAAGCGAGTGGTAACCATGATAACCTGAAGATCACTTTTCGTTTATTTTGCCATCCTTAAAGCCAGTCAGTCACAAGTGCCTAAGGAGATGTGTTATGGAGAAAGCCTTTTCTTGTGGCAAAGAAAAGAACTGTTACAAAAGCTGAAAGGAATACAACAAAAAGAGAGAGAGAGAGAGCAGATGTATTACAATTCAACAAAGTTAAAGTAGAAAGCAATGCATATTGAGCTTTAATGTTTGCCACTTCCGAAGGTTACATGTAAATCACTATATAACATCTTCCTTTTCTCTTTTTTTCAATCATTATTATAGTTACAAGACCTGTTATAGACCTAGGAGCACATTTTATTTTTAAAATTTGTGTTCTAGTTCTTATCAGTTGACTTCATACCCATTGCTCTGTTTGTGACTAGATTTGGGGCGGTAGGGCAAAAAGAAACCTTGTAGCTAGCAAAAAGTCTGATGTATTGTGAACACTGCAAAACATAGGAGATCGAGCCAAGTCAGGACAAACACTGTAGCTTGAAGAGACAGTGTAGCTTGAAGAGTGTGGTGCAGGCTGAAGCCAAGGACACTGGATAGACGGGCAGCCTGTGAGCTGGGGTGCAGGCTGTGTGCGGCGCTTGTTGTTGGCCACGATACTTACAAGGGAACCACAAGGCAGCTACCAGCCAGCCTGCCTTGTTGTGCCTGATGGCAAGGACAAACGTGTACATGTATGTATGGACGGTAGCGCATCTTTTGGAATGCGTTCAGACGTGATTGCCGTCACAGGGGAATGGAACAGTGAAAATGTTAACAGAGACTGAGAAATACTGCGTGCCTTTCTGTAAAAACACAGCATGAAAGTATTCATTGGATTATTACAGCGAGTGTACAAGTGTGGTGTGTGTTTGTGTGTTTTCCTGTACTAAGAGTGTCTAGAAACAGGATGCCTGGAAATCATTCTTAGTGTGTGTGGTATACGGTTCTTGATGATTTTTTTTAAATTATTATTTATGCTTGCATGGGCATATAAGTAAATCAGAAAAGAAAGGAAGTAACATGAAGTTTTTCAATCACTCATATTTTGGACAGTTTTTTGTCATTTATTTTCATAATTTGGAAGTCACAACATGTTACTGCTAATCGCTTGTTTGTTTCTGAACAATAGACTTTGTTGTAACTGTGAAATTCCTTTTAAAAGTTTTGTATTTTCTTTTTGGTATCTTAATCTGTTTTTTTGCGTGACTCGAAGGAATTAATATTAAATAACTAAATTGTCTCTTTCACTCTAGGCTTTAATGTGAGTGTGTATGAGTGTAATTTTATTTCACAAATCATTTTGAATGTATATATATGAAATATATGTATACACAAAATCACCATTGATGGTGCCTTTGGTTTTTATATGTATGTAACTATTGATTTAACACATGTGTGTTTTCACGCTATAAAACTTACCAGAGCACTTGATCTATTGTACAGTGTTGCTAATAGAATTTTTAAAGGACAAAGGTCTTTGTCAAAATTGAGGTGGAAAGGGACGGTTGTTGCATATTGAGACTATATATTAAGATGTTTGGTTTGGGTTTGTTTTTGTTTTTACTTCCTGTTAATACTCAAACATAGTTGAAACAGAAATGATGCTTCAAGATTGCTTCTTAGCTCGTTCTGAATGATTAATCAGTTGATTGAAAACGGATTGAAGTTAATCATAATCGTGATTTTAACTCAATTTTGCTCAGACAGCTCACAAAGTACTTGAGGATTTGGAACGGAATATATGTCCTGCATCCATCACTAGATGGATATTTTATTATCTTCCGATCAGGACTTTGCAGATTTGTGTTGTCAGGTTACCACTTTGAACATGTTGCTCCATTTAGTCACCAGTGAAGCAACTTTCTTTTTAGCCACTGTAACCTGAACCCATGCTCTTGAATTTCACCTTGTGTGGCTTAAAAGGATAGTTTAGACATCTTTTCATTAATAACATTAGCTGCTGTTTTTATCCTCAGTCACTTGTTTTCCAAGCTTTCTGTTGATCAGTCAGCAATAATTAATCAGAAATGATGGTAACAGGGACACTCAGTCTCATTTTACAGTTCATAAACGTTTAATAACTGTGTGCGGCATTGTTTATTATTTAGGAGGCCAGGGTAGTGGTCAGATACTAACTGGCTTGAGTTTTCCAAACTGACCTGAGTTTTCCGTCTGTGCCTAAGTGGTGCTCAAAAAGATTTTTAAAAACAAAACAAACAAAAAAAACAGCTCAGTTGCTCTTTCAACTTTTTATTGCGGTATAAACAGCTCTTCATTACCTATGCCCACATTTCTCTAGGATATTGAAGACTTGATTTTGTTATTATGTGTTTGGAGATTCATGGGTGTTGGTTTGTTGGGGGAGTTTTGTGGGGGAAGGGGGGGGGGGGGGGTAAGAAACTTTGTGAATCATTTTTTTCTTCAAATAAAAGGAACATGAGTACATTATCAGTTAACTTTCAAAGATTGTTCAAAAACCTGAAAATGTTAGCAAAATGTGAGATTCGCTTTGGTTTGGCCTTGGTTCTAGCTGACTAAGACTGTTCAAAACCTGAAAATCTGTCAGCAAAATTCAGTTGAGATTTGTTTTGGTTCGACTTTCTGGCTCTGTAAAGACGAACCCTCTGATGGAGCTAATGCTTGGTGAGACTGAGAGCGCAAGACTCCAGAAAATGTTGTTCCTTTCTTTTCCTTATATCAGTATCGGTCACTCATTGGATTTGTTGTCAGAGGAAAAAGAATTTCTTACAGAGGTTTGTAGGGTGTCTCATCAGGTGTACCTCCCATCTCAAAGCCAAGTTAGTTGTTAGTTGGCTGGAAATATTCAAGAGGAATAATCATGCATTTTGGGGTGTTCTGTTTTCTGTTTGGTCGGTTTTTGTTTCACATTGGATTTCTTTTGTTGTTGGTGGTGGGTCTGTTTGTTTTTTTGTTTGGGGGGGGGGGGTCTGTTGTTATGGATTTTGGCTTTGGTTGGTGTTTTTTTAGGGGTGGTTTTGTTTGGGTGGGTTTTTTTGAGGGGGTGGTTTTTGTTTGTGGGTGGTTATTCAGGCATTTTTAGGGGGAGGGAGGGGGGGGGGGGGTGCTATTGGTGTTATATGAAAGTTAGTTGTTTTGATTGCATTCTGAGTGCATTCCTTCAAACTTAAGATTAGTTTCAGATTTCATTTTCTGTTTGAAACTTTTTTGGTTGTTGTTTTTCAACTTTTTAATTTTGTTGACTTTTTGTTGTTGTTGTGTTTTGGTTTTTTGGCACGCCATCTATCTATGCATTTTCCTCCCTTTCTTCCATCCATTCATTTCTTCCATGTGTCATTTTGGTTTTTTATTAGTTTTCTTTTTTAATGCGTTTGCACAGACTTTAAAACAAAGACGTTTTAACAGCATGGCACTTGTAGATGTTTTGGACTGCTTCCATATTTTTTTTTTAACAGAGATTGATTTCAGGAGCCACTTTCTTTCTCTGTTGTTTTTTTTTTCCTTGTTCTATTTTCTAACATTGTGAATATGTGTATTTTTACTATATAAAAAAATAATTGCACACTCGTGCTTTTTAAAATAATTCGTACTGAGGCATGAAGTCTGTATTGAAAGAGAACAGTGTGGTATCAAAATTAATATTTATTTTTTCGTCTCTTGGTCAGAGCACCGAAGTTCACCAATGGTGAGAATTTGCGTTTATGGACTGTTAAGGTAGCCACATTCCAACATGAGGAGTGATGTCTAAACATAACACCAGAGTGCATGGGGAGGTTGTCAGTTTTGTCATCTGTTCCCTCCAGCACACAATGGCCTACACTTCCGAAGGGCAGAACAGGTTTTAAAATGTGTGCAAGATGTTCTGCCTGCATTTGCTCATGGTACCTTAGTTTATAGTCTCATCCAAAGAATTTTCAGGAGAGTGAAATCAGTACTGATGTTAACTCCGGGGGGAAAAATCCCCTTAAACCAGTGCACAGTGATGGCTTAAACCCGGACCATCAAAATTAAGAATGAGCGGAAGGCTTTAATGACTAGGCTATGGTTTCCATCCCCCCCAAAATGATACAAAACTAAACAGTGTTGTGAGCGAAGGAAAAAAGATGTGGCTGGGAAAGGGTTGTTTTTGGTGGGTTGGTTTTTTTTGGTTGGGGGGGGGGGGGGGATTTGAGGTGCTAGCTACAAAGGGAGAAAATGCAAGACTTGTGTTACATACCTTCATGACGTTGTAAATCATAATGTATGCACACACAGAGAGACAAGAAGAGAGAATGCATCTCATGTGTGTGAATGTATGTGGGCATTGGCATTCTGCTCACAGTAATACCTACATGTGAAAACAAAACCCACAACAAAACAAGCAAAAACAAGATTTTTTATATTGAAAGTTATCACATGTTCAGATTATTCAAGTGAAATAAACTACAAATATACAATAATAAGGATGTCATATCGCTCTAATTTATAAGGGAGCTACCGATAACTTGCTCATGATCATTAGACGTTTGTCTTGCATTTTTGTTAGAGTGTGTATGTTGAAATTGTTGGAGAGAAAACCAGTCTTCCATATTATAAAGTATCGTTGTACATTGTATGTAAAGTTTGATACTGTTGATTGTGCATATGAGAGAAGGAGGGAAGTGTTGAGAGTGTGAACTTTGTAAACAGTTGTAAAGCAAGTTTTTTATCAGATTTTTCACACTTTACATTGTTTGGTTTTTATTAAACAAAGACAGTATTTTTACACAAACAAGCATATATACTTTCACAAGTTTTCACATATGCTTACAAACACTCTCACATGCACTCAAGCATACATTATCTACACCTAGTTTTTGTTTATTTTGCTTGTTTCTTTAAATCACATTTTATACCCAAAAGATATAATAAATACTGTGTGATTTAAGATTTCGAAAAATCATGTGTGCACTACAAATCTTTTCTTTTTTTTAAAATAATGTTTTATTGTTGGAAGAATGAAATAAAGGTCAGTGCTGTGTGTTTGCGATTCTTGAAAGACTGTGTGTTTTGCATATACTAAATGAGATGTTTTCCTGTCTTATGATGATATATATTCTGTGCGTTGTAAAACTATGGTGAGTAAACTGGACAAACTTATTATTTTGTAATCTCTGATGCTGTATTCAGTGTATTTTGTTGAGGAAATACAAAGAGTTTGGGGTTTTTTGTTTGGATTTTTTTTTTGGGGGGGGGGGGGGGGTTAACTATGTTAATGAAAAGATTTTTCATAAAGTTTTGGCTGTCAAGAAATCTTGTGTCAGATCATTGAATAGGATTTACAGCTTGGGTAGCGATTGGATTTTGTTTGTGTTCAGGTTGAGAGGGGGGGGGTTAAGCCCCTTGTGACTTACTTCTGCGTAAGTGGGAGATGTTTAGTCTAGGTTATGTCAAGGTGAATGATGGGAAGAGAGTAGGAATAAAGCAGTTTCTGAATTGTGTGTGAATTTTAAATTTTGGACAAAACATATTGTTCGGTAAAGTCTGTATTTGGAAATGCTTTACAGTACAACAACAGTAGTTAGGTTGGTATTTCACTGGGCATTCTTTTCCAAGTTAATAAAGTTTATATATATATATATATATATATATATATATAATATATATATGTATATATATTATATGTGTGTGTATGAATTATATGATTAAGTGTAAATCATGTGCGTATTGATTCATGGCATTAGGTGATAACAACTCAATGTGCCTGCAGTGCTCAAGGCCATAGTACATCAGTGATGTTCATGATGTAAGGAATGTTTAGTTTATTTAGTGGAGTATTAAGGAGGCTGTGCATTTAAGATGGAAAAAAAATACCATGTAAGAATAAAGATTTCCATGAGCAGATGAGTTCATTTATGAGAGATGTGAAATAAATGAAAAAGAAGAAAAGTTTGATTTTTTTATTACTATTATTGAATCACCAAGGTAGGATGATTCAGCTTTCATGTCTTGTTTTTGTTTGTTAGTGTGTTTTTTGGGGGGTTTTAAACATGCTTGTTGCCACTTAGGAAGCAAGATCTTTTCTATCTTGAAGTGTGTGGTGTGTTTGATTGCCCTGAAATATTTCATCAGTTGAAAAAAGAAGAAAACTGAATGATCAGGTTTGATTTATAACAATTCTGGCATGCTCTGATTGATACTCTTTTGCATATTAACATTTTTTATCAGTTTGATGGTAACAGTGATAATAATCACAATGTGTATTGTAATGCTACACTTTGCTTACGTGTTATGGAGGGATTCATATATATGCATTGTTCTGATGAGAGTAAATTTATACCTATATCTAGCCAGGTTTTTTTAATCATTTTTAAAAAAATTAAATATTGCAAGCTTCATTGATTTGAAAAGACTTTTGGTTGACCACTTTAGTTAGCTGATTTAGATCACTGCAACATGTTCTATCTTGCCCACAGCAATATTACTCCTTTGGGACATTTTGGAGTATTTTCAGACTTCATCTGTTCACTACTGGAGAGAATGTTTAATTTAACCTTTCAAAAATGACGCATAAATGGCCAAAATGATTCGGGAGATCGAGAAGCAGTTAAAAAGTTGGAAATTTACAGTATTTGCGTTACCTTTATTAATGGAATTAAACAGGGATGGCAGGAAATATTGGGAAAAGTTTTTTTCTTTCCTTTTTTTTAAAAAAGAACTGCAGTATTGAGTATGTGTGTTTTACCTGTATTGAATCAGATCATCTTCACTTGCATGCGTGTTATTTCAAATCTGTTGTCCTGCAGTGATTTTGAACTAGTGGTGATATGCGCGTGTTCGATGCATGATGGGTGATTTTTTTTTTTATAACCCTTTTCATATTTCCACAATGGATGAATCGCTGTGTATTCAGACTGTACAGCCGGACATTGTATCGTGATAAACAGTGTATATTACCATTTAAATTTTTACCCTCCCATCATAAATCATGACTTATGTATGTGTATATATATATATATACATGTTATTGGAAGAAAAAAAACATTTTTTTTACACGTGAGCTTTGTCAGCATTTAAATGTATCAATAATTTACCATCTGCTGTTATTTCCATTATTTTGTATACGTTTCTATTTTATAGTAATATTTTTAGCAAGTAGTTATGCAGTTGGTTCAAACTCATGGATACAGCATTTAACCAACTGTGAGTGGTATGCATTTTAGAGCTTTTTTTTTCTTTTTCTTTTTAAGAGACTTGTACCACTTTCAGTTTCAAGGGCAATCACTTAGGGCAATGTTCAGGGGGGGGCAGGGTAGACCAAGGAAGAGGGGGAAGATCCCCCAAAATGAAGTGTCTGTTCACTTTTTGTTTTTTCAGTGCCTAATGTATGCATTTTCATGATCTGAAATAACTGTACTGTCCTATAGAAAACATTTATCCTAATAAGCCCCCCCCCCCCCCCCTTTTTTTTTTTCGTTTTTGGTTTCTTCAAGTCAGATCTACTATTTTCAAAGCTATCTATTATGTGTGTGTGTATTATATATATATATTATATAATATATATATTATATATAATTTTATACACTACATCTGAACAAGATTTCTGTTGGGGGGGGGGGGGGTCTTTATTCTGAGAAAAAAAATGCAAATCAAAATTTGGGAGGCTTTAAAAAAGGATAATAAAAAATATATCTTTTTTTTTTTCGAGCAAATCTACCAAGTGAAGTTTCAGTTAAGAGTAAAATCAATATTAATGTAACATATTAATTGCTCCAACTGTTGTTTTTCTGGTTATAGATTAGCTAACTGCATTATCTTTTCATTCTAGCTTTAAGATAGTTTTGTTCATAGAAAGTATTAAAATATTAGCCTGTGTGGAAGGAACATTACTGTTAAGGGCAGCTTTTATGATTTAGTAAGCTTTCTTTTTTATTGTAAGGAAAACTTAGTATTTATTCTTGTACTGGCACATCTGCCATTTTGGAAGATTTTTAATGTACAGAAACTTTGATATGGCATGCTTTTGTTTGTTTAGGGGTGGGGAGGGGCATTGTTTTGTTTTGTTTTGTTATAATGTAAATTTTGTTACATACACATCATGTGTAAATATATACATTTTCGTGGTGTGTGAGTTGGGTTTGCTGGAGTGTAAGCACACATCAGTTGTGAAAACAGTATACACCCTAGCTGTAAAGTGTATTCATGCTGGTAATATTTGTGATTGATTATTGCCACATTTGATATGTAGAAAACATGCACCATCACCATCAAAACACTTTGGAGGTAGGTGTTGGGTTGGTATATACATACATTGACTATTTTCTTTAATGATTCTACTATCATAAGATAATAAATGATGAATGCATTGCTCATGGCTGGTTCTTGTTTGTGTGGGTGTGTGTATTCGGAACCACTTTTTCAAAGTGGTGTTGGTTTACATGGGTGTGTCACTGTGTGCTTCAGTGTGTCAGAAGTGGATGAGATATATGTGTGTGTGTGTGTGTGTAGAGAGAGAGAGAGCAAGTGAACTGCTGGGAGAGACTGGAATAAATAAGATTTTGTAGGTATAGACGTGTATTAGATAAAGTTCATGCAGTATAAACTTGAATATCTTGTGAGGGTTTTTTTGTTACTCGTTCAGAATATTTCAGTTACAATAGCACAGGAGTTATCGAACTGTAAGTCAAATCTTCATTAAAAAAAAAATAATGATATACACACCCAAAGTCCCATATTATATGTCTGCTTATCTGTATACCGCATGCATATTGGCATATATGTCAGCAGACAGGTACACATCATCATACAGGCGTGTGTCGTATTGATTTTTTTTCATATTGATAATAATAAATGTATATACCCTTCAATGCTCGTGGGGATTTTTGAGTCTCTTTTTTGTATCTGTACTTTAACTTCTGTTCTAGAAATCTTGTCTTTATCCAACACAGAAAAACTACCATTCCTCCTTTCAGAGAACAGTAGGCCATTGAGAGTCAATAGGTGTGCACTCTCTTTCCTCATGCTAAGGTTAAGCAGCATTGAGTGTGGTTACCAAATGGATGGATGACCATTTGCGCACCTTGGCTTCAGTACAGTCCCCCAGTTCACCCAGCTGCGAATGGGTATCTGCCCTCTTTAGGATCGGGAAGGTAAAGCAGTGAGGGAGAGGAGATGGGCGCCGCCTCCAATATGGTGGCCCCTAGAGAAGCTGAGATGTATGACGTAAGTCAAATCTTCATAAAAAGAAAAATAATGATATACACACCCAAAGTCCCATATTATATGTCTATCTATATGTGTATATCTCAGCACATAGGCTATGGGACACCTTTACCTTTAGGTGTGCATGACAAGTTCAAAAGACAAGCATAGTGAAGACCTCCCACATCTCCCATCACGCATCCACAAAACACCCTTTTCAAAACCCCACCCTTTCTAAATATCTTTCTTTAAGAAGGACGGTTCAGACATTCGCTGCCTAACAAACTGTGAAGATCTGGGCTGATTCCCAGCCTTACCCTTTTATCCCAGTTTGACGAGAAAATAGAACTGAATGTCAAAGTCCAGTTGAGACTATAAACTGAGGCGCTGTGTGCGATTGTAAGCAGAACATCTTACACACTTATTAAAAACTCATTCCGTCTTTCAAAAGAGGTCATTTCGTGCAGGTAGGAACGGACGACAATTTTGTTTTTCTAAACTGCATGCACACAGGTGTGTTTAGACACCATCTCCAAAGTCAGAATGCGGCTATCCAAGTGGTGGTGGAGGGGAGAAAAACGGTTGCATATGCAAAAATCTCACCACTGGTGAACCTCCAGAGCTGTAGCTGGGAAACAAAATAAAAGTTGTTTCTTTGATCATGTATTATTTATTTTTGTTTCTATTACTTGAGGGCAAGATATAACAAACAACAAAAAACTGCTCTAGCTTATTCTTTTCCCTTGTGATTCCTTCGCTCTTTTCCCCCACTTTTGTATCTGTTTATGTGACTCTCTTTTTTTCTATTTGTTTATCAGTGTTACTGTCTTCTTTTTTTTTTAATTGACATTTGATTGGTTGATTGATTTACCTATTTGGGCTGGTTTTAAAAATTAAAAAAAGATGAAGCCACCATTGTGCTCTTTCTTTTCCCTCAATAAAAATTCTCTCTCTCTCTCTTTCTCTCACTCTTCCAGCAGCATCCCTTACTTGGCTACTAGAAAGACAGCAGTGCGAAATATTTCTCCATGTAAAAGTATTAAAAATGCTGGTTGAAAGATTTCCAACAGCATTAGAGAATTGGCTGAATTCCGGCCTTAAAGACACAACAGTCTTCCTTCAAAACTGAAGTAAAAGGAAATCAGACTGTCATACTAAGATTAACAGAAGACAGTAGTTGCTGTCTGAGCGTTCAAAGTAGATTGAAACCCAACATTTTGATTGCACCCACTGTCAACCAAGAACATAGTGCAGTTTACAGACGAAAATGTCTGTCTCAAGTCTGCAGGGACTGGAGGAGAGCTGAATCACACAGCACATGCCAGGAAAATCAAGCACGATCAACATCCACTTCAGGCCTGTTTCTTGCAACCTGTCCTTGTCAGTTATTTGACACTGATCACACCAGAATAGCTAAACATAACCCAGACATGTTTTGTAACACTCCCTCCATCCCTTCTGTACCGGTGTCTGCCAGTAAGGACAAAACAAACAGGGAGCAGACATAATACAGTGTTCAGTTACAGATACGCAAACAGTAGCATTATGCTATGATAAGGAAGCAATCTGTAATAAACTGAAAAGTGCAGGTGTGGAAGAAGTGGACTCGTCACAAAGACATGTGTTAGGGACAAGCGGCCATATACCCTTCCCCACAAAGGATACTTGTCCCTTGACGCATATCACCTGAACACAGCCCATACCAGTAATAAATATACCACAACACTTTGACAGTAACTCAAATGATATGCCAAAAATATTTAAGTGAAACTGTTTCTCCTCTCACAATGCATGCATACGCACGCAGTTAATCTGCATTCATCCAAAATTGGAGATGTTCATGAGTTAGTTTATTACCAAATAGAATAGTCACATGCCTGTCCAAGAACAAATTGGTTGTAGGACAAGGTTTCCATTGTTATCATCTGTGAGTATACAGAGAGAGAGAGAGAGAGAAGTATACATAATTGTGTTGCCAATTCTATTTTGGGTGATAATCAATGAAAAGAGTTTATCATGGGTCTGCTATAAATGTAACACTGCATGGATCACCTCCACACACTTTTTAAAGACTTCCTGCTCAGGCTCACACAACAATGCTACCAATACTTCTTTCTTGACTGTTGTTTTTAGACAGAAAAGTGATTTTTTTTAATAATGTTTTCATACAGTATTGGTTTTAATTTCATGAGAGAGTTTTCTAGGTTAAAAGGGGAAAAAAAAAAAAGGCTTTAGTTTCAGGGGGCACAGCTCATAATCTCATACCTGAAAAGTGTACCACCTACATTTGCGAGATCAAATTCAATAACATTTTGTTTACATAACTACCTGTCAAAAGTGGGTGGAATTAGTGTATACCATAAAGACAACTATCTAGAATGGGTCAAGTAAAGAAGAAGATACAAAAGGAAAGGGGGGTGGAGGAAGAAATACCTTGTCCCCTGATGCTCTTTTGTTTTTATCAGCAATGGGAAGGATGCCATATGTCATTGATTATGAACGTGTTGAGTTACAGCTGCACATCACTTACTCATCCCAAAATCACAATCCACTCCCATGCAATCCTAACAGTAGATATAATGCTCGTAAAAGGCGGATTTGCTGATCCAGGACAGATTGACATGTGTGCTGGGTTGGGCGCCTGTTGATGATCGATATGCTGTCCACCTGGTGCAGAGACTGAATGACATTTAGCATTAAGGTAATGCCTCGGTCCAATATGTATTGTTTACTTCTGTACGAGTGCCAAGAAACTGTTGTTTTGGAAATGTAAGAGATAAACGCTGACACACTTTTATAAACCCATGTGGGATAGTTTTAACACACAAATGGAGAACTGCCCTGTATCTTTTATTGTGTCCTTTTCTTTTCTTTTCTTTTTTTATTGGTAAGGATTATTGAAGTAAGGCATGGGCGACAGCTTGAGATAAAGTATTACGTCAATGAGTGAACCACCGTAATTGTGTATCTTCTTTTTATGCGTTTGTGTAGAATTTTACCCTTTTGTTCCTCCCTGGATGTCCCCCAAACCCCCCCCCCCCCCCCCCCCCCCCTTCCCTACACTCTTTTTCCCTGCACTTGTCAGTTGGGGATTTGAACTGGCTTCTCCTGGACCATTTGTTTGGCTTTTCCCTGCGATACAGCCGGCAGCAATGAGTCTAACATAGATCATACATCACACGGATGTAAAAATAATTATTTACACTGCCCACCTCTCTAAAAGATAGTGGGTTTTATTTGTCATTTTGGTTTGTTTTCTTTTCTTTTTAAACACCATAATATGGACCTATGTAATGAAGATCTATATACATGACCGTAAACGCCTGTTGTAGAATAGCACCAAATCTCAGTTTATAGTCTCATTCAAAACTTGAGTCCCAAGACTAGCATCTCTTCTATGGCCACAAAGTGTCAGGGAGAACTGTGGCTCCAAACCGATTTAGAATCCAGGTGTGGAGTTTTTGTTTTCTATATACTGTTGTACTTGTAGACCACGAAACCTAGATCTGAATCAGGATCCAGGGCTGAAAGTAAAATGTGGATCTTGCCTGTATTTTCTTTTTTTTTTCCTTTCTCGATGACTTTTTTTTTTGGAGGGGGGTGTTTGTTTTTGTTTGGGTTTTTGTTTGTTTGTTATTGCTTGGGTGGTTGGTTGGATTTAGTTTTTGTTTTTCTTTCCTCTTCTTCTCTGCGTTCCCTGCTTGTTTGTTTTGTTTTGTTTCCTCACAAAAGTGTCAAAAGGTTCCAGATCTTTTGGAACACTGGAGAGAAAACAACACAAACACTCACAAAAGGCGGACACACTCAGCTGTCTTTCAGTAATACAGAGTAAAATAACATGTCAGTCTTGTGTGCGACAGCTGAAAGAGAAGCTTTACCCTATGCAAATAAACGAAAATCAATGGATGTCGCATCACACAGAAGTCTGCTGATCGATATCTGTGCTACTCACTGTAAATTTGCATCTAGATTCAATAACTGGCACTGTCACAAAGGACTGGCATGTACACTGGGATACACTAGGTGTACGGTAGCCAGGCCGTTATTTTCGTTTGATGTGCACTCGATAATTATAATTATAGGAAAACGGGAAATGGACTAGGCCTGTAAGGGACTGGACTAATCGAAAGAGTTACACTTTCTCAGTGGATGTGCAGGTGTCCATTGAAAAAGCAGCACATATATAAGATCCAGTCTAAAGCTCGTTTTATAGCTTGCTTTGTCATTATTGTCCCCTTCAGTTTTATTTTCTTTCCCACAATGTAACGAGTGACTGAGTGAATGCACGGGCTTGCATTTTTGTATCCAAGGCACACACACACACTCACACAGAGGTGTACATTTTATTAGCACATGCGTGCGATCAATCACACACACATATACACACACTCTCTCTCTCTCTCTCTCTCCGTGGATTTCTCTCTCCAGAAACTGGCCAGTTATGATGTGCAACTAGCCTAGGGTTAACAGTGTTGGCTGACTAAAAAACAAAAACAAACAAACAAAAAGGAAGTAAAGTTGTGTGCCTAAACTGACTTGATCCGCGATCATTGAAGCGAAACAAAAAAGAAAAAACACAACAACTTGGGCTAGACCGCGCCACACAGGCGATTACTATGATTATGAACTCAAAGAGCTGTTTTACCGCCCCAAAATTAGCTTGCTCTGGGCTCACTGCAAGTTTTTACAAACCGTTTTGCAGCCCCGGCCACAGTGGCGTGCCCCCCCCCCCCCCCCCAATTAGCAGCAGCACGTGCCATGTTGAGGGTATTGAGAGTTCGGCTTTAATATTGCGCCACACACAGAGCACACACCACACACACGCACAGAACTCGAAATTCGAACTCGAAATTTTATTGAGAGTAAATGGATAAGCACAGGCTTCTTTACACCATGCTCTCAACAAAAAAAAACAGGAAAAAAACCCAGAAAAAAAATAAAAGAAGAAAAAAGTCGAGAAAAACTACATACCCCCCCCCCCCCCCCACACACACACACACACTAATCAAAACAGAAGAACCGAAACTAAACCTATCAGCAACAAATAGACAAATACACAGCAATGCAAAAAAACCCTTCAAGTAAACAAAGTATGCAACAGTAAGAATCAGCAGTTTTAGATACATTCCAATGAAGATTCAAATGAGCATCATAATGAAATACACTACTATTATTAGATGAAAATCAAAGAGACAATAAGAGAGAGAGAAAGAGGGAGAGGGAGGGAGGGAGGGAGGGAGGGAGAGAGACAACAGACAACAGACAGGCAGAGACAGAGATAGAGCCGGAGCAATAGACAGGTACAGACAGACAGATAAACGGAGAATATACAAACGCATTTAACTCTATGTTGTAGGGAAATGAATAAGTACAACGTTTCTTTGCACCATGCCCTACTCCACTCCCCATTTTCCTAAGGAAAATATTATAGAATAAACCCAACAAGTCTCATCCAAACCAAAGGAATTTGTAGAAGAATGCATAAACACACACACTCACACACACATACACACACACACACACACACACACACACACACGCACACACACACACACACACACACACACACACACACACACACACACACACACACACACACACACACACACACACAAACAAGCCCCAATTATCAACGAGAACACGAAAAAAAATGAAGAAAAAGACAGCACACTCACAAACAAGGTTACAAGTAAATATAGCACACTCATACACACATTATATTCACAATCAACTAAATAAGACTTTATCAATAATGGCGTAACAATAATTTCTAGTCTAAGCGGGAGTAGGAAACATGTTGATGCAGCTTCTTTGATTGCCCCTGGTCCTTCCTTCAAGTTCTTCCCTGAGAGAGAGAGAGAGAGAGATCTTTGATAGGTAAGGATAACAATTTTAGGACAAAGCTTTGCCGAGCTTTACAGCCTGTCTCTGTAACCATAACTGGATTGGATGACTGGGGAATAGATTTAAATAAAATTTAAAAAAAGCACATAAGTGCTTATTCCATTATCCTCGATATAAAAGAATAAAATAATGAAATACAATAATACTTTTAAACTATCACCAAAACCATCCCAATAAAATTTCGAAAAAAGGGGGGAAACCAAATTAAAACAAATAATACAAAACAAACAAAAGAAAAAAGTTAAAACATACACAGTTAGAATATGACAATACAAAAAAGAGAATAACCCAAACAAACTACACTTACGTATTACTCTATACATTAATGAAAACAACAACAACAACAACAACAGCAACAACAACAACAACAAACACACACACACACACACACACGCGCGCGCGCGCGCGCGCGCGCGCGTGTATGACATGTATAAAAGGAGAGGTTTAGATATTCATAAGAAATATGCCACTAGTCAAGAAGTTTTATATGACTCTCAGCAATTCATAGTGTCAGTTGCTGAAGTCATATATTCTTCACCTGTAAGACCTTAATAGACATTAAACAAAACAAAACAAACAAACAAACACACGCGCGCGCGCGCGCGTGCGAGAGAGAGAGTTTTGACTAGACTAATTAAATGTGCAAGTATACTGATCTGTGCTGTTGTTATTGATGATGGTGGTGGTGATGGTGGTGGCAGAATTGGTGGTGGTGGTGGTGGTGTCGTGTGTGTGTGTGTGTGTTGTCTCACAAAGGTTTCAGATGTAAAGTTCTTTGAGCTATCAGTCAGTTCTGAATTTACATTAAAGAATAATTTCGCTTTATTTTTTTTTTACAAGCTCACAATTTTTCTTGAGAGAAAAAGTTGTTTATCATCAATTGTCAAATCAAAAATCGATTGGGCTGCACTATTTACATCGCGCATTAATTCTATAGCCGCTCTTAGGGGTAGGCTAAACGTCCCGAGCTTCGGCTAATTTTAGTAGCCTACCTTGCAAGTATCAAGCGCGTCAAGCGGCAACTGAACAAATTAACAAGTCTTAAGGTAAGCTTCAAATTATTTACACTTAATACAATACTCTGTATCGAATTGTTGAAGTTGATTTTTTTTTTTGTAGACTGCAAGCTTGTACATTTTGCCAGAAATCTAGATGGATCTGTTGAAAACTAAACTTCCAACTGTATGTGTCGTCTGCTTCAGGTGTGCGCTGTTATGGACGCGGGTAGCGGCATGCCCTCAACGTTATGTAGAGACCATTTTTGAAAACAATTGTAAACCTATGATGTAAAAGAGTTTGCCTAACTAGTCAGATGTTATCATATTTCGGAAATCTGGCTGCTTGTTTTTTTTACAGAATGTTTGGTTTTGCGATTGAACAGACATGTTCTGTACAAAATCTTGTAAATGCAATCAAGCGGATCTCCTCCTCCTCCCCCCCCCCCCCCCCCCCCCCTTTCTCTCTCTCTCTCTCTCTCTCTCTCTCTCTCTCTCTCTTACAGAAACAGAATGGACGTAGAATATCGTACTTGTGTAAATGAACTGGTGCAAACTTCAATCTATTGTAGTTTTACACTTTTTGATCACACTTTTACAATTATGTTGAGAGAAAAGTGGGAAAAAGTGCCCCCTCCCCTGAGTAAAGTCAGCATAGGCCTAGTGATCCAACCACTACAAAAGTGTTACACAGGCAGCTGTTGCTTCTTCAGGTACCATTTGTTTGAAGAATACTTTGTAGTTGGCCTCTCCTTTTTGTGTTTCAGTTTTATGGTTTGCATAGTAATTGTATGTCAAGGGCATAGTGGGAAAAAAAAAGTCCCCCATCCCCCATCTCCTCACCCTGCTCCCTAAACTGTCAACTCCACACACCCTAGGCTACTCCGTTATCCCTACCCAAAACTACACCATAACCCGAAAACCACAGATTTTTTTTACCACGACTACTCACAGTTTATTTTTCAGACTTAGCCACTGAGGAGGAAGTGGGTTGCTTAAAAAAAAAAAAGTGATTCACTATGAATTCTGTTCTGTAAAATGTTGTATTGAGATTGCCTTCAGCCATGACAAGCTCATAACATAACAACCTGCACTCTCCTTTATAGGAGAAAAATCCTCTGAAGTCGGAGTATGGCTGTCTATATGGGGAGGTACTTAAAAACACTTTTAAACAGTCATATTAAATTTCTCATTCACTGATTCAGTGTGCAATTTCAATCTCACAGTGATTCCCAGGTGGGATGAGAGAGACAGAGTGCATATTCTGAGTGACCCCCAGAGTGTTAAGATGGGGGGGAACCCACAACAACAGTAACTATGAAATCTGATATTTGATGTTGGTTTTTGTTTTCTTTTTTAAAGTTGGGGAGAGAGATTTTTATATTCTATATGATTGACAGTGTGTGACCGATTAAATTTAGATTTATGACAGCCAGAAACTAAGAAAGGTATCACATGGGGCATGAGGTTGGGATGGAATGGACTGACTTGCCAGGAATTTTCGTCCTATCAGTAATTTGACCATGGGGGAGGGATGGAAACACAGAAAGGATAAAGACACTTCATATTAAATATTGATAGATTTCATCCTTTCCACACAGGACAACAATTTTAGATACAGCATCTTTTTTTTCAGGTAGATGTCTCTGCTTGGGAAATGTCTTATCCCAATTATATTTATCAGATTTATGTGTAAGTTTGCAAAGCTATCCACTTTGAAGAAACTTATGTACTTGACCTACTGTGCTCCTCCATTTGTTGGATATGTAACTTTTTAATTTGTTGAAAGGTTAATAATGTAACTCATGGAGATAGAATATCTTTACCAAACTGAACCAGTGTGTGTGTGTGTGTGTGTGTGTGCATGTTTGTGTATGTTTGTGTAACTGTAAGCTTTCATGCTTACCAAATTTATGTATACATCACACACAGCTCATGAAAAAAGGATGAATTAAGAAAAAGGATATTATATAATCTCTGGTAAAGCTGTTGAGTTTAAGGATAAGTGAAACAAAAATATTAGTGTGTTGGGGGGGGGGGGGGGGGGGGGGGGGGAGAGACCAACTAGCCAGGAAAAAAGAACAGTAGACAGATTAAGGAAAAGAAAAGAGACAAACAGGAATTAGAGGGATTTCAGTGATGGAGTTTATAATGGTCTAGTGCAGAGCAAAAGTTAAGATTGAAAGCACCTCACTAGTTAAAGGCATGCATTTAAGAAACAGCAGTGAGTAGACTTAACTTTATGTACATGTATATATACACATGCACTTACACACACACATACATACATACATACATGTATGTTTGTCCGTCGCGTCCACGGATGACCTCCAAAACAGCAGAGGAGGCAGCTGCTGTTTTGGAAACTGGGCAGAAATTTGATCATAGTGGAGATGCCTTGCCCACAGTACATCCCCACTCTCTCGGCCAAGTGGGCATAAGGAGAGTCAGCGTTGGAGATGTTCTCCAAAGGCCAACCAGCTCCCAGGGCTGCAGCACATAAAGACTGTGCGAGTCAAGCCTCCTAGTCAGAGAGTCATAGTCGATCACTAAAGACTAAGCTGTAAAGTGGAATTCCATGAGTGGGGAAGCCACTGGTCATACAGCCTCTCATTTTGCTGTTGCCCCCAGCGTCAATGGTTTAATCAAGAACTGTGATAAAGCCCAGGCACCTAAGGCTACATACATGCATACAAACATACATACATACATATACATACATACATACATACATGTGCAGTATTACTATAGAGTCTGCCTTTGAGTACCTTGTTTTATTTCTTGGTTGTGCTGCTTTCAGTTTATTGTAACCAGAAATATTACTCTCATATTTTCTTATTGTGGAAACAGATGACAAAATTTACAAAACCGCATTCACACGGGGACTGGATGTAAAAAAGCACATGAGTATTTATTCCATTATCCTCTATGTAAAAGAATTTAAATAAAAAAATTTAATAATAATAATGTATGGAATTTATATAGTGCAGAATCTTGTAAAGCAACAAATCAAAGCGCTCATTTATTTTTTCATTCCGTTTTTACTTTGAAGTCTTTGACTTAGTACATAATACATTGTTGATAAAAAAATATATAATAAAAAATAAAAGATGTGATCACTGGATACAATGTATTTTTTCATGCATACAAACAGGTACCCATGCCACATGATCCCCTTTCATGCATACTCCTCTTTTCCCATCCCATCTTTTGCTCTTTATACCATATTTTCCTCCTAATTTATATTTCCATCTTCCACTTCTAGAACTACTTAAGTATGCAAATGAAGTACCTTTACACTATAGTAATATTATAATATCACTTTAAATAGGCAGATCTTTGTATTACTGTGGAAATCATGCGGCGGGAGCATTCTGGTCTTTTATGAAACTCAAGTACTTTCCTTGTCTCCTATGTGTTGACCAGACTTGTGTGATATTTTAATCATGGATAGTCCGTTTGCAGCCACCAGGTTAAATCCCTGTAGACTGAACATTTGTGCTGGCTCCACTCCCCTTCTGGTCCTTCAGATGACTTTACATTATACTGAGTCTAGTGTGTAAATGCGAGCGTAGACAATCTTGCATGCATGTTAAATCCTATTTATTACACCTTTCTTAGAAGAATAGGTCACCAGTTGGCAGGAATGGATGATAAAATTTTTTAAAAGTAAGCATTGTATCATGATTAGAGATGCCCCAAAAGACAAGAGTGTGACAATTTTGATAGTGGGAAATGGTTTTTTTATATGGAAAAATCTCACCAGTGGTAAAAATTGGAGTTCAAGGGAAGGAAGGCAGGAAAATATGACAGCAGATCATAAGTACTTTTCATATGCTTGTGCTTGTTGTATAGTAGTAGTATGTTCTTTTGAGCCAGAAGGCCCATAGAGCTGGAGCTTATCCCGGTTTCTGTAGCGTTAAGCGAACTGATGGTTTTTCACCACCCCTGTGACAGGACGCTAGTCTGTCGCCAGATACTTCCCCAGCAGAGCTGGTACCCACTTGTACACCTGGGTGGAGTGAGGAAAATAGGAGTAAAGTGTCTTTCCCAAGGACACAACACCGAGCCGAGCGAGGATCGAACCCGCGACCTCTGGATCACGAGTTGACCGCCTAAACCACTCGACCACGGTGCCTCCTTGTGCTTGTTGTACTCTACTTTATGTGTTGCTGCTATGTTATTTTGATCAAAATTCTGTTTTGAACGAAGTGTACATATCTTACTAGCATTAAGTTACAAATTTTAATAAAAAGGCTTCAAGTTCTTGTGGACCATGATGAGATGATTTGCACTATGTCAGTAACCCGCTCTGCTGCAGATACCTTGTCGTTGCGAATACCTAGATTCAACCAATCCACCATCGGCCGTCGCTCTTTCTCAATTGATTGGTCCATTGATGTGGAATGATCTCCCTCTCCCTCTCCACCAAAAGCCTTCTTATGACACTTTTAAATCCAGTCTCAAGACATATTTATTTCAAACCTAAGATTTTCCTCTCCTGCCTCATCTCATAGTTTTTCCCTGCCTTCAACAGCCAAGATTCTTTTGCCCTGCCAGGGTGTGTGACCTGTGTGTGTGTGTGTGTGTGTGTGTGTGCGCGTGTGTGCACATTTGGACTTGATGGAACTATTACTTGTCACTGGTTGTATGACTGTGTAAGAATGAGTTGAGTGCAAGCGCTTTGATTTGTCTCTGCAAGAAATAGCGCTATATAAATTCCATTTATTATTTATTATTATTATTATTAACCTGAGGCTGATTTCACTGTTGGATTCAGGCACCTTGTACATGCATATTAATTTTGTATGTTTGCTTTTTCTATGCATTTTGATTATTGTTTTCACGTGTGCCTAGGTCATATTTATATCTGACATGTTTTTCTTAGCATGCAGAATTGAGTGCTTGAAGTTTGATGAAAGTGAAAATAGAATCTAGTCTGTATTATTTGAGGATTTTGTTGAGTGCATATGAATAAAGTAGTGTGTAGATGTGAGCGTGTGGGTGTGTTTGTTCATATTATTGGAAGACTTTCAAGGAATGATGATTAATGAGTTAGGAGCATTATGAAAAGAAAGTTTAATAAACGAGTAATCTTAACAGTTTAGGTTGGACCAATAATTCATTTCATGCCCCAAAGGATAGAGTATATTTGCTTTGATTGAAAGCAGATTGTAAACATGAAGCAACCTGACAAGAGGTATGAAAAATGGATATTTACATTCAGAGAAATGTGCTTCAGATGTAGCCTTTGCTTAGGTTTTAGACACGTGCTGAGTTCATTCATCTGGAAACTTCAAGTGTAAAATTCTTTTGATAAGATTTAAAGAATATTAGCTGTCGGAAATGAAGTTTTTAATCATTTGCCGGAAAGTAGAACTTGAATATGAGACCAAAACAAAACATTGTATTTATAGATCATATTCAGTTGACAGTGAAAGTGTGTTTTCATTGGTTTTGGCAGTGTTTGAAAAACTCACACACACATGAATACTGGGGTGACTGTAAAAGAGTATGGATAGATTATGAGGGGGTAAATCTTAGGAAATGAATGTGTTTTGAGGCTGGATTTGTAAGTATCAGAGGTAGGCTTTTGGCAAAGGGATATAACGAGGTCATTTCAGATTAATGGACCACAAAGAGAGAGAGAGCAATGGCCGATAGTGGTTTGTTTGAATCAGGATGTTTGAAAGTAGAGAGTATCCACAGCTGAGCAAAGGGAAAGGGATGGAATGTACAGGTGAAGACAGTTGCAGTGTTTAGAGAGAACAGATTTGTGGAGACATTTGAAGCAGAGGGTACTAATCTTATATGTCACTTTTTGTGAGACAGGGAGCCAGTGAAGAGATGGCAAGAGAGGAGTGATGTGTTCAGACTTTTGTCTTTTTTAGGACTAATCGAGGTGCAGAGTTTTATATATATTAAAGGGAATGGATGGACAAATCTGGTAGACCATCTAAGAGAGAATTACAGTAGTCCAGACGTGCTCAAAGAATAAGAGATGTGACAAGTTTGGATGTTGCATTAGTGGACAAATACTTGCAAATTGCACTTATGCACCATAATTGATAGTAGCAGGCCTGGCAAGTCTGGGTGAATTTTTGCATAGAGAGTGTGTTGTCTATAACACCACCTAGATATTTCACGGAGCTGGAGAGAGAGAGACTTGTTTCATAGACGTTCACATAGTAGTATTTTGAGATTGTGTTGTTTCTGGTATCTTTTTAAATTTTTTTTTTATAGCAATTGATGTTGTTTCATTATAGCTAAAACATGCTGTTCATAGGTATTGGACTGCTTGACTTTTTTTTCCCCCCCATTTTTTTCCTTTTACATTCTTCAGCTTTTTTCTTCCTGTTCTTTTAAAAAAAAAAAAAAAGTCTTAATCAGGGTTAAGCGGAAATTTTTTACTAAAAACAAGGAAGTGATAACAATAAGAAAAAAAAAAACCCATTTAAATAGTTATTTGCTTTATAGTAGATGAGAGTGTGGGTGGGTATGCCGAAGGGCTTGTTTGTGAGAGCATGTGTGTGTGACACTGTGTGTGTGTGTGTGCGCGCGTGTTAGAGACAGAACTCATACTAAAACTAAAACTCGAAAGATTTATTCACAAAAAGGCCATTGGCCCATACATGGAGGGGGTTGCTGAACTGCTTAGTATTTTAGTGAGAAAAATAAGGAAAAGCACAAAAACAATCACTGCAACAAAAATCAGTTACAAGAAATAGGACTTAAGAAACCAAGATATCTCTTATTCTAAGGGCTTTACACAAATATAAAGCGAGACCGCACAATTTCAGGATGACTAGACCCCATGAGTAAACAGAATCTAAATAAATTAGGCTGTCTTCTATATTTTACAGGTATGTAATTCTAACAACTTCTAATACTGGACAGCACAACACAAAATGGACTTCATCTTTCACTGTTTGTTTACATAATAGGCATAGCAACCTGATGCCATCAACATAATGTTTTGTGTATATAAATTTATGAACATTTATGTCTGATACACCAAGTCTAAACTTTTGACATAATTTCAAATGTAAGTCCAAATCAAGCTTTAGATAAGGTTTGACATCATGTGAACTTATAAATTGTCTCTTTATTTGATATCTTTCACTGCTTTGTATATGACCACTCCACTGCTGCCGGCAGCAGTCTTTTGCCTGAAAATGTTGACAAACTAGAGAGAGAGAGAGACTGTGTTTTATCTATTTATTTTATTCTTTTATTTCGTGGATAATGTAATAAGCACTCATGTAATACTCAGAACTCGGTAATACATCGGTCCCTCTGTCCACTGCTGTGAAGTATCTAGGAGTTATTATCGACAACACACTGTCTATGCAAAAATTAATCACCCAGACCTGTCAGTCGTGCTACTATCGAATTACGGCGTATCAGTGCAATTCGAAAGTACCTGTCCACTGATGCAACATCTAAACTTGTTGCGTCTTTCATTCTCTCACGTCTGGACTATTGCAATTCTCTTTTAGCTGGTCTGCCAGCAACATCTATCCACTCCCTTCAACGTATAAAAAACTCTGCAGCTCACCTAGTCCTCAGAAAGAAAAAATCTAAACACATTACTCCTCTCTTGCGATCTCTCCACTGGTTGCCTGGCACACACAGAGTAAACTATAAGATCAGTACTCTCTGTTACAAATGTCTCCACCAAACAGCACCCTCCTACCTCTGTGAATGTCTTCACCTGTACACTCCTTCTCGTTCCCTCTGCTCTGCTGCAGATACCTTGTGCTTACAAATACCTAGATTCAACCAGTCCACCGTTGGTCGTCGATCTTTCTCTATTTCTGGTCCATCCATCTGGAACAACCTTCCTCTCTTCGATAGAGGCCTACATATGACACATTTAAATCCAGCCTCAAGACATATTTGTTTCAAACCTTTTCCCCTCTTTTCATCTCAAAACTGCTCCTGCCTTCAACAGCCAAAATCCCATTACCCCGCCAAAGCCTACAACCTGTGTGTGTGTGTGTGTGCGTGTGCGTGTGTATGTATATATAGGTGCGTACATTTGAATTTTGTTTAAGATTTTGGTAGTTATTGGCTGCATGACTCTGTAAGAATATGTTGAATGCAAGCGCTCTGATTTGTCTTTGCAAGATAAAGCGCTATACAAATTCCATTTTTTATTATTATTATTATTCATGTGCGTCTTTACATCTAGTCCCTATGTGCATGCAGTTTTGTACATTTTGTCATCTGTTCCCATCAGCACACCCAGTGGTGTACTCTTCTGAAAAGCAGAACAGGTTTGAATGTGTGTGCAAGATGTTCTCTCTGTGTTTGCACATGGGACCTCAGTTTATAGTCTCATCTGAAGGCTTTGGGGGAGGGGGGGGGGGAGTGAAGTCAGCACTGTTGTTAACTCAAGGAGGAAAAATCCCTTGAACGGGATTCAAACCTTGGCCAGCAGATCCTGAGCTCAATGCATAACTCTAACCACCAGGCTATCTCTATCCAGTGAGAGGAGAGAGAGAGTGTGTGTATGTGTGTGTGTGTGTTTGTTTTCGCGCAAAAGGTAATACCAGACAAACCATAAGGGTGCAGTTGTAAATGTGAAACTGAATGCAGTTTTTCTTCAACTTAAACATTCTGAGGTGTACAGATCATACCAGTGAGTGTTAATGCCTGCCTTTCAACATTAACTTTAGCCACCATCCCACACACTGATTTGGTAAACAGCATTCTTGGTAAGTATAACAGGGGTGTGTGAGTCGGGGGGGGGGGGGGGGGGGATAACCATCACAAGTGCCCTGTCAGCTCATCTCATGCATGTAAAAGTGAAACAGAATAGTCTGCACTGGGGAAGGTATGTAGAGGGGCAGACCTGCTCTTCGTTTTTTTTCTAAAGAATGTTGCAGAGCGGGTGGGTTGGCATTGTGCATTCAGATTTGATCCACTGTTTGGAATCTTTGCTTGCTGTGTTGAACATTGGGGGGAAAAAAGGCTGTAGTGAAAGGGCCAGAAACATATGTCAGGTGGTGGGTGTTTCAAGAAAGGAAAGCTTCTTTTTAAAAACTGAGAAAGGATTGTGCATGCATAGAAGATAAAGAAGAGGAAGGAGAAAATGTTTAGGGTGCCTTTCTTCAGAGAGAGACAGAGAGAGAACTCTGAAAGTGAAGAAATTTATTCATAAAAGGCTGTTGGCCCATACATGAAGGGGGTTACTGATCAATACACTAAATGATAGAGATACACAATGAAGTACAGTGGTGACAAACAAATGCAAGTAAATCCACAGGGGAAGAAAAAAAGTATTATGATCTTATGGCAACATAATATCTCTTATTTTAAAGGCTTCATGTAAATATAAAGCTAAATTTCTAATGACATTAGGATTACTACATGCTAGGAGCAAACAGAGTCTAAATGCATTAGGCTGGTTGAGAGAAAGAGAGAGCTGATTGCAAGAGGAATTTCAATGAGAGAGGGGTGGGTAGATAGCTGATGCAAAAACATTTTTAAAAAGAAAATCAGATGATGGATTTCTGGATTCTTTTAGTGTAAATGCAAGAAAATATTTCCTTAACTCAAGTGATCATTAATTTTTTGCCAGCTGTCAGTTCTGTTTGAGAGTTGGTTACTTTTAATGAGTTGCTTGTAAGAGTTTTGCTAGAGGGAATGTTACTGGGTTGTTTGGTTTTTAAAAAAAAATGTCAACAGCATCAACAACAACACCAGCATAAAACCCACACAACCCCCTCCTCTCTTTCTCCTCTCTCTCTCTCTTTTTCTCTCTCTGTCTGTCTATCAGTCTTTCTGTTTATCTGTCTGTCTCTAGTGCCTGTCTGTATGTCTGCCTCTCTCTCTTTCTCTCACACACACACGTGCATGCACACACACACACACACACACACACACACACACACGTGCATGCGCACACACACACACACACACAACACACACGCACACACACACGTATAAAAACATCCCAGTGGTGATAGATGTGGAAAAAGAACAGGATTCCTGTGGTGTGGAGGAGAAATCAACATGTTTTCATTAGTGTGTTTCAGTTATTGCTCATGAAATCTTCCTGTTTGAGTATATACATCATGTGTCTTGTCATCTGTCAATAAGACATGCTTAATTGCTTTACAGGCAGGCTTGTTTAGAGCGTCCTGTCGCCAGATGTATATATGTATGTATGGATAAAATCTGTTGCCAGGGCTGTAATATAAATTTCAAACAAGTATCAAAGTATAAAAAAAAACAACAAAAAAACAACCCCACTGCGTGATCTCGAAAGGGTCATATGTCACCTACCGTTTTATTGTAATTGTATTTTAGCCACAGTTATTTCCTTAGTTTCCTCTAGGATGTAATTTCTGAATCAAATGTCAACTTGTGCAGACAGTTTTTCTTTTGCAGGTGGGGGGGGGGGGGGGGGGTTGTTGGTTAAACCATAGTAGGGAGGATTAGGTCAAGTGCAATCAGTGTAGAGAATAGTGTTAGAAAAAGGAGATAAACAGTCTGGCAGACAGATAGTCTGATAAACAGAGACAGGCAATAGAGCTGAACAGTTGAACATTAAGTTTCTCTCTCTGTCTCTGTCTCTCTATCTCTTGTCTCCTCTCTCTCCCCCCTCCCCTCCTTTCTCTCTCTCTCTCTCTCTCTCTCTCTCTCTCTCTCTCTCTCTCTCTCTCTCTCTCTCTCTCTCTCTCTCTCTCTCTCTCTCTCTCTCTCTCAAATTTGACTGCAGCTTCTAGTTTCATTTTGGTTTCCTTTGCATTATTTTAGATAATTTTGGTGTAAGTCTGTATTACAAAAAATGAACACCACATTCTCTCTGCCAGTATTATATTTCACCTCAGGTTATTTAAATATATGTCGTCTGTCAGTAACCAGAAGTTCTGTGTGATGGATAGGTGTACTTGTCCTTCTGGCCCACATTGAGCTGAGTTTTATTGAAAGTGGTTTGATGATTGGGTGATGCCAATAATCCTTATGAGTTTACCTGAACATTTTTGGCTATTTTAGGTATACTTTTTCATTTTTGTTTCAGAGTCCAAGATGGAAGAAGTCGATCCAGCTTTTAAAGGTGTTGACAAGAAAAAGTCAGGATTCTATATTTGGAGGATTGAGGTAATTTTTGTTGTTGTTGTTTGCTTTGTAACAGAGTATACATGTATGATAAATATGAATGTTTATTATAACATAATTTTGCAGTATATATTGATGCATTGATCGTTATAATGTGTTTTCTGTTTTGTTTTGAATATTACTCTTTGTTAGATATAATGTATTTTGGTGTTTAGAGCATATCTTGTTTCTTGTTTCTGGAATATGTTTGAGCTACATTATGCAAAAGCAAGCAAAAACCAACATGTAGTAAGTTGTGATTTTGTTTCCCTTTGTAGAATTTACGAGTGGTGCCTCTTGCAAAAGATGCCTATGGAGATTTCCATAAAGGTGACTCCTACATCGTACTGTCGGTAAGTTTGTTATATCTGATGTTTTGTAATTTAGTTACAATGTAAACAAGTGAAGTAAATATGCCTGTTATCTGTATAAAAACACACCCTTGATTTAGATTAACCACTGTAAAAGAAATACTGATGGCAGTTGGACATGAAATCATGCATGCATATCTCATATAGTTTTCAGTCAACCAACATTCCATCAATCTGTTCAATCAGTTCACCACCCTCTTACCCATCTTATTCACCTATCCATTCACCTTTCCAATTACCAAACAACCAACCATTATACCTGTAAAACATACCAACCAACCAACTAACCAACCAGCTTAACAGCCTGCCACCTTATTCATATTTTTCACCAAATCTGCCTTTTTATCATCCCGTCCACCTGCCTATTCAATCCATATTCACCCAGATGATGATTACCTACCACCCTTCCACCCATTAAAAATATCTGCTCTCATACTCATCCATTTGTTTATTTTTTAAAAATCTATCTACAGACATAGATATGTTTTTGATGTGAATGTATTTTTTTGTACTTGCAACAAAAGTAAAAGACAGTTAAAAAATGTTTGTGGTTTATTTTTTTTGTTTTTGTGTTCTCTCATTTTATTGT
Source organism: Rapana venosa (assembly GCA_028751875.1). Lineage (NCBI taxonomy): Eukaryota > Metazoa > Mollusca > Gastropoda > Neogastropoda > Muricidae > Rapana > Rapana venosa. The sequence goes on from CM054135.1 coordinate 68,928,744, forward strand.
AGTATTAAAGCTGGCAGCTGTCTGCTTTGTGTTTGTAGATTTCAGCTGCAACAGTGGACAAAATAATGGACTGAAACTATGGCCAGTGGGTGAAAATAGAATTTGAAAGCATTGGAAGGCATATCAGATGTTGGAGTAATAGAACTAGACAAGACACAAGCTTTTGGGGAATTACTCACCTGTGTAATGTATAAGATAGTCAATTTAGAAAATATGAAATATTGCAAGTATATCAAATGAAAAAGAAAAATGTTGGGGGCTCACATCATAAAAACAGTTGTTTTCTCTCTCTCTCTCTCTCTCTCTCTCTCTCTCTCTCTCTCTCTCTCTCTCTCTCTCTCTCTCTCTCTCTCTCTCTCTCTCTCTCTCTCATAATCCATATGTTGATACTGATCTGATCTGTTACCCTTGGAAATATACACATGTAGGCTCATGCACATGAAGACAGATGATTGTTTTCTCTCTATTTCTCTGGTCTTTTCTTTTCCCTTAACGTTTTCACTGTTTACAATTTAAAACAACAAATGAATACAGCCATATGGATTGAGATTGAAAAAGGCTGTGATGATCACTGATGTAGATTATGATGTTGGATGGTTGGGTGTGATTGTGTTCAGAGTACAAATTACTAATGGAACTGTTGTTTTTCTTTATTAGTGTATCATTTACTGTATTTAGGCAGAAGCAGTTGCAGCAGAGAAAAATGAATCGGCTTCAAGGGTATGAGCAAATGTGGCATTAAATCAACAGCAATTAAAACAAAACAGGACTTTGCAAACTATTTAACCAAGATCATTCCTCCTGATGTTCAAGCTATGCAAGATATTTGTGGACTTCAATTAGAAATAAAGTGTAGATTTTTTTACAGGTGTCTTTTGATTTTTAGACATTTAGGTAATTGTGGATGGTTTGTAAGCAGGTTTTTTTCGTGGATAGATGTTTATATTTCAAAAGCCTTCAGTTTTGTGCCTTGGTTAAAAAAGAAGAATGTGTTGAGATCAAAGTTTTTGTCAGCTGGTTTTTGTTGGCAGGCTAAGCAGACATAATAATCGTAATAGCGACACTATGATCATATCTATTCAGTATCCCTGAGTTGGGATGTGGCTACCTTAATGGTGGGTAAGAACGGTTGCATATATATTTATATATGCAAAATTTTGCTGAGAAAGGAAAAAAAAAGTCTTTTATCTTCATGTTTCCAGATTGAAACAAGCAACTGTTTTTCACAATTTCTAAAGACATGGGTGAAAAATAATAAGTAGCCAGAAGGAATTTAGACTGATATGAACTGATGTAGGTTTATACTGGTAAAAGTTGATCTCTTGCACTGTGTTATAAAGCTGAAGCAGGAAGGTAGACTGATGTGTGGAGGGTTGGTCATTGAAGAGTGTTTCAGACTAACCAAGCACTTTGTAATGTTGAATGATGTGATATTCACTTGATTTATTTGTTTTGCCACAAATGCTTTAATTACCATCATGTGTGTGCATGCATGTGTGTGTCTGTGTGTGTGTGTATGTGTACATGCACATGTGTGTGAGCATGTTTGTGTGCATGTGTGCAGTTTGTGCATGTGTATGCATACTTATTTGTAAACATATGTAATTAAATTGTTTGATTGCAATGGGGTTTTTTCAAAACAAAGATTTCAAGGTTTTCAAATACACTTTAATGAAGGAGTGTGCCTGATTAATTTTCTATTGCTGGCGCTAGATTTAAAATAAAAAGTCAGGGTTGTTTACAAATCTTACGAATACTCAACAGACAGTACAATAATAAAAAAACAAACAAACAGCATACATAACACCTACTTAGTTAAGAGACTCAACATTTCTTTTCTGAGAAGTAACAACATCTGAGCCCGACAGATATTTTTCAGTTCATGTTTTATCATTCAAAATTATTTTATTTTTTGAATATTTTATGGAGTCAAGTCATTTTAACAGGAGGAATGGAGAAGTTTTCCATTGATATTTGATGATATTCATTTAAAAGCATGTCATTTTGTAACTTGTGGTCTGAGGATACAGTATCATTGACAGGAAAACAAAAGTCTTGATGTTGTTTGTTATAATGTATGTCATTTTGTGAGTGGCCTAAGGAATCTGTTATTTGTGGATAATTACAATAATTCTGCTGTACATCAATTCTGTTATACATCCATGAATCCAGATACAATTGGTTGTTGATCATGTTTTTTTTGCTGTTTATATCACTGTAGCTGTCTCCACCAGGGCAGATATGCAGAGCTGATGATGCACAGGTAGACAAGCTGATGTAGATTGAAAAAGATGTTGCCTGTTGTAGTGTAGTTTAAAGCCTTTCAGCACTACATCAAGAGCACATGATTTGATAGAATAGATGAGAAGAGATAACAGTAGATTGCACTTTAGTTTATAGCTTCTGCACATGCTGAACAAAATGGGGGGTGAGGGGGGTATAGCCTAGTGGTTAGAGTGTTGTGCTCGTGATCTGATGGCCTGGGATCGAGCCTCCACAGAGGCACCCATTTAGGGGACTTTTCCCTGGAGTCACTATCAGTACTGACTCCACCTCTCCAAAAGTCCTTCTGATGAGTCTATAAACCAAGGCCTTGTAGAACATCTTGTGCACACGTCAAAAATCTGTTCTGCCTTTTGTAAGAGTAGGTAATTTCATGCCAGTAGGAACAGATACAAAAAAATTTAAAACACACGCACGCAGGTGTTATGTTTAGACTCCAGTCACAAAGTCAGAATGCGGCTACCTTAATGGTGGGTAAAAATGGTTGCATATGTAAAATCTCACCACTGGTGAACCTCAGAGCTCTAGCTGAGGAACAAAAAAAAGGAAGAAAATTGAGCATACTCGCTTGTAGTGTAATTTGCACTTTTCTTGCATATTTGGTGAACAATATATATGGAATGAATTGGATTACATTGGATCAAAGTATAGTTTTTAGCCTTCCGTTATGATGCCTAGTCATAAACAAGATTTGAAGACTGAGAATAAAATCTTTTTTCTTTTTTTTTACACCAGATTATACTGTAAGTTGTAAGGGTATACCATCAATTATTATGTTAATTTCCCTGCGTTCAACATTGACTGATAAGCTGAAAACACTGATATTTAACAATACCCGAACATTTTTAGTACTTTACTTACCACTGAGTTGCAGGGTAGTGCAGTTAGTGGAAATTCATGGCAAATGCATTATTATGGGTAATTGTTCAGTGTCCAGTGGATGGGTGACCCATTTAGCAGCTTGGCTTAAGCACAGTTGAACTGTTTGCCTAGATGTAAATGCTGCCTGGTGGACAGGAAAGGTAAGGCAGCTGGGGGAGAGGTGGGAATTACCCTCATGACGATGACCCTGAGAGAAGCTAGGGTCTCTGACCTATCACTTCTCACTCACTGACAATGAACAACATACTTTTTCTCTTATATTGCTCTGGCTTGCCAGTTCCTGAAGCTCATGTGGTAGTTTAAAGTAAATAAAGATTTCACACTATTTTCATGACATTCTGAATTCTTGTGCTTTCCATCGGTGGGGAAATTAAACGAATATAAGACACGTGTGTGCTGTCATGGTCATGATAATGACAGTTAAAAAATCATATTAATGTGGATGAAATTAAAAGTGAGGATTCATATCTTACAGTTTGCTGACCATTTATCAGGAGCCAAAAACTTTAACAATATAGCAGAACATAGCACAACTGTGTTCTGCTTTGAGGGGGAAAAGATCATCATTTCAATATTGTTATTCATTTCTGTCATGTTCCATTGTTTTTTTTATTTGCATTTTTTTCTGGTTTGTGTGTGTTTGTTTGTTAGGGTTATTTTTAGCAATAAAAATATGCCTATTCTGATTTATTTATCACATTTTCTTCTTTTTTTGGTGGGTGGGGTGGGGTGGTGTTGCTCTTCATTTTTATTTCAGTTAAAACAGTCACTGATGTTTGGAAACATATAGATATGGCAAAAGAGGTTTTTTTCCTTATGCTTCTTTGATTGATGTCAGACAGCTTATCTTTTTTATTTACTCTTGGTTTTTTGTGTGGTTTTTTTGGTTTTTTTCATTTATATTGCTTTTTTCATACTTAATGCATCTCCCAAAATATAGTATACATTTTCTATTTTGCTTAATGACTGATTATTTGAGTTGTTGTGTGAGTGTTTGCATATTTTTAATTTTTTTTGCCATTTTTTTCTAGTATTATGTAAGGGACAAGTTTTACCCATCAGTTTTTATTTAAATGTAAGTGCACTGTTTATTACTATATGTTTTCCTGTAAGTGACAGCATTTTGTTTCTCAAGAAAAAATGGAAACTATAATGATATTGATGATGATTTTTAAGTAAATATGTTATGAAGAAAAACATCATGAACAAAATTAATGATGAGTAAACAATATTAACAAAGTGTTGGCTGAAAAAAACACCAGTCCTTCTGTGTTGCTGTTTTCCACACCTACTCTAAGATTATATTGCAGATATTTGGTCAGTAAATAAACAAGCAGACCTGATTTCTTTCAGTACTTCTAATGTCAAAATGAAGAAACACGAGTGACATAAACATTTCTTTTTCTATTTTGTTGTTGTTGAATTCTGACAGAGTAGCTTTATTTTTCATTTTTATAGCATCATGGTGATTTTAATCATTTTAACTTAATGGTTTATGTCTCTGTCTTTCTTAAGTTATTTTTTATCTGGTTGTTTTGACATGTGATGGAATTAGACATGTTTAATTGAGATGAGTTTTTAGTGAAATTTGGTTTATCATCTTCTTGTTAACTTTAAAAGCCCTCAAATATGTATTTGTTGATAAGTTCAGTATGTTTTTGTCATATTGAAACCAGATAATTAAAAATTGTGAGGGAAAAAGAGTGAGAGATGCTCAGGTAGACAATAGCTGACAAGTCAGATATGAAAGAGAGGGAAAAAGAGGATGTGTGTGTGTGTGTGTGTGTGTTTATTTATTTATTCTTTTATATAGAGGATAATGGAATAAGCACTCATGTACTTTTTTACATCCAGTCTCTGTGGGTATGCGGTTTTGTAAATTTTGTCATCTGTTTCCACCGGCACACAATGGCCTACTCTTCCGAAAAGCGGAACAGGATTTAACATGTGCGCAAGATGTTCTGCATGCGTTCGAACACAGGGCCTCGGTTTATAGTCTTATCCGAAGTGTGTGTGTGTGTGCACGCATGTGAACATGCATGTGAAAGTGTCTGACTATATATGAGTGTGTCAGTGAGCAGGCAAGAACATAGTGTGCATGTATAAGTGCTTGGCGGCATGTTTGTCCATGTTAGTATGCATATTGTGTATTTTTTGCATGCAAGAGTGCAAACAAATACGTATGTGAGTGAATGAAAAAACACATTGAATATTGTATTGTGTGTGCTAAATTATAACGAAGAGGCATTCTGAATATTTAAAAAAATGGATACAGCTTTAGAACTCTAAACAGAAAGAAAAAAAGAAAAACTGTTGTAATCATGGGAAATGTGACCAGTGCTGTATATAACTCCTGTTCAGGTGAAGGAAGTCAAAGGCATGTCTCTGGACATACATGTGCACTTTTGGCTGGGCTCAGAAACAACTCAGGTAAGAAAATAACATGTGGCGTTTCTTTATTTTGTAACAGAGGAAAACATTGCAGACAGAATCTCCTGTGTCTGGTTTTTTTCCCTCTTTATGTGTGTGTGTGTGTTGTCTGTTCTGTCTTTGCATCTGAATTCTGTTGATAGTTGTGTTTGCTTAAAAGAAAATATTTTAACAAAAACAAGAAACTAGATATTCACAGTACTTATATACAGGGCAAAATTAACATAAGCTCACAAACAGAAAAACAGTAAGTTTCATTGGGTATGACACCTAGTGCCTACTGTGTTAAGTAACAGTCCCCTATTTATTTGATCTATCCATCATCAGGATGAAGCTGGTGTTGCTGCCTACAAGACAGTTGAACTGGATGATCATCTGGGAGGCTCTCCAGTGCAGCACAGAGAAGTAGAAAACCAGGAGTCACAGCGGTTCCTTCGATACTTCCCCAATGGCATTTCGTAAGTAAACTTCAACAGTGTCTGTCATGTATTGTTTGAACTGTGCATCTATTGCTCGGACTTTGAACTCTTATTAAGACTCTTCAGTATTGTCTGTCAGTCAGTCCCCTGTGAGAATACCATGGGTTCTTTCAGTATACACAGCATCTCCACTTTCTGGAAAGTCTGTGCTAGAAATTCCCCCTTTTCTATCACTCCCTTTTTGTGCTTTTTTTTTAAACATACCTCTCTATCCCTTTCTTTCTCCCTCTTGCTCTTTTTTTCTTTTCTTTTTTTGCCTGCCCAGCCCATTCCCCTACTTTTTTTCAAGCAAATCTGAAACTTTTTTCTTATGAAATTTTTAATGGGCTGCTTTGAAGTTAGCATGTGTCAGCTGAGGCCAGTGGGCAGACCTCCTGCAGAGTGCATGAAAAGACAAGGCACAATGCATTCTAGTTCTACCCATGTAGCCATGCAAACTAGCATGGGCAGGAAATGCTGTAGAAGCAGAAGTTTGTCATTTATAGTTTGGAATTTGATTTGTTGTTAATGAATTTCAGTATGTCTGTCATTTATAGTTTAGATTTTAATTTATCGTTAGTAAACTTCAGCATTGCCTGTCATAGTTTATACCTTAGTGTTAGTAAAAGTCACTATTGTTTGTTGTTTATGTAATTGCTCTAGTATTACTGTTAGTTTACTTCATTATTGTCTTTCACTTAAAAGTTTGACTAAAATTACTTTTACTAGAAATTAGGCCATTAAATGAATTTTACTTGAAAACTTGTGATTATTAAACAGTCTTTTTCCCTGGCTTGGCCTTGTTGTTTCTCTTGATTAAAAACAAACAAACAAAATGTTGTAAAGTCATTGCTGCCCAAGCCTATGCTTTGTATTTGACTTGACAACTAACTGATAAAAATAAAGTAGATCCTATATTTGTGTGTGTGTGTGTTCACTTGCATCATAATGCATGCTTACTCGCAGTTGTTTTCAAAAATGTGCCAGCACCACAGTTTAAAAAACCCATTGTGTGTTGGTTTGTTTTGTTTAATGAAACAGAATCAAGCAAGGTGGTGTCAAGTCGGGTTTCAAGCATGTGGAGCGGGGAGTCTACCCGTCACGCTTGATCCAGGTCAAAGGGAAGAGAAACCCACGCTTTTCAGAGGTATGCAGCATACGTTTTGTGTGGAAATATATGTCTTTTAACAGTTTGTTTTCTTTTCATATGATACTAGTCTGTGTCTATCAAAGTCATATTTTTGTACATGTTATCATTATATCTTTACAGAAACCTGGATTCAGTCAAAAGGAATTTTAAGAGAGATATAAATCCTACCTAAAAACAACATTCAAACAACCCTCCTCTCCTTTTCCCCGAAAAAAATAACAAAAAAACAAGAAACCAGTCATTTACTTCTATTGACAGAGTAAAACCTGCTTTGTTATGTAAGCCACACCATTAACTTTTTAATTATAAACAAGCGATAAACGCAACATACAAGCTGCATTGTTGAATAAGTTGAAATAGGTTATGAATGGAGGGGACAGGATAATCTAGTGGTTAAAGTATTGCGCTCACGATCTGACGACCCAGCTTTGAGCCACCACCGAGGTGCACGTTCAAGGGGATTTTTCCTCTGGAGTTAACATCAGTGCCGAATCCACTCCACCACCCTAAAAGTCATTCAGATGAGACTATAAACCGAGGTCCCGTGTGCAAACGCACACAGAACATCTTGCCCACATGTTAAAACCCATTCCACTTTATGGAAGTAGAGGCCATTGCATGCCAGTGGGAACAGATGACAAAATTTACAAAACTGCATTCACATTGGGGACCAGATGTGAAAAAGCACATGAGTGCTTATTACATTATCCTCGAAATAAAAGAATTGAAAAATAACCTTAAAATCGGAATGCAGCTGCCTTAATGGTGGGTAAATACGGTCGCATACACAAAATCATACCATTAGTGAACTTTGAAGCTCTAGCAGAGGAATGGAAGAAAACCCAAACCCATAATTATAAAATTATGTTCTTTGGCAGAGTCAGGTAAACCTTTCTTTCTGATAATGTGTTTTGAATAAAATGCAGAAAAGGACGCCTGTTAAGAAGATGAAGTGGAAAGCAGTTCCATGAAACAGATGTCCACCTTTGTTGCAGTTGAAAGAAATAGACTGGGCCTTGATGAACAAGGGTGACTGCTTCATTCTGGACCTGGGCCAAGTTGTCTTTCCATGGCTGGGCTCCAGCAGCAACCGTGCTGAAAGAATGAAGGTAGGAGTTGTCACTGAGAATGGACAAACAGAATTTAGGAGGAATGTTTCTGTGTCCAAATTCTTAAGCCACAGTGGCAAAAGATATAGCTACTTATCTTTGTGTTCAATTCATTTGTTAGTGAGATGAAGTATTTTTCATTTTAGACCCCCCAAAAAAAAATGTTTGTCTTATTTTTGATCATTCACATGCCACTAAATCTGCGTTAAATCTGATGTGCAGGGTGTTTTTTATACACAAAGTAAACATACCAGTATTAACTCATGCTTACATGGATATGTGTACATGCTTTAGCACACATGCTTGCATGCATTCATACATATATAATGGACACTCAAGTGTTTAAGATTGTTTGCCTTATATCCCATGTGTCCATGAAGTTGTGGGTTCGAATCTCAGCAGCATCTGGTGAATTAAGGGTGGAGATCTTTACAATCTCCCAAGTCAACTTCAAGTGCAGACCAGCCAGTGCTTTAATTTCCTTCATATATATACTCATGCAGAAGATCAAATATGCATGTTAAAGGTCCCATTACTCATGCCCAGCATACATCCCCAAAGTCAGAATGTGTATCTTTAGATGGGCAAAAATAGTCGCATTCACAAATTCTCACCCTTGGGAAACCTCGGGGCTCTAATTGAGGAACAAACAAATCCAAACCCATACATGTACTCACATATGCATGAAAATGCAATATGTTGTAGCATATATGTGTATATATACACTTTCACTCAGTTACTAGGCTTTTCAGAACACATCAAGTCCCTAATTTTTCTGCTTTATGATGACCGAAAAGGCACTTTCAGATGGGGCAATAAAAAGTGTGAATTGTTCAACATCTCAAAAAGAGTTAAACAAGGATGCATCTTCTTATCTCACCCTTTCAGTATGTACATAGAGTAAGTTGTGAGAGAGTTTGATATTGAAGATATGGGTCTCAAGGTAGGTGTCAGCAATATAACAAATCTTTCTACCAGCATATTGGTAAAAGGAAAGGGACAAGGGAATAGGATAAGAATGAATAGTCCTGTTTAAATACTTGAAGTTATCTTCACTGTCGAAGCATCAATCAAAAAGTGAAATGTTCTTTTCAGACTCTAGCACATTGCCGCAAGCTTCGTGATGAAAGAGGAGGCAAAGCCAACATTGTGGTTTTGGAAGAGGGGAAAGAGGATAAAGACTTGGACGCTGCTGTCAAACCGGTATGTGGACCTGTTGCTGAAAATAATTGAGAGAGAGAGAGAGGATGAGTTCCTGTGTGTGAATCTGTGCACACAGGTATATGTATGTCTTTGTGTGTGTGGGGGGGGGAGAGGGGCATGCGGGTATGGGTGTTTTTGTGTGCATATGTGTGAGTGTGATGCTACCAGCTTTTGTACAATTTATTTTTTGTGGCCCCAGATCATCAGAACAAAACTTGGACAGAATAATGAAATTTTCAAGTAATGAATACCTAAATCTAGAATCGTGAACTTAGCAATTTAGGGGGAAGGGGGTTAAGCAGTCGGATCATATTTGTTTCTCCATTCATTTTTATTGGAAAAAAAAATTCCCTTACTTCAAACTTAGATTTGTGATATTTCTCTCTGTATATGATTTATTTAAGATGAGGAATATAGATGGAGTCAAGTGTTCTTTTAATGCATTTCATGTGTTTCAGATGTTTGAGAAGCACCTGAGTCTTCGAGAGAGACACAAGATTCAGCCTGCTGATGCTGGTGGCAAAGACGAAGTGGCCGAGAGGCAGACAGCCGCCTCAGTCAAACTGTTCTCGTATGTTTCCACTTGTAACAATACAGTTGGGAAATAGGAAATGAGATATGTGAAATCTTATTATGATGAAGTACTTTAAATATGTGAAATCTTATTATGATGAAGTAGCTTAAATATGTGAAATCTTATTATGATGAAGTAGTTTAATAATAAATGAGATCTGGGAAATCTTATTATGATGAAGTAGTTTAATAGTAAATGAGATCTGGGAAATCTTATTATGATGAAGTAGCTTAAATATGTGAAATCGTACTATGATGAAGTAGTTTAATAGTAAATGAGATCTGTGAAATCTTATTATGATGAAGTAGTTTAATAGTAAATGAGATCTGTGAAATATTACTATGATGAAGTAGTTTAATAGTAAATGAGATCTGTGAAATCTTATTATGATGAAGTAGTTTATCTGCTTGAGCATTTGCTCCCTAAAAACCAAACTTTAGGCATATTCAAGTGAGGTTGCCATCCTAGTCTGTGGATGAAAATTCATGTAGCTTCCACTTAAAAGTGCCTCACAGTTCAGCCATTTTGTACTAGGTATCTGCTTGAAAATCAAAGTATTTGAGAATTAAACTGCAGACAGACATGTGTGAATGTTCAGGTTTATTGAAAAAAAAATGGGGAGAATAATTTTAAAGTTGCAGTATATTCTTCTTCATTGAACGCTTTGACAGCAGCTATTGTCTGTCATATGAGCAAAAATGCATTGCACTGCCTTTAAGCGGCTGACAAGTCAGGCCCAGTACATCTGATTTCAGTGTGGGAGAGAATTATAAGTCTTTCTGGAATAAAGGTAGGAGAATGGACCAAGAAGACAGAAAATAGACAAGAGGGAGGTGACAGGAAGAAAAGGAACAAGGCAGAGACAAACTGAGGAATAGAAAAGAGGGAATTCCTGGCACAGAATTTCCAGAAGGTGAGGATGCTGTTTATACTGACATAGCTCTGGCATCCCCATGGGGGAAATTAAAGAATATGAAATACATTGGAATTTAGCATTTCAAACGATGTCTAATTTTACCATGTATTTTAAAGTTTAGCTGGTGTTTCTTTTAACACACTATCAGTTATATGTACCATACAGTCGTGTTTTAATTCTTTTGCATACAAAGAAAAACTTATGTGTTCTGTAGGTGCCGGGAAGAAGATGGTACCTTAAAAATTCAGGAGGTGAAGTCTGGCCCTCTTTACAAAAAGGATCTGTTGTCAGAGGTAAGTTGGTATTATTGTTTTTAACCTTTTTTTTTTTTTTTTTAAATTTTTTTTTTGCTGCCTCATCTTCTGTGACGTCTCCCGTCCTGCTGTTCCCACGCCGCTCAATCCAATCTCCCTGCCACAACCATACCCAGGTTTGTTATGTCTCATCCTCAGAGTCGGAGGTCCACAGGGAGCCAATCACTATCAGGCCGCCGTAGGGCCACCAGCCAGAGGGGCCCTGCACTGCTGCTGGGTCACTTTGGCGGTGTTCAGTGGTGCCTGTTCTGAGCTAACATACGCAGGACACCACCTACTAAACCCCCTACTAACGACAGTATTAGCTCAGTCGCGGAGCCAGACTGAGTGAGTTGCCCACCCGAGGTAGCAACCACCACAACGTCCCTCCAACAACCGTCCCCTGCAAACCTCCAACCCCAAAGGCTTTGACACAAACTCACCACAGGCACAGAAGTGTATGGGCAAACCGAATCTGAGGCCACCATGAGACCAGAGAAACTGGGACCACCGAATCAGAGGCAATTTTTTTAATTGCATGATGATCAATGACAATGAGGATGACGTAATGATGCTGCTGTGGAAGTGCATATGCTTTGAGACTACTTGACAGGGCTGTACTCTACGCTTACTATCATAATATATCCCGGCGTCAACCGGGCCCGAGAGATACAGACACCTGCAGTGTTGGTCAGGTAATTTGAGCAACACTCTCAAACTCGCATCCGTTAAGTGGATGAAGCTCGACTGTGTGGTCCCAGTCTTCCCACTGAGCCCACAGCACACTCACTCTGGGTAGGAGCCGGCCGGAGTCCGAAAAATCCCTATGACTCTTATGGGATTCGAACCCGCGACCTTCCAGTCCGTAACCCAAGGCGCTAACCACTGCGCCATGGCGGCTGGTATTGTTTTTAACCTTTGGAAAGTTGTTGTTACTTTCAGTTTGTAGTAAGCTGTTGTTATTAGAGGACATGATACCTTCATGGTCAGTGTACTCACTATTCATACATTTACAGGTAATTTTTGTGCACGTTTTTGAATTGTGCTTTATGTTAGATGAATTTTGGTTCTCCAAGCATTGTTTTGACTTGACTGCCCAGTATATTTGTAAAGTCTTCTTAGGGCAGAGTTTCAGAGTTGGGTGAATGATTAACATTTGACTGTGGTCTTTAAAACAACAACATTAATACATCTATTTTTTAGGATTCCTTCATTGTGGATACTGGAAGTGCTGGAGCATGGGTGTGGATTGGCAAGAAGGCCTCCCGTAAGGAGAAACAACAGGCCATGAGGAATGCAGTGGGATTTCTGAAGAAGAAGGACTACCCAACAGACACCAAAGTGGCCCGTGTTGTGGAGGGAGCCGAGTCTGCAGACTTCAAGTGTCTCTTCAGAGACTGGCCTCAGCCTGCACCCAGTGGAAAGGTGTACACGTCTAGTAGAATAGGTATGGCAAGTGAAGGCTCCTTTTCGTTTAGGTTTAGTATCGGTTGCTATCATTTTTATGATTTGTGCTGAAGGAATTAATCTGTTCTAGACAAAACTTAACACAAAACCACACAACCAGAACTACACCCTATCAAACAGGGCTCCAAACACTGGGGTTTTTTTAATTTATAGAACTAGAAATCAAGCTCTAAACTCTTTTATTCTGTCTAACCCATTTGTGAGTATACTCATAAACTTTGTCCAACCATACCACCCCATTCATGAATATACTCATCACAGCGCACTGAGCTAGAATAGGAATTACCAAGTCTTATAGCTTAAACTCATTCTTAAATGGTTTAAATTGTTTACGTGCCATGTTGGCATTTTCTATTCTGCGCAGAGTTTTCATTGATCGATCAGTAATATGAGTAAATGCCCACAACGTCTCTTCCATTTAGCAGGTTCGTGAGTGGATTATGAATTATGATCGTGATGAATCTGAGTATTCAGCCAAATACAGTTCTAGTATTAGCAACCAAAGTACTATTGGAAGTGAAGAAGACTGGCAGATTTAACTCTCAATCAATTGATAAGGTAGGTGGGGCAAAGTACATTCGCAAAGTGTATTCACACCCACTGACGATCATTGATACTCAGGGGAGAAAGCAGATGATTTTTTCCTCAAATCTTGGAAATTTATGTGCAAGGTCCTACAGTTATTTCAGTCAGTAGATAAATAAGTAACTAGGCTAAGTGGTGAAAGCAGAGAAAAATGAAGGATTAATGTTGTCCTGGTCATAGAAAAAATCACTTGTGATATACAAGATAGTGCAAGAGGTTTATTTTTTGCTGAAAATGAACTTGAGGGGCATGTTTTGCTTGAATATGTATAGTACAAGAACACTCTTATTTGCAACATCATTAAATTTTTAAAAGAAAATACAGGGGGTGGGGGAGAAACCAGATTAGATTTAATTCTCTGTAATCCGTTTGTTGTGCTTTCAGCCAAAACAGTACAGACAAAGTTTGATGCCAATACTCTGCATTCTAACTGTGCACTGGCAGCAGAAACACAGATGGTGGATGACGGATCAGGCAAAGTGGAGGTCAGTTCACATGTTCCCTGTCAGAGAAGTAGAAATAGTGTCTGTTTCGTTTTGGTGGCTTTTGTTCTGTGGTAAGATTGTTGTTGATTTGTGTAATGGCCTATGAAGGGAAGTAAGAGTGAGCTTTGGAGCAAGATGAATGAATGTGAAGAAAACCTACCAAGATAAATATATTAGAATGTAACATAGGTTTTAATGTCTGGTTGATGGCCTTACGGCAGAATAACACACTATACTCTCTGTGGAATGTATCATAGACACTGTAATTGTGACAGATGAACTAATGGGTAATTGCATATGCTGGATATGGAATGATCACTGTGAGCTTCACAGATGACATATGCAAGGGTGTCACCATCGGTATAAAAAAATCACAACTTGCGATGGTATGATATGTAGGTGATGAGTGATAACTCTGTGAAGATGTAAACATTGAAGTATCCATGATGCATGTCTGTAGGTGTGGTGTGTGAACAACTTTGAGCTGAAGCCACTGGAGAAGAGTCACTATGGAGAGTTCTTTGGTGGTGACTGCTATGTCATCCAGTACACTTACCAAGTACAAGGTCGGCAGAACTACATTATCTACTACTGGCTGGTCAGTATACAGTGTATAGTGTACAGTATAGTATACATTGTACAGCGCTGTTTTTGATTTAGAAGAAAAAGGGCAAAAGAGTTGGTAAGCTATCTGAGAATGAAAACAAAATAGAACAGCATGTTGCATGGAAGTGTGTTAAAACATGCTACAGATTATCAAAGAATCTTCCTCATCCTGTATTTTCTTCATAAGTTATGTTGCAGTAAACAAAACAAAAAAAAGTTGTAGTTTGCCTTAACCTTTTTTCTCTCCCATTTCATGTACGGAACACTCCTTATGACTTCTTTATTTTGTGTTTATTGTTTTGCGTCTTAATTTTACATAAACACAGAATACTGGGACAAATAAAATAGTAAAAGAAAACTTGGAAATTGTTGTTTAGGGTTCCAAATCAACCACTGATGAGAAGGGTACTGCTGCTTTGAAAGCTGTCGAAATGGACGACAAGCTTGGAGGGGCTGCTGTGCAGGTAAAACATTGTTAAAATGTGGACATGGTCTTAGCACTTTGCCTATCAGTACAAGATGTATAAGCCTTTTGCAAATATTTTCAACAAACAGAACATCAGCAATGATAACTGGAGCGAGAATTGAGCCTTTATATTTAAAGGAAAATTACCAGTCATGTACACTGGCATAGGACTTGCAAAAGCAGACTATATAAAGTCAGACTCAGACAAAATCTCATTATAAACGTGCGCTTTAGTGGTCATGTATAGGGAATAACTGTATAGAAGTTATACATAGACTTTAAAAGAGAAGTGAAGGAAAAGAATATCTGGAAGTGGGAGTTTGCATTGTTTGGTAAAATACAGGAGACAAATGCAGACTTCTTGTATCAGGTGTGTTTGTTTCTAGTCTAGCTCAAAATGTACAACTTCCTTTTACATGGACTAGATTTCTGCTAAAGGGAAGGAATCCCACACTATGCTGCATGATAAATGATTAACGTCATCTATTAAATGTATGTTAAGTTGGAGTTGCACATGAAGATTTTTCTTACTGAACACTTTTCTTCAGGATTAGTGGTGGGGAAAACTGCCTAAAAAACAGCATTGTGTCAGTTTGTAACAGATGTTCTTGTAGGGTTGAGTAATGTATGTTTTGTACTGTAATTCCATCATGATTGGTAGACTTCTCACTGTGCCAAGTTGTATGGCAGGTACGAGTGGTGCAGTACAAGGAACCACCTCACTTCATGTCCATGTTTGGTGGAAAGATGATCATCTTTCAGGTTAGTCGGTCAGCATAATACAGACAGAAGCATGTACATATATACCTGCATGTATGCATGGACATGCATATGTACGTTTACATACATGTACTCATACACTTACCCACTTATTTACTCAAACACACTTACACACACACACACACACACACACACACACACACACACACACACACTCACAACAGATGACTAAAGTTACAAAATCACATGCACATGGGTACTGGATGAAAAAAGCACATGATATAAAAGAAGAGATAAAATAAATAAAAAGACACACATACACATTCACACACATGCACACACACGCACACACAGTTCCTTGAAAGTCCTTGAACCTGTATGACAAGAAACAGTAATCAAAATTTTGTGTGTCTGTTTCTACTGAAACACCCTTTGTGCTGGTTATGTTCATCAGCATTTTTAACTTATGCAGCCCATATGTGACCATGAACGCAAGTCAAGTGCCACTGTAGTACACACTGATGAAAAGTAAATGAGAAAGGAAAAAGAAATGATCGTGTTGTGCTTATAGATTAGGATATGTGTGGACCCGGCAGTCAATGTTGACAGGGTGGCAAGGCTGGGTGGACGGCAGGAGAGAAAAGCGTGGATGGACCGGGGGACAAGTACATGCTGCAAGTGAGGGGCACTAATCCTCACAACACCAAGGCTGTGCAGGTGAGGAGTTCTTTGGTGTCATCTCTCTCTCTTCTCTCCTTCAGCTCTGTCAGCCTTCTTGCCTTCTCAGACCTAGTGCTGAAAGGTTATTCTGTGTTTCTGAAACGAGTTTCAAACCTTTAAGCTCAGGATCTTTCTGCTTTCTAGGCAGTGTTATTTGGAACTCTTTTCCATGATTTCTTTGAAATATTCAAACATTAGGTACCCTTAAAGCTAATCTTTAGATTTTCTTGCTCCAAGAATGCTATAATTCAAACATATCAACAGTTTGGTAGAATTTTCTTGACTGTTGCTGTCTAAAGTTGTAATTGATGTTTTTGTATGTGTATGCTCTTTGAGCCTATGTTACTAGGGTATTGTGGTATATATGTTGTAAAAGTTGTTATTAAATGTGTTCCCACAGATGAAAACACACACACACACACACACACACACACAGTATAGCCTGACAAGAGAGTTCCTGAATAAGCCTGGTAAGATAAATTTTCCCCAGCCATGGTGACCACATCTGTAAGCTTAACTTGTGTGGTAAAAGTTTTAGCTGCTACTGGTAAAGTAGTGATTGTAAAATCTCAGCCCAGTGTGCATTTATAAAAAATAATATGATAAATCGTCTTGTGTCTAAAGCTTATACTAGATTTTGTGAAAAGATTATTGCAAACAGTATGACTATGTTTTCCACTATCTTTTATTTGATGTGCAGGTTGATCTCAGGGCATCCTCTCTGAACTCCAGTGATGTCTTCGTCGTCTTTACCAAAGCAACAGTGTACATCTGGGCTGGAAAGGTAGTGAGCATTTTAATAATAATAATGTATGGGATTTATATAGCGCTGAATCTTGTAAAGCAACAAATCAAAGCGCTTTTAAAAAAAATATGCGTGTGTATGCGGAAACCAAAAAAAAAGGCAGGAGAATGGACCATGAAGTCAGAACATAGACAAGAAGGAGGTGACAGGACGAAAAGGAAGAAGGCAGAAAAACAAAGAGAGGGATAGAAAAGATGGAGTTCCTCGCTCAGAATTTCCAGAAGGTGGAGATGCTATTTGTACTGACAGGCCCCCCCCCCCAGCATCCCCACGGGGTGGGGTGGGGGAGTGCTACTGATTAAAATAAAAAGATTCTCTGGACGAAGAAAGCCACGATTTTCAGTACATGGGAAAAATTGCTATTTTGAGGGTGTCCCTATTTTGTCTATATCTGTGCAGATTAAGGTAATGATTAAATATTAACCTCTTTTATGGTTTGTGATCAGTGTTCTCTGTGAAATGCTGAGAGTACATTTAGTATGTGTGTGTGTGTGTATGTGTGCATATTTTTTTGTTTTATATGTATGTTTGTGGGGAGTGTGTGTGTGAACTTGATTGCAGTGTAGTCTTGATTCAAATATTAATTTATTCTCAGTGCAGCCAAATCTGACAGTGTGTGTGAGAGGGGGGGGGGGAGTGTGCAAGTGAATTGTGTGTGTAAGAGTGAGAGACAGATAGAATGCAAGTGAGTTTGTGTGTGTGTGTTGTAAGAGAGAGCGCAAGTGAACTGGTGTGCATGAAAGTGTGTCTTTTTGTTGGGAGGGAGAGAAAACTTTGATGATAAAATCTGTTTTATCTCATTATAGGGTTGCACAGGAGATGAACGCGAGATGGCAAAAACAGTTGCAGCACGTTCATCAAAGTACAGTAATGTTTTATGGATACCAAAATTGTGTGCATGCGAGTGTGTAAGTATGTGTGTGTCTGTTTGCATGTGTGTGTGCGTGTGTGTGTTTGTGCGTGCGTGTGTGTGTTTATCTGCGTGTGTGTGGGTGTGTGTTGGACAGGGAATTGCATGATTATGTACAAAAATATATGTTTGGACATCATTTTGTGAAAGACAGAGCTTTGAGAGAAATCCTATGATAAAAACTCATTGTTACCATAGTTTTGGTGTGTTTTTTAAAAGAAAAATGAAAGATTTCATTTTGTAAAGAAACCCACCCCCAAACAAATAATTTAAGACCATTGTGATATCTGGCCCAGTGGTGAGAATAGGGTAATGTTTCAGAAAAGATGGAACTATAGTATAAACAGATGTAGAGCAAAACAAAAGTTTTATAGCTATTCTTTGTTTTGAATTATTATACAGGTAGAAGGAAAAGAATAGGGGAAAAGTTTTCTATTTGGAACCTTGTTTGTACAGAATGTAAGAAAGAACAGGCAAAGAATGTTGTGATTGGAACACTGTTTTATGGAGGTAGATGAACAGATCCAGGTACAGGTTTTGTATTTGGAACATTGTTTATACAGGTAGAAGGACAGAATAGGGTAAGAGTTTTGTGTTGTGACACGTTGATCCAGCATGAGTATGAAAATGTATAAGGAATGGGCTTCTCTCTCTCTGTGAATGTGCATCACATATTCTGTCGTATTGTCATGCCTGGTATGATATGCTCACTGGCATTCCCTGGTTATAATGTTGACATTGCAGCCACTTTTTGAAACAGTATGAAATCTAAGGAAAATGAGAGAGTGTGCTGATGCCGAGTGCAGTGGGTATATTTCATGTGCTTGGTCTGTTTGCTTTGGAACATGTTTGTGCATGGTGTTATTCTTTCTGCTCTTTGTGGTGTAAAAGAATAATCCCAGAGCTTCAAATGTCATGCCATTTGAGAGGAAAGACAGAAGGGGGTTTCAGAGTTGATGAGGAACTATAGAAGGGAGAACTGTGTTTTCTTTATAAAATCTTTGCATTTGTGCCAGCAAATTTTTTCTCTTTTTTTTGGGGGGGGGGTTGGGGGTGGGGGGGATTAAAGTATCAATGATGGATTACTGGTGGTTGTAGGAGATACCACATTTGATCTAAAATGGAACTTTTCTTTCATGTAGTAGATCATGAATGGTGGTCTGGGTGCTAGATTTTGGCATGAGAGGATAGACGGAGGTAGCATGGACATCATATGTTTAGTACACGTAACAATTACAATTCTGTTGAGAGAAAAGCGAAACAAAACAAAGCTACTCTCTCATAGGAAAAAGCCCATAAGTATGTTGTCTTTTGGATGTGCAGCCAAAATTTTACACAGAAAAATCTGCTGTGACTGCCAGTGCTATGAATGCTTAGTGCTGGCATACTAAGGTAAATCTTGACTGACAGTACAAACATGAAACAGAAAAATATGAAAATTGGTTTGGTTTGGTCTAAGTGATAATGCTATTTGCTTTTTTGCCTTGCTGTTTGGTATTGTACTGGTAATCTGCTTCCTATTTCATATTTTTGATCCTCATCATCTTTTGTGTGTGGTGTGTGTTATGCATGAAATTCAGATGACTGTGTAACTAAATGAGGTTTTTGTAATAATTATTTTATGATATAATATGACCATGAATAACAATTACAACAAGAACAGAATCATCAACAAACAAGCAAATAAATTCCTAAAAACAAGCAAAACCCTGCTGAGCAAAAAAAACCCAAAATAAAACGGGTAACCTCCTCCAAAACCAAACCAAACAAACATAATGAAAAGCCAAAATGAACACAAACAACAAAGGTTTTTTAAAATCAGTTACAAAGTAGCTGATCGATGAACAATAGGTTTGACAAACTTGTGATGCGTTTGCATTGCTGTAACCTTGTTTGGAAGTCATTGATACTTTTTCAGCAGTTTGAATTTTGAAAACAACAACAACATCAACAAAGGTCAAGTACAGAGTAGTAAGATGATGGTTAAACTGATTAAGGTCATATGTACCGCATAGTTATGTGTACAGTAGGTGCCTCACTTCCCCCTACTCTGTATCACTCCCTCACCTCCCAAATTTTTTTATGGTATAGTCACTTGATTCTCCTTCCTTTCCCACACATTTACAACAATTCCTCAGTACTTTCCTAGTTTGCTAAATATGCAACACACGCACTCACTCATTCACTCCTGATTCACAACATAAGCTACAGACTTCCCTTAAGTATAATGCCTGGTATGTTGTATGTATGTACCTGAGTGCATTTATACAAGCATGACTCCAGAGTGAATATCTGTATATTATCTATGCATATGTATCATTTTCTAGTTATATCTCTGTGAGCATTTATGGTTCTTTGATAAAACTCTTTCACAGCATGCATCTGAAAGCTCTCTATTTAAAATTTCCTCAAATCTTGTTCATTGTGTGTAACTGTCTTACTATTTTTCATTTTGTCATGTCTTTTCTACTTTCTTTCCTATATATCAATCCACTAGAGAAAATTTTGTTGAGGAAAAACCTTTCAACAGGTCTGAGTATTTGGTGAATTGCCTTTTACATTTTTTACATCTGGAAAATGAGAATTGCCTTTAATTAGTTCTGTTTCTCATTATATTTCTTACTACTAAGTATTATGCTTCTTACTTAATTTTTAATTCATCATCTGGTGAAAAATGTGGTAACTTGAAATCCTATGGTCAGTAGGGCTAATATTGCTATCATATTCATCATTACTTATATCATTTACTACCCCATTGTATGTAATTTTTGAATTGGAAATTTTCTGAGTGACTTTTATACATAGAATTTAGTTTACTGCAAACATCTTTTGCATCCACCATAAAAGTGGGGAAACCACCCTTATAATTTCTGGTATATGTTAATCATTGCAAAATTCTATGACAGCATTCATTTAGAATTTGAAATGAGTGAAAATTTGCCCCAAAAGTTCTCAATACATGGTGCATTGTGATAGGTACAGCAACAGATTGATTGATAAGTACATAGGAATTTGATACAGTCAAAAATCAAAGGGTAAAAAAAAAAAAATTCACTTACAAGGTATCTTCAAAAGATCCCCTCAAGCAGTGATAAGTTACACTTTTCTTTTTTGGTCATTCTAAGCTTACCGTTACAATTTGAAATGGTATAGCTGCAATCCAGTTGGGAAATGTTTTGATAAAGGGAGAGAAATCTGGAAGATCGCCTTGGGGAAAGTAATGAAGTAGTGATGCATTGCTGGACAGTATGTTTTGGGTTCATAAGTCATTGTTTTATGACAGTATGTTTTGGGTTCATAAGTCATTGTTTTATGACAGTATGTTTTGGGTTCATAAGTCATTGTTTTATGACAGTATGTTTTGGCTTCATAAGTCATTGTTTTATGACAGTATGTTTTGGCTTCATAAGTCATTGTTTTATGACAGTATGTTTTGGCTTCATAAGTCATTGTTTTATGACAGTATGTTTTGGCTTCATAAGTCATTGTTTTATGACAGTATGTTTTGGCTTCATAAGTCATTGTTTTATGACAGTATGTTTTGGCTTCATGTGTCATTGAAAAAGGCAAGATTTTGATTTTATTTTCCCAAAATGTAATATACTTTGCAGAATTCCACACTGATACAGTTAACTATTGTGTTTATTTTATATGATTCTGAACAGTATTTAATTCTGTGAACAGGTCAGCCAACATGGTGTTTGAAGGCCAAGAAAAAGATGATTTCTGGAACATTCTTGGGGGAAAAGAAAGCTATGCTTCAGAGAAATCTTTACAGGTGAGATTATTTATATAGGTTGTTTTGGTTTTCTTTAGCTTTTTAAAGTGGAGTAACATAACAACTTTTTACATGATGAGATTAAGCCTATAGATATCTGTTTTGAGGTACAGTCATTCAATCTGATGGAAATTCACACAGTTGCAGACTCTATCATTCACTAATACAAAAATTATATGTGCCACTACTTTTCTGGCCTAAAATTTAAACATAGTCATTTCATTTATGACTGTACCATACTTTCTATGACTCCACATTAAAAGATATCAACAACAAGAGAAAATGAATACCGTGTTTTTATTTGCACAATATTCTAAAACTGCTACCACTGCTGTTTCTCTGTTAAGCTGGACTAATTTCATTGCGTTTGTTTGGTTTTTTGGTTATTGTTGTTATTGCTGCTGGGCTCTCTGTTATAGTGCCCATCCATTCAAGGGGATTTCACTCCTGGAGTTAGCAATGACTCCTCTCTTTGGAAGTGTTTTGCTTGAGACTAAACTGAAGCCCCATGTGCAAACACACGCAGTACATTTTGCACACAAGTTAAGAGTCCGTTTACCATTTGTGGAAGTGTAGGCCAACTATGGTCTGTGGCATGGGTGACTTGAACATTCTGCCCATGCATTCTGCTACCTGAAGATGGACAGGCTTTGCCTGGTTCTGCTTGTGAAAAATTCAGTGCAGTGCCTAATTGACTCCTCAAGAAGTTGTGGGAGAGGTCATGTCAGATCAAGCCAAGTTAAGCCACATGATACTGAGGTCATCCTGAACCTAGGGCATGAAGGGCCACTGAATTTGATGTATTTTTTCCCCTTGGGTGTAAAGATGATAGCTGTGATGATGTTTTAGTCTAATAAGTTAGGTTAGAGACTATTTAACAACCACACTCAATGCTCATTTTACATTTTCTGGCATTAGCTAAGCCTGTGAGATACAGACCTCTACAAGATTTTCAGGTAATTGGGAAATTCTAATATTGAGAGGGAGGGTGAAATCCAATCTGCATTTGTAAATTAGATCCTACTTGATTGTGTCATCTCAAGTCATCCCTTTCAATCCACAGCACAATAACACAGATTAGGAGCTGTCCAAAGCCCCATGAGAGTTCCACAAATATGAATCTTTGATGGAACTTGAATCCACAGCCTCCAAGCCAGGAGTCTTGTTCATTTTCACCCTTTCTGTGCACAGGATGAGGGCAGTCACCCACCTCGCCTCTTCCAGATATCCAATGCATCTGGCAATGTGAAAGCAGAGGAGATTATGGACTTTGCTCAGGTTTGTGTTTGTTGCTTTGTTGTTGTCGTAAAGCATCTGTTCAGATCATAATCTTTAATCCTACAAACACCACAAAGGTTTTGGACTCTGGCAAAATTATCACTTTAGCACCATTAGGATACAAAATCTGTTACCCTATCCTCTTAGGTTTTGCAGCAGTTTTTTTTTTCTTTCCACGATTGTAATCTATGAGTTTACCTTCAAACAGAAGACCTAGATGAGTGCAGTGTACATGTGATTACTGTGACGTTTCCCTGTGCAGGAGGACCTGGTTCCTGAGGACGTGATGTTGCTGGACTGCTGGGAGTGCCTGTACCTGTGGGTGGGCAAGGACGCCAACAAGACAGAGCGTCAGGCTGCTGAGGGGCTGGCACTGGTCAGTGGCTGGCTTCTTGCCTTTGTTAGCGGGGCATTCACTTTACGGAAAAAACTGACAGGGAACACACACATACACCCACTGTCCTGCCACCTTCCTTCTTTCTGACACAGCCTATGATACACAACATATCCCCTTCCCACAAATAAAATGAGACAATGGAAGTGATGTTCTTTTTTGTCACAAGGCTTTCTTATTATGACTTCTGTGTGTCCAGTAGTTGCTGCAAACATTTTTCTCCCAAGTAAGTTTGTAGAAAAACGCTATTTTAGTGTACAAATCTTTTCTTTTTCCCCTGACAGGATTACCTGAGGACTGATCCAGCAGGCAGAGACCCAGACACCCCCATCATGAAGATCAGCCAAGGATTTGAACCCCCATCCTTCACTGGCTTCTTTATGGCATGGGATTCAGATCTCTGGAGTGTATGTGTTTTACTTCAGTTGTTATCATGTGTGTGTGTTTAGATAGTGACAGTAAATGTATTTATTTTATGTTTGAGAGGGAGTCTGAGGTCAGATAAGACAGCAAGAGTAGCCTTGATGATTAGTTTGTGACAGAGATTTTGAGTGTGCTTTGACCAGAATTAAGAAAAGGTCATCTGGATTGTTTTAATCTGTTGAATTTGATTAAAGTTGTTGTTCGGGTTGCTTTTGTTGCCGTTACATTCATGACAGGTAAAAAAGGAATAAACGGTTTTCCATATGTTCGCATTGATTATCATCATGAAAATAGATTCAGGTAGAATTATGTGGAAACCCAAGCTTTAAAGACTCAAATATTATTGTCGTTTAAAGAAGAACTAGGAATCAAAAGTTTTTGAACAAGCAAACTGCTATTGTCAGGGGAAAAAACAACTTGTTTGGTTTTCAGTGAAGACAGTGCATTTTTTTTGTTTTGGTTACAGTCAGGGTTAACATTTGAAGAGCTGAAGAAAAAGCTGGGTGAAGAGAACATCCCTATGCAGCAAGTGCAACAGGTTTGTATCTCTGTATATTGCCTTTTCTATCACTGTCTCCTCTGCTTTTTTGTTTTGTTTTGTTTTCTGTGTTTCACTTCTTTATCGTCTTCATTTTTTATTTTTTACATTGAAGAGATAACTTTTTGTCTTGATTTCTCCAACATCTCTTTGAGAAGTCATGTGGGCCCTGCATGAATTTGTCAGGCAGAGTGTCTTGGGAAAGTTGCAGCAGGCTGAGTCCATCCCTCTCTAGGTATCTGTGTGCATGCTGGGTATGTTTGTGTCTCCATGCCACCAGTCATATCTGGCCTGCGGGGGTTTAATGTGTGTGGAAGATGTGTAGCACACAGGACCTTGGTTTATAGCCTCTTCTGAAGGGGAGTGGAGTCAGTAATAATGTTAAATCCAAAGAGAAATTTCCTCGAAATGGACATGTCATCAGTAGAGACTTGAACCCAGATCCTTGGTTACCATGATGATGTATACCACTTTCAGTCATTGCAAATTTCTCTGTGTGAAATTGAGGCTGCTTTCTCCTGGTGAGATTGCATTGCCATGAGAGCAGTGCCACCTATCAGATCACAACTTCAGTGCTCTACCATCCTACCTCCTATCCAACAAATGAATGATTGAAATATGCCAAGGGCATACTGAAATATTGGGCGTGTAACAATTTCCATGGGTTAAACTGAAACCTAGCCCATAGAGTTCAGTCTTACACAGTTTTTTCCCTATGCTTTCCTCTCTTTGCTTTCCCTGATATCATGTATGGTTTGCTGACAGATCTCACTTGTGCATTTGTTATTTGCTCCTTCCTCCATTTCTTGTCTCCTTCATTTTTTTTTTTTTTAAATCATTCATATGTATGCATCATCCTAGACCACTCTGTATGTGCATACCAATTTCTGTCAATTCCATAGTGTGTGTGTGTGTGTGTATGTGTAAGATACATGACTGTGTAAGCATGCTTGTGCACATGATCATTGCATGTATAAAGTCATGTTTGTGTCTGTAGACTGCACAAACACGAGCTCTGCCTACACATGAAGCACTAGTGTGAAAAGTCGCAGGTAGTTGACTGATGCAGAGTTCTAGTCAGTGGGAAGAAAGTGACAGTGTGGTTTGTGCAGAATGGAATGAACGGAGCCCAGAGCTTCAGTGACATGCCCAAGTTTTCCTATGAGGAACTGACTGTGGACATAGAACAGCTGCCCAGTGGTGTGGATGCTGCTTCACGTGAGGTAATTCTTTTCAAGCCTGTCTTCATTCTACAGAGAAGTATAAGAGTACGGGGTAGGGTTTTTGTTGTTGCTTTCTTTTGTTCCTCAGCCAGAGCTCCAAGGTTCACCAGTGGTGAGATTTTTTACGGTTCTGCCTGATTTTTTGCACATCACTCAGGTAGCCACATTCTGACTTTGGGGATGATGTCTAAACATGATACCTGTGTGTATGCAATTCTTTTTTTCCCCTGTCATCCGTTCCTGCCGGCACAAATAGCATCCTCTTCCGAAAGGTAGAACAGTTTTCAGTTTATGTGGAAGACATTCTGCATGTGTTCGCATATGGAGCCTTGGTTTATAGTCTCATCCAAAGGACTTTTGTGGGAGTATGTCAATAGTGATGTATGTCAATAGTGATGATAGTAACTCCAGGGGGAAAATCCCCTGGAAAGGGTGTGTGTCTTGGTGGTGGCTCAACCTGTCAAATCACAAGCACAACACTCTAGCCACAAGGCTACCCCTCCCCCCACCCCCCAATGTGTTTAAAGAGAAGCCATTTTCATGTTAGATTAGCAGTTCTTTTAGGTTTTTATTTGTTTGTTTTGTTGGGACGGGATAGCTCAGTGGTCGGAGCATTTGCTTTCCCCCAGCCAAGTTAAGCAGCGTCGAGCGTGGTTACCAGTTGGATGGGTGACCGTTTGCGCGCCTTGGCTTCAGTACAGTTCCCCCAGTTCACCCTGCTGTAAATGGGTACCTGCTCTCTTTAGGGTCAGGGAAGGTAAAGCAGCGAGGGAGAGGAGATGGGCGCCGCCCTCAATATGCTGGCCCTAGAGAAGTGAGGTCTCTGATGCCTTGCTCCCCTACGACCTTATAGGTTATGGGACTCCTTTACCTTTTACCTTTGTTGGGGTTTTTTCAGGGGGAGGGGGGTGTTCTAGTTTGCCATTTATCTTCAAGATATTTGCTACTAGAAGCTGGGGTTGTTGTTTTTTTCAATGTTCAAAGAAACAAAAATTTGACTCTTGCACGTCACAAAACAAAACACAAAATAACAAACCCAAAAGTAAAGTGGAAACAGGCTTTTGAAAGAAGACAAAAGGAAGGCAATACACACACTAATAAGATCCTGCAAAGACATGTTTAACAGATGTTCAGGCTTGGCTTTATAGTAAATTCACAAAGAGAGTGAACCTGCTCATTGGCAATCTTTGACCTTTCATCTGTAATTTTCATTGTTTCTCAATTTAAAAAAAAAATTTTACACTTTTATTTTCAAGGGTGATTTTGATAAAGCATTGTAGTTAAGCTTGCAGAACCAACAACATATATTCTATCAGCTACCTAGAAAAATTGCATAGGCTAATTAGAATTGCTCTAGACTATGTGATTTGTTTTTGGTTTTTTGCAAATGCACTTACCATTTATTTCTTTGCAAAGATAAATGATTTACTTTTCTTCTGTCTCTTTTCAGCTTCACTTGTCAGAAGGAGATTTCAAGAAAATTTTTGGAATGTCATACTCGGAATTCACTGAGAAACCTGCCTGGAAAAAAGTGGACATGAAAAAGAAGTGTGGACTTTTCTAAGAAGATTACTGCTTTGTAAATCTGTAACTGTGCTGTTGTTTTTGTAATGAAATTTACAGAAAAGATGCATGGGTCGTGTTGCTGTCAACTATAAAGAAAGAGCTAGAAAGAATAAGAAAGGAGGTATCAAGTTGGGTACATCTTGTATGTCTGTTGATAAACAAAACTATTTGAATGCTGATACAGAGATAATTATAAAGAAAACATACTGACAAGATTGATGGAAAGAAAGAAAACAAACTGTCAGAAGAAATGCTGAAAATGTCTTGTTAAGGCGTAGTAAATTTGTATCTTTTATCACATATTGTGACAAGGCTGATTCTTGTGTATTCTGTGCCTTGTTTATCGTAGTACCATACATGCTCTCTGCTTTGTTCTAATATAGGTACTGACAGATATTTTGGATAAGACGCTGTGTGCCTTGTTATTAATGCCTTTATTATATATTGTTTCTGTTTATATGCATTCAAAAAATGTTACTGAAGTAGAGTCATGTTTACATGGTAGTGTGATGTTCATATATACCATCATTTTCTTATATAAAGAAAAGAAAAACCTGGAAATCTTTTTTAAAGAAAATGTTTGCTTAAGAATATTGCCTGTGTTGTTTTCAGAACACTTTGGTATGTGGAAGGGAAGGGGAGCTGGTTTTGAGTGTTCTATATGGTCTAGAAGCTGTCGTTGAAATTGCTGTGGCAGAGGATGAAAAAAGGTCTCTAACATCTTCAAGAATATGACATTTGGAATTTTGTTGGTTTTACTGTATCATATATCCTGCTTGATTTTTGTTGCTGGAAAATATTGCTTTAATTGTATCATATACACTGGTTGGTCTTTTATTGAAGATATCCTATCCTTTTCTTAGTTTGAACTGTTTTGTCCAAGATTGTTGTTGCTTCTTTTTCTTTATAATTTTCTTCACTTACTTTTCATTTATTTGTTGTTGTTTTTTTTAATCAGAGCAGATTTTTTTTCTTGCTCTGCTCTCCTCTTCAATCCAATTTCCCTACCTAAGAAGGGACGCTTTGTCTCAGCTCAAAGGCTTTAATTTCATCTGTCCTTACCTTCACATGTGCTTTTAAGTTATGGCTTATGATTTTGGCATTTTCATTGCATTTTACAAAGCGAGCTTTCATGCTTTTTGCCCCAAGGGCAGTCACATACTGTGTTCAACCTTTGTTAAATCTTAGCATGCTACGGGTTTGGTCTGTGAACCACCTTTAATGCTGCATTTCTTTTTTTTTCTTCTTTTTTTGAAGTTGTTGCTTTTTGTTTTACCATGCTTTTGTTGTCTTCTTGCCTTTTTCACCCATGAAGGTATTATTTTGTTCTGTTCATGTCACTTGAACTTTAATATTGTGTATTTTGGGGGGTTCAGATAACAACTGCTGAAAGGAAGAACACCTTGGTTTACTGTGAAGATGTTTCTTTATCAAATTGGCATTCAAATGTGATTTGGGAAGAGTGAAGAATAGTGATAAAATACATACGAAAACCCTTTTTGCTTCCCAGAGGATATCTTCCTATTCCAAATGGATAGATAAAAAAAAAGTTTGTTAAACAATGGAAACAGGCTGTGTGCATATATACATATCACACACATACGGGGGGGGGGGGGATAGCCTGGTGGTTAGAGTGATGTATTTGTGATCTGATCCGGGTTCGATTCTCGTTAAAGAGGAATTTTTTTCCTCTGGAGTTAACATCAGTGCCGACTCCACTCTCCCCAAAAGTCTTTCGGATGAGACTATAAACCAAGGTCCCATGTGCGAACGCATGCAGAACATCTTGCGCACAGTTAAAACCTGTTCCGCTTTTTGGAAGAGTAGGCCCATTGTGTGCCAGTGGGAATGGATGACAAAACTGCATCCACATGGGGACTGGATAAAATTTTAAAAAGCATGAGTGCGTATTCCATTATCCTCAAAATAAAAGAATTAATACATCCCCCCCAATTTTTTTACAATAAAAACACTCAATTGGCCAATACACAAACACTGGCTGCCAGAGGGGGTTTTGTTTGAAATTTGCCAACATTAAAAGTAAAAATGCATCAAACAGAATTATGTGGCTAACTTATATAAACACACTAAATCTGTGCTCTCAGAGATCCTTGGATCTGGAGTCCTTTTGCATGACAAAGAACAGGCCTGCGTTTATGTAAAGTGGAGGGTAACTTGTCAGTGTGCCAAAGAAAAGAAATGATATATAAGTCAGTTTCATACATACAACTGAAAAAATCGCCTCATTTTTCTGCTGGGAAAGATTTGGCATGTTCTTTACTTATTCACTTGGCAAAGGCTTTGCCATGTTTTTATGACTATGCAGACAGTGTTGTGTTTCTTCCATTAACATGAACTTTTGTTCATTTCCTTGTCAGAAAACCATGGACGGTTATTTCAATCTTATCATAAGCTGCTGATATACACATACATACATACATACATACATACATAACATAACATAACATAACATAACATAACATACATACATACATATGTAAACATACATATATAGAGAGAGATACACACACACACACACATATATATATATATATATATATATATATATATATGTAGGTAGGTAGGTAGATAGGTATATGATGCATTTTGATGGCTATGTTGATTTTTTTAGTCTCTAAACTTGGCTTTATGTGTTTTTACATACAGTTTTGGTACAGCTGCTGGAATTCCATTTTATACTGATCATATTTCTTATCACTCCTGAAAAGATTTTATTTATATTTGAAGATCTGCTGATGTAGTATTCTGTGATTTGCTAACTCTTCTGACTTTTTATTCTGATTTAATCACTCATTTCTCCTGTTACTGTATGAGCAGTTTTGACCTTTGCTTTTTTTTTCCTCTTTTGTTATTGTTGTTGTGCAATTGCTCACATGATTGTTGTTTTATCATTTTTACGCGTTTTTCAGGAAACTGATTTGCTGTATTTTAAGCTTCTTTTGCAAATACATCCAGTATTTTTAGTTGACAAAATAATCAGTGTTATATATTCAGTATTTGAAACCATAACATAATAATCTTTGCGTGATCATCTTTGTTATTCAGTATGTAATAATTTTTATTTTGATAACCTCTATTACTTAGCTGCCAAAGTAGAGGATATGATCAGACATTGATCATGAACAGCTGACAATTGATAAACCGGTTATTTTAATTTTTTTGTAGTTTATACAAGTTCAGGCACTGTGGTTTTAACATTTTATTCAGATCAGAATCTCATGATGAACACAGCTTGTTTGTCATACAATCTGTGCTTACTTTACGTTTGAAGAAGTTGGTGATGTAATCAGTTTGAAATTTCTGTGTTTGTTTTCTGAATGTTTTTGTTGTCTTTTTATATGTGGTTTTTTTTCTTATTGTTGTTTGTTCTTATTTCGCTCTGTGCTAGGAATCCAAGCAAGAAATGTGAGGAAATGTTCTCTATGTTCATTTAAATATTAGTTACTCTTGTGATTTTTTTCAAAACGCTTTTTCTTTATGATAACTGCGATAAGTCTCATGAGTGATACACATTCCAAAATTATGTTTTGAATGGTTGTACAATGTCCAGGAAATCTCATATCAACATTTTTTGTTTGTGTTTTATTGTTGCTTGGAATCTTTTACATTGTTTTATGTAACCATTTGTAATTTTTGTGTATGTTGTAACATATTTAAAAGATTCAGCTGTGGTTTTTTTTCCTTTTTACAAAATTGTCCATTTGATATCTATTATTACAGGGAGAATTTAATCTATATTGAACTGTATTGTCTGTTGATTTCTTATTTATATATAAAACGTCTGAACTGCAAAGAATTTCATTTTGGGGGGGGAGGAGGGGTTGTTTGCAGAGAGATTTTATCCCATTTGACTGTAATTTAATAATGATTGTAAACACACTACTTCAAAAGACATAACTGATCTTTTAGTATTGCTTCTGAATATGGAAGAAAGACCTAAGAAATGTTGTCAAAATTGTGTACCTTTTAAGCCAGATGCTTACCAAATACAGATCTTGAAAATGCAGTTAACTTTCAAAAACACAAATATAGATTTCTTTTTTCTGTTTTAATCCTAATTGTTACTTTTTTTCCCTCTGCAAAAGGTGTCTTAGTTGAAAAGACAAGAGAAACATGAAAAACAAATATTTCCTTAAGTCACAGTAAGCAATGAATAATCATCATGTTAAAGGCAAGCTGACACTTTTCATTGATTTTACAGACTTCTTTAAAAAAAAAAAAAATTTAAAAAAAGGTTGAATAATTTTATTCCTTTTGGGAAGGTGGGGTGGGGTATCACTCCTTCTGTAAGTTAAATTATATATGTCTTCTTTGTATCAATATTTAATTCATAGCACTTTATGATCTGTGAAATTTTTCATCTGAAGTTTGTAATTCCTTCTCCCCTCAGCCTCTCTCTCTCTATCTATCTATCTTGAATACATACAGTGTTTTTAATTCTTGCTCACAAAATATTAAAGAATGTGATGCTTAACTATACACTGTCTCTTCTGGAAGTTTTTTTGTTTCATGCGAGATTAATGCCATTTTTATTCTGTACCTTTTGTGAGGTTTTCCTCCATTATTTGCAGAATCTCAGAACCATTGTTCATGAAGTTATGGTTGTGTTTTAGACATTTGGGATTTTACTTGTGTAAAACACCAGCTCTCATTTCTTTCCCCCCCTCATCCCCTCCTTGTTTGTTGTTTTTGTTGCTGTTGTTCTTGCTAGCTTTAAAGATTCTGCTGATGGGGTTGGTAGTAGTTGAGAATGATCACAATACTCTGATGGGAAGTATTTTTCTGAATTTTTTACTTTCTAAAACTAGTTGCTCAAGTCTTTAAGTAGTTAACAGACATCTGATTTTTTAAAATGTACCAAGAGATTTGGTATGGCAGTCATCTCAGATGTATGGCAACCTGATGTATTGATGCAGCAGTCATGGACAAAAGTTAACATTATTTTTTTTCCTTTTAAAACAACTTGGTGTTAGTTAAGGAGTAGTTTCAGAAAATGACTGTCCGGTATTCTAATGAATTAGGAATATCTGTAATTTTATTTTCAGAGTGAAACTTGAAGATCTCCTGTCAGTCATGTTTTTCCGATGATGGAACTGACATACCTTGTTTGATCCATTTATAAAAGTGTTCAAGAACAGAAACACAGGAAAGCATGCATGCATGCACACACATGCAGACACACTCAAACACACACACACACACACACACACACACACACACACACACACACACACAATCCAGTTATGCAGACACATTTTTTGGGGATCAGTTTGCTTTCTTGTTATTTTTTGGAGTAAAGCATGCGAGTAGTATGACTGTAGTGTTCATGCTTTGTAGTGATGAATCATAGGATGGCAGAGGGTAAATGCTGTAGTTTTTTATGTAGCTACCGGTTTTGTAGTATAGGACATTTTAGTCTATTAAACTTAGTCTTGCTGGCTCTTTTTAATAAACTGTGTATTATTTGATATCTGAGCTGTGTGTGTGTGTGCATGAATGCATCTATATGTGCATGTGCTAATAGCAAACATCTACAAATTGCAAGGTATGTATGGTATTGTACTTTGTTGTCATCAAGTTCACACTGAAATTCAAACTATATTAATCTCAAAATGAGAAATTACAAGTAATGAGGTTTGTGGCTGTGCTACACTTCTCTGAAAAAAACAAAAGATGATAAGACAATGATTTCCATATTCAGGTGCTTGTCCATCATCAAGACCTTTTAATATATCTGTGGACACCAAACTGCTGGCTCTATCTGAAAACCAGTTACCCATAGATGATGAACTGAGAACCACAACACTAACATATGAGAGTAAGTGAATCGTGACCATTGTTCAGTGCTCATTTTGCTGGATTGGTGATTTGGCAGAAACACACCTTTCTAGAAAGTGAGAGGTCTCAGGTTCAAATCCCATCTGAAACCAGACTCTTCCCTCATCTACTGGACAATGAGTGGTGGTCAGGGTGCTTATCTTTTGGACTGGACAATACACTGAGATCCCTTGAGGTACATGAACTTGACACACATCCATGACACCAAGTAGAGTGTTGTCCCAGGCAAAATTAAGTTGAAATAAAAGCCACTCTCATGGGGATATAGATACACCTGCAAACAGGAAGTTTCTTGAAAAAGGGCAGCAATGTGCTGCCCCTAGAGAGAGCAACCCAAATTTTATGCAGAAAAAGAATGTTGTGACTGAAGTGGTGTACAGTATGATGCATTACAATGCAACACTGTACACAATGCAAAGGGCAACACAACATGATTGTTAATATTGTGCAGAGTATGGTCTTCGTTAATGCTGTACAAAAATATTGTTGCAACATAAACCCAAGACCAAGCAAAGATAAATCCAGTCACCACTCAAGTGAATGGCATCCACAAGATAGCTCATGCTGTGATGTTTCCTGCAAATGGAACCAACCAATAAGCAGCTTTGGTAGCTCAAAATGTTTGGCTTGATTTTCATTCACATAAACATGCACGCACGCACACATGCATGCACTCCCTAAATAAGAATAAACATGCATGTACCACATTACATTCTACACAATACCATCATAGAAACTTTGAGGAAGCTAGACAGCAGAAAGTCTTTGGACAATATCTGCATTGTAGCAAGCATTTTAACCCTTAACATGTCACAATTTAAAAGGACCAAGCCACATGACTCCTAAATGTCCTGCTTTTGCCTTTTTTCATCTCAAACGAACCAGTGTCCCCAAGGTTCAGGGTGCTCCAAAAACAAGTCATGTTTGTGACCATTGTTCTTAAGCCTCTGGGACATGTGCTTGTAAGGAAACTGTTCCTTTAAAGTTCATTGTTTTTCTCCCCATTTAAAAAAAAAAATTTCTTCTTCTTATCAGTGGGGACACATCCCTGTAGTTTATTGTTTGCTTCAGCCAGAGTTCTGAAGCCAATGGTGAGATTTTTGTGTATGCGACTGTTTTTGCCCTCCATTTAGGTAGAGGCACACTGACTTTCGGGACATTTATGTATACTTAAAACATCTGAATAAACACGAATTGACGATTGTACTTCTCTATATACCACACAATGTCCATCATACCTTAGTTAAGTATTCAGATCAATTTAGAATTAAACTGACCTTAACTCAAATAGAAGGATGATGACAGGAGATGAAATTTGCATTCTCACTGCAACTTTATGTCTGATGATTATGTAAAAAACAAAACAAACAATAACGTAAAAACAACATGTAGCCTATTTATTTTATTACAATTCTTAATGAAAGTTGAGTGCCTATTGTGAACATGTGTTGTCATTCCCACACAAGCCCCCATGCCGCTGATTAAAGAGCTGGGTCATCTTTCTTCACCTGAGTACTGTACATTTGTGCAGGCATAAAGCTTGTTCAAACAATTGCAGAATACAACCATGAAGGTCTTACTGATCTGCACCTG
The DNA here is from genome assembly GCA_028751875.1 of Rapana venosa. Taxonomy (NCBI): domain Eukaryota; kingdom Metazoa; phylum Mollusca; class Gastropoda; order Neogastropoda; family Muricidae; genus Rapana; species Rapana venosa. The sequence goes on from CM054135.1 coordinate 68,963,458, forward strand.
TCTCTTTATTCTTGCCCTGTCTGGTAAGTATGGAAAAACGTCAAAATTTAGATGCAGAACAAATGGAAAATGGTGTGTAGGCACACATATTTTTATTCTCTCGGAATAAGTTTCATTTGAGATGAAACATGTGAGACTAGTGCCACCATTGTGATGAGACATGGATAACTGAAGATTGCTGGGCATTTGTATGGTGGTGTGTGTGTGGTGCAGTCAGTGTTTCATCCTATATGTCAACAGAGTATTTTTGTGTATGGTATGCATGCATAAGTGTGTGCATGCATGTTGCAGTTCTTTTTTTGGTGGTCTTTTGCTTGTGTGAGTGTTGGTGCATACTTGTGGGTTTATATGTATTTGTCTGTCCGGCTACCTGTCTCTGTATCACTGCCTGTCTACGTACATGTACATCAAGTGCAGTATACCGTCTTGGATGTTGGTCTGGTGGGCTGATAATGTACCAAAAACATAAAAGCAAGAGTGGGTATGGCTAAAAGAAGAACAACGAAAATCAAATGGTGAAAGAATTGTTGGGTAATGAGGGGATTTTTTGGGTAATGAGGGCATTGTTTATTTACCCAGCAATCCCCTCATTACCCAGCATAAAATCCCCTCGTTACCCAAAATCCCTCATTACCCGACAGTCCCCTCATTACCCACCACTCCCCTCATTACCCAACAGTCCCCTCATTACCCAACAATGCCCTCATTATCCCACAATGCCCTCATTACCCATCAACCCCCTCATTACCCAACAGGGGACGGGATAACCTAGTGGTCAGAACATTGTGCTCGCAATCGAACGACCAGGGTTCGATTCCCGTTCAAGGCGATATTTTCCCCTGGAGTTAACATCAGTGCTGACTCCACTCTCCCCAAAAGTCCTTCAGATGAGACTATAAATGGAGGCTGTGTACAAACGCATGCAGAACATCTTGCACACACGTTAAATCCTGTTCCGCTTTTCGTAAGAGTAGGCCATTGTGTGCCAGTGGTAACAGATGACAGAATTTACAAAACCGCATACACACGGGGACTGGATGTAAAAAAAAAGCACATGAGTGCTTATTCCATTATCATCGATATAAAAGAATAAATAAATAAATAAACATTCCCCTCAGTACCCAACAATCCCTTCATTATCCCACAATGCCCTCATTATCCAACAATCCATCACTGCCTGACAATCCTCCCATTAGGCTACCCAGCAATCTCCATCAGTGTCCTCACTGTATAAGTATGTCTACACAGGCACTGTGGGGGGCCAGCTGCTGACGCCCACCATGGTGTGTGAAATGCAGTGTCTGCAGAAACTGGGTGCTCCCCAGTCCGTGACCTACAGCGACCCCAGGGCTCAGCACTGTCGCCAGTACTGCCTTCAACATGCGTAAGTTGGCTGCTTGGTGAGGACTCTTCTTCCTCACTCACTCACGCCTTGTAGAACCAGGGTGCAGTGGATGCCCTTGTCAAGTTGTCCCATAGCTGGTGCACTTCCTTAGCATCATCGTTATATTATCTTCATGGCAGATGCTATTGCCGAGTTAGTGTAAGACTTTTTGACTTCAATCCTGTGTGTCCATGAAGTCGTGGGTTCCAAATCTCAGCAGCAAGATGTGATGAATCAAAGGCAGGGATTTTCACCATCTCCCAGGTCAATTTTCAGAGCAAATCTACCAGTCCCTAAATTCTCTTCGTGTCAAATATGTATTCTAAATATCTTGTAATTCATGTCAGCCTACAGTGGGTTACAACTAGAGTGATTTGCTGCTTTCTTTTTTAAAAAGATGCTTTATTAACTTTCTGTTAAAATAAATACCACAGTGAGATGGAACCCAGCAGAAAGTAACATTTGAACATCTCAAAATTAGAAAGTGTACCAAATTATTCATTTCAGTTATAAGATCCTGCCTAGCAATTGATTCAGAGTTACCAAGAGACTGTAATACAGATTTAGAGTCAACACAGAAAACAATCTGCAAAACAGTATTAGGCAAATCGAGCAAGAAGTACAAAGCCATTAAAATAGCTGTAAGTTCAGCAGTAAAAATACAATGATTTTTGCTAATATAATAGGTGTTAAAAGAGGTGTGGATTTTTGCCATTCTTTAGGAATAATTTTTAACTCTGTGTGTGTGTGTGTGTGTGTGTGTGTGTGTGTGTGTGTGTGCGTGCGTGCGCGCACGCGCGAGTGTGTGTGTGTTGTTATTTTTAAAAGTTTGTTTTATTCTTTTATTCTTTTATATCGAGGATATTGGAATAAGAACTTATGTGCTTTTTTACGTCCAGTCCCCGTGTGTATGCGGTTTTGTAAATTCTGACATCTGTGTGTGTGTGTGTGTGCGTGCGTGCGTGCGTTTGCTTCGTGCGTGTGTGTGTGTGTGTGTGTGTGTGTGCAGCTATGACAGCTTGCTAGGACTGACCACGCCTCCTCCAAACGAATGATTCCACCAGTCTCTTCATCCATGGTTTCCACAGGGAAACGTTTGAGTATGGCTGACATGTCATCTTCAGCAAAAAATGTGTGCCCACCAAACTTAGAATTATGATAAACATCATATTAGCCTCAATAAAGTTATATTGAAGAAATACAAACCTGCAGAATAGTGTGACTAATTCTAATTGTGGTTAACTTGTCTGTTTATCTTTCTATCTGTTTTCTGTATAAATACTGTCTGTTACTTTCTTAATCTGTCTGTCTGTTTCTCTCTGACTCTGCCAGTGTGTGTGTGTGTGTGTGTGTGTGTGTGTGTGTGAGTCTCTCTCTGGAAAAAGTATAGGTAAAAGGTAAAGGAGTCCCATAACCTATAAGGTCGTAGGGGAGCGAGGCGTCAGAGACCTCACTTCTCTAGGGCCAGCATATTGAGGGCGGCGCCCATCTCCTCTCCCTCACTGCTTTACCTTCCCTGACCCTAAAGAGGGCAGGTACCCATTTACAGCTGGGTGAACTGGGGGAACTGTACTGAACCCATCCATCTGGTAACCACGCTCGACGCTGCTTAACTTGGCTGGGGGAAAGCGAGTGCTCCGACAACTGAGCTATCCCGTCCCCATGTGTAAAAGTATGCGCGTGCTTATTCTGTTACCCTTGAAAAATAAAGATTTATTCATTCATTTATTCATTCATTCATACTCTCTCCCTCTCTCTCTCTCTCTCTCTCTCTCTCTCTCTCTCTCTCTCTCTCTCTCTCTCTCTCTCTCTTGTGCTGCCTCATCTTCTATGACGTTCCCCGTCCTGTCTCCCCGCCACAGATATACCCAGATTTGTTATGTCTCATCCTCGGGGTCGGAAGTCCCCAGGGAACCATCACTATCAGGCCGCCGTGGGGCCACCAGCCAGAGGGGCCCTGCACTGCTTCTGGGTCACTTTGGTGGTGTTCAGTGGTGCCTGTTCTGATCTTACATACGCAGAACACCACCTACTAAGCCCCCTACTAACATTATTAGCTCAATCGTGGAGCCAGACTGAGTTGCCCACCCGAGGTGGCAACCACAACAACGTCCCTCCAACGACCGTCCCCCGCGAACCTCCATCCCCAAAGGCTTTGACACAAACCCACCACAGGCACAGAAGTGTTTGGGCAAACCGAATCTGAGGTCACCATGAGACCAGAGCAACTGGGACCACCGAATCAGAGACTTTAAAATTTTTTTTATTGCATAATGATCAATGAGGATGCCGTAACGATGCTGCTGTGGAAGTGCATATGCTTTGAAACTACTTGACAGGGTTGTACCCCACGCTTACTATCATAATATATCCCAGCGTCAACCGGGCCCGAGAGATACAGACACCTGCAGTGTTGGTCAGGTAATTTGAGCAACACTCTCAAACTTGCATCCGTTAAGTAGATGAAGCTCGACTGTGTGGTCCCAGTCTTCCCACTGAGCCCATAGCACACTCACTCTTGGTAGGAGCCGGCAGGAGTCCGAAAAATCCCTATGACTCTTATGGGAATCGAACCCGCGACCTTCCAGTCCGTAACCCAAGGCGCTAACCACTGCGCCATGGCAGATGCTCTCTCTCTCTCTCTCTCCCCATCTGTCTGTCTGTCTGTCTACCTCTGTGCTTGCGTGGGGAAGTGGGGGAGGGTATGTGTGTTGATGTGTGCACGCGCGCCCCCCGCGCACGCGTATTAGGCATTGTTCTGCCACTGTGTGTTCTGCAATTACTTGGATTTAACAATACTGTAGTATGAAACTCATGCAATACGACGCGAACCTCCCCCCCCCCCCCCCTCCTCCGCTACACACACACACACACACACACACACACACAAGTGTGGAAAGATTTATTTTAGACTAAGTTAACTTAAAATCAGAAATCAAATTTCATAAATGGGCAAAAAGAGATATCTTCTTTAAAGCCAACGTATGTTTTAGACCTTTTTAAACTTCTTCTTCGAACGCTCAGATATCTAGTATTTAAAAAAATATTAAAATAATTATGAGCAAAAATGTGTTATACTGCCTTTAAAGCGCCTGACAAATCATACCCAGCGCATTCGACTTTGGCGTGGGAGAGAATTATCTTTAAGTCTTTCTGTTTAAAAAAAAAAAAAGGCCGGAGAATGGACCTAGAAGGCAGAAAACAGTCAAGAAGGAAGTTACAGGAAGAAAGGGGAACACGGCAGAAACAAAAGAGAGGGGTAGAAAAGAGAAAAATTCCTAGCACAGAATTTCCAGAAGGTGTGGATGCTGTTTATACTGACAGGCCCCTTTGCATCCCCAGGGGGAAGTCATTTTTGAACAATCTGGAAAAAATTAAGCATACTGTCGACACACAAATTATTTCAATTCTACATGGCAAAGAGTGAAAATAACAAATGCAATGATATCTAAAGTTTGATCCCACATTTATCGTAGATATCTTCTTCTTTTTGTTATTGTATGTTTTGGTCCTTGGGTAGATCTTCCAGGTAGGCCTACGCCAGTGGTGAGGTTTTGTGCATAATTATAATTATATAGAAACCACCGTCTTACCCACTATTTAGGTGGCCGCACTCGGACTTCAGAAATTTCATTATTCAAAAATCAATACAGATGGTTCACACCTAGATGATCAAGCAACAATTTCAGCTTTTGTAAAACAAGCGCTGAAAGTAGAAGAAATGTTATTACACTGGTAAAAAAAAAAAAAAGTCATTCAATATTTACAGCTGAGGCAAAGCATTTTTGATGGCTCTTAATCATATTCTTGATCTTCTGCTGAACGTATTTTATTTTGCATCGATTCTAAATCGGTAATCTATGCATCAAAATCCACAGGCTCTAAGAAAATGTATAAAGTTTTACTAGAGATCAATCATGTCATACACAGCTTTAAAGGGTATTTGTGTCACTTTCTGTTGGGTGCTATTAGGCTTCATGTGGGATTCTTCCCAAACGAGTGGGCTGACAGAAGAGAGGTGCAAATAATGGAGAAAATGTTATAGAACTAAATAATAATAATAATAAATAATGTTCTATTAGCTTTACAAGAGGCTAACATTTACTAGAAGAAGAATCTTGAAGCAGGGCCAAAAACGCCTATCAATCAAAGAAACAATTTTCAGATAGATCTTTGATCAGTCCGTGTTTTAAGATATATATTGATCCATCTGAGACATAGGCCTATAAAGTTTTGTCATGGCAAACATAGTTAGTGCTTTATATTGGTATAAAACTGAAGACGTTTATCACCAAATACCCCCCCCCCCCCCAAAAAAAAAAAGAAAAAAAAAAAAAAGAAAAAAAGAAAAGAAAAAAAAGAAATGTTCTTTTAGTGAGCGTATTAGTAAGGTCTATGACTAAAACCTTTCTTACCCTCCTTTTCAAAGAAATCATTGGAGAAGGCTTTTAAAAATCCAAAGTTGGCATTTGGTGTAACAAAAATTGTATAGAACAGTTTTAAAGGACACTTGTTATAGTTATGTCATAGTTTATTTAAGCATTTTATAAATGTTATTTTATATTTTCTTGTTGTTATCATCGTTTAGCCATTTTGTGTACTGATAAGTTATTCAGAAATAGATACGTATTTTATTGCTCACATCCATCAACTTAATTTACCCACCCTCCATATGGCCATCCCCATCGTCTGATATTTTGAGTGAACAGGCAAAATCGAAGCAACAGCGCCCAAGCGCTTGTGCCTTTCGCCGAAGCTGTGTCTTATGTGCTTACGTGACTTCCGCTTACATAGCGTCTAACCCACTTCCTGTCGTTCTTTTCTTCCGAGACCAGACACGGGTGAGCATCGTGTCCGAGCACTGTAAAATAGAATCGGTTTCGAATCGTTCAGTTTATGTTATATTTATTCATGAAACACTATTTCATCGATTAATAACACATAGTTTCTTTCTTTTGTTGCAGTCAAGTGAAAGATGAGAGCTAAGGTATGTATTAATTTTTGTCTTAAGAAAATGTGCGTGAATGTTGTGGGCTTATGCCATGCTTTGATGAAAACTGAACTAGGCCTTACACTTTATGTTAATAACAGTATTGTTGAATTTAGGATTTCGGATTTGCGTAATAGTAATTTCGAATGACTGTGCTTTGAAAATATTGCAACCTTAACAGTCCTAGCTCGGTTATATCATTAGTGTGTTTATTAAATTGTCATTTGGAATACTGTAACGGGTAAACCTTTAGCCTAGGCCTATCATTTACTGTTCGCGGTCATCCGCTTTGATCACGTGCAATCGAGAGTCGAGGTATCCAGTTTTGAAAAAGAAAGTGGGGTGTTTCAAGTAACCTTTAATTTGATCATTGATGGTTTGGCGTTGAACAAAGAATCGGGGAGCGAATTACTCAATTAGCCTAGTGCTAGTTTGACCGAGTTATATACCTTGTTCAGAGTTGAAATGACATACTTTCTTCTTCCTTTTTTTGTCATGTTTCTCCCAGGGGAGGTTTGACATTGATTAGCCTTCATCTGTTTTGAGCTTCCTCCTTGTTTATGCCCCTTTCTCTAAGATCATCTGCAATACAGGCAGCCCAGGTTTTGCTAGGCTTTCCCTTTGGTCTCTTTCCATCCACTACCAAGTTAATTGCTCTTTTTATGATGTGGTGGTCTGCTTTCTGTTGAATGTGCCCAAGCCCAAACCAGTGCAGTCTTTTGGCACTAGCTACAGACTTCAGATAATCAACTTTGCACATTCTCCATAGTTCTTCATTCTGATCCTGTCTTCCCATTTGATTTTTGTCATGTAGCATAGCTCAACAAACTCAAAAAAACCCACGTCTCTGAACCATACAGGAGAACAGGTCTGATTCAGGCCTTATATCAGACAGCATCTCTCCAGTGGGATTTTCTGATTTCTTTCCGATTTCCGGGCAGACTTGCCAATTCTTTCCATTTCTTCCAAGTACTCAACAATCCTGGTTCTGACAGCTAACTCAGATTTTCGCAGCTCATCTCTCCCAGGTAGCAGAATTCCGTCTACCACTTCTGTCTTCCCTTGTTCAAATTCTAGCTCCTTTCCTGCATCTTCACCGTTCTTATTCAAACAACTGGGGCAGACAAATACTCCATCCTCCTTCTTCAGACTTTTGAGCTTTGAGCATCTTTTGTGACACCAATATTGACATTTGGAGCATTTGATCGAATTGTTCCCTACACACTTTCAGTTGAAATGACTTATGATAATCAGGAAGTGTGTGTATAAGTGTAAAAGAAACAATACACAGGGGTACAGTTTTATATTTGACAGAGCAAAGGAGGATTAAACTCAGAAAATCATTGTTTAAAAAAATTCATGATTAAGATTTTCAGATGTCAAAGTAGATCTCAGCTTCAGGTTCACCCCCTGACCCCTGTCAGAGCCCCTCCCAAAAGAAAACCAACAAAAAACCACAACCCCCACCACCAAACCTGCCATGTTTTGGTCCTTTTTTCCATTCTCACCACTGACACTGGAGCTGTAGCTGAGGACGGGGAAAAGATTAATTCTTCTCTTTCTCTTTTTCAGTAATAAAAACAACTGCAATATTTACACATGTATGTATGTCATTAATGTATCATTGAATATGTTTACACAAGATGAATTATGATTTTAAAAAAACATGCACACACATGCAACATGCATGCACACATGAAAATAAAGCTGTCTTGACTGTTTTTATCATGAGGATTGATTTTGTTTTCAGTGGAGAAAGAAGAGAATGAGGAGGCTGAAGCGCAAGAGGAGAAAGATGAGGGCAAGGTAATGCATTTTTCCTGTGGCTTTTGCTTTTTCTGTGACTAGGTCTTTTTTTGGATCAACAAAGCATAGGTACAGGTGGTAATGGGGAAAAAATTGCATTGATAAATAAGTGGAAGCAGTCTGAATTCAAAAAACAAAACAGGTGTATTGGATTTGCAGATAAAATCTGGTTAAGGCAGTAGCATCCTATGTTTGTTGTGTTATTCATTTTTGCTGGAGAGGTAAATATTGACTGCCTCAGCCTAGGGCTGTGTATGAGAGGTCTATGCTTTCTTTGAAGCTATTGAACAAATTAAATAATTTCTTTTAGCAGAAGTGTAGAATTAAAAGAATTAAAAAAAAAATCTGGTTGTTTGAAGATAGCTGGCAAAGGGGTGGCAGGGGCTGAGAGAAAGTGTACCTAAAAGGAGTCAAATGCACAGTGTTTGTGCAGAACCCATTAACCTGTTAACTGCAGAGTGCAGGTGCACCCTATATGCCGGGGAATAAAATCCTATGTACCATTTGCTGTGTTATGTCCCTCTTACTCAGAAATTAGTAAATGAATAATCCTGATAGTTTGTCCAATGACAGTATATATATTGTAGATTGCTTTGAGGTAAGCTCAAATTAGTTTGCATGATATTTCACTACAAAAACATTTTTAAAATGTAAAATATTGACAAAAAATACTTTCTTCGTCACCACTGTCATTTCGTCACCACTGTCATTCCGAGTACCCCCTATCTCAATAATGTCAAACATATGCCCAGGCAACATCTCAGTAATTTTTAAAAAAATGCACTAGCTCCTGAATCATACACGATCGTTTTCATCACTGTCAGATATATCTTAACCCTGGTAGTGCTGAATAGACCGCAACAAGCCTCACTCTCTATAGGCTGAATTAACATTGACTAGCATTGTTTTGGAGCAGGGTGGGCTCAAACAACCCTTGATATTGATATGTAAAACTAAATTGTGTAAAGCTATACATCACTGGAAAGAACAGATAACATGCTTTTAAATGAGTGTAATTTTATAATAGTGTGTAGTGTTCATGATTAAAAAAAAAAAAAAAAATTGTGTGCGCACTACCGATCACTGTTGCACTGTCAGGGCCCCGGATCGATTTTAACACGATAAGCAAAGTTATTGCGGTTCATAAATGTCATGATTAGGTAAATAGTATTTCTTGACATTAGTTTTGAAAAAAATGAGTTTGTATTGCTTTATCGGTCATCAAATACTCAGAAAAGTTCAGCGAAAGGATCAACGCCATCGCGACCATCTTGGCAGAATGTGTGAAGTGGTGGCTTTCTATGATGAAAATTCAAAGGTCGCTTGATTTCATGTGATGCAAAGTACTCAGCAGTATAGCAATTTGACTCAACAACAGTTATTTCGAAGCCTCGTTGCATCAAAATAAAGTAAAACAATCTGTGACGTCGAAATTGCCGAGTAGCGAAGGCCATCCATCAAAACTAGCACCGCTTGTTCTACCAAGTTTTTCAAAAATATTCCACAATCCTTACCTCATTGTCTCTCTCATTGTTTAATTCGACCAAATCCAGCTTCTAAAACTCCTCCTCGCTATCAATATTGTAAAAAAGCTTGAAAAACTGCTTGAAGAAATTCTGGTGCAAATGCTGGCCACCATTTTTGTTGAAGCTGATCTCGGCTGGTCCGAAAAAGAAAAAAACAAACACTCTTAACCAATCAGATTCTTCGTTGCTTGTGTGTGTCGAATGACCTTTGCCCCTTTCTGCGGGCCTACAATGGCCATAACAGTCATTTTCTGACCTTTGAAAGTGAAAGTGAGCTTTCAATTACAATCGCGTACGTCATCCTGGAATATTCCGGAATCCGCAACATAGCTTAGACCTGCCTTTATTGGATTATTCCGGGAACCGCGCCACTAGGGTTAAGTTTTATTTGCAACTTTTTCAGCTGTGTAGAGTTATTGATACCTTCAACAAGGTCAGCCATTTTGAACAAGAACTGCCCTAGCAGTCATGCATAATAACAAAAAATACGAGCTAAAAAACAATCGTTTTTGCAGCTGGATGTTGCCAAGCAGCAAGAGAGTGATCTCTGCTAGTTTTGGAGTTCTTTCCCTTTAACTGTAGTCGAGGAAGCTGGCTTCTTTACCTTGGTTCGAAACCCCATAAATTTTCCGGGTTGTAGGTGTATAGAGTGCACATTTAGCCCTGGAAAATTTCCGTGGTGGGGCAGTCTAGTGGTTAAAAACCTTTTTCACATGTGGAAAGGTTTAATGAAAAAAATAAAAAAATTTAAGTTTAGTCTTTTACAATTTTGGATAAGTCATTTCATATCAATATCTGTTCAAGAGCAAGTAACCACAGCACAAAACTCTTAGAATTTCTACGAAAAATAAAAACAAAGTAAAACAAGGTAATGATTCCTTTCAATATGTAGCATTTGATGAATTGAGATCCAATTTTCTCCACCCTGTGACAAGTGTATGCTAAACTTAAAACAATGAAATTGGTGCAGTACTATCCTAATTCGTTAGACAATTTTTGACACAGCTGCATTGTAAATGGCCATTTGCTTTTAGAGTATGCATGCAAGATAACTTTATAGACATAGGATCATTTATAATGCAAATTACGATGCCAGACTGTAGGTATTTTGAGAATTCATTCTTTTGCATAGAAACTACATACATGTTTGTTTCTTCGTCAGCACTTGCACCTTTTTTTGTCACCTAGTCAAGAAAAATTCAGCTCTGTGTACTAGCTGGTTCAGTATGATAAAGGAATGATTAAAAGAATTGAATTGTTTATTTGCCACAAAGAAGTGGTCAAAAACTGGTTTCATTGTGAAAGCGAACTTAGCCTTTGTATCGGCTGACTTGCTTTCTGTAGTTGTCAAGACAGTGTTTCCATATAACAAGATTTTACCCATGTAGTTCCCAACCAGTGTGCTTTTGAAGGAGACAAAAGAGAACATCCCCCCTCCCCTTCCCCTCATCTTTAAAAAAAATTATTCCAATTTTCTTTTTACTGACATTGTTGACTAGAAAAGTTTAATGTTTTATTAGCTGGTGTTTGTAGGTGTTTTGCTTTTATGCTTTTTGGGGTTTTTTTTCTTCCCCTTTTTTGGTGGCATTGGGACTGACATCAGTAAATGTGAAATTGTTGATTTTTTTTTTCCAGATCAAAGTAGACATCTCCTTTTCATCTTGGTTAGAATTTCTCTAAGAACAAACCATCGGCTTTGACATCCCAACACTCCAGAGTGACGTTATGTTTGAGGGCCAACTGGTGCTGCAGATGTCTGCACTTCCCAAATCCTTCATCCTGTGGAACCATGGTCTTCACTCCAGAGCCTTGGCTGTGCTACAGAAAGTTCAAAGACGTCTCCTGACTGGAACTTCCATTATTGTGCGCGCACACGTACACACACACACCTTCCTGTTTTGCTGTTGTTCCAGGCAGGATTGTATGACTTTGAATTTCCATTCGTGCATTTAAAAAAAAATCTGTACAGCAGGAGCAACTACCACCATCACAGCTGTAGAGACCAACATAATGAAGGGATTCTAGCTCCCCTCTTTTTTTGTTTTGGTTTGTTGATAATCCTTTAAGCAGGTGACTTGTTTTTATTGAAATTCAACATTGTCATTGATTAAAATCATGGACAATTTACAAAGTGTTGTGGAATGAGCATGTTGTCAGTATGGTTTTTTGCGCGTCTGTTTTGGCCAGTTCATTCGGTCTCTTCATTGACTGTAACTGTTGTAGGTGTGCATTGTTGACAGAAAAGCAAATTAGACGTATCTCTATAAATGCATATTTACACTGCACAGAAAAATTGCCCCCTCAGACATGAACCATTGTAATAGTTGCATAAGCAAAGGTCTGCTTTTTAACCAAAATTTTTTAAAATGTAATTTTGTCTAGAACCTCAAAAGTTTATGATCCAATGATGCATGTGGATGTAAATGGTTTTCTTAAATTTTTGTTTGAAGTTGGCTCTACTGATCATTGGTGACATCCTTCTACTTAAAATCCCCAGTATGCTCGTAGTTCAGTTGCATATATTCACTCCGACGGCTGCGGTGAGCAACCAGCCAGAAGAGGCTTGGTCTGCCACTGGGCCACCTTGCCTCGTGCCCAGTGGCACCTGGTCTCGTTCACCTCTCTTCTCACCCCCCCTCCCTCACCCCCCCCAAAAAAAAGCAAAAATGCGTGCTTGTGTAACCCATAACTACATAAACGGAAATCTTGAGGAAAAAAAGAAACCCAAAACATTTGTCTACAACGTGAACAAGACAAGAGAACAGTGTACTTGCTGTTTCCATAACTATACAATTGCGATTCCCAGCGGTCTATGTCATTTGATGACTATCCAACATCTTGAGTTTGTAAGAAATAATTATGAAGTATGAAGATTTTTAAACGTTGAAAGTTGTGTGGTAGGTTGGTTTTATTTTACTTGGAATGTAAAATCCAATTGTAGAATAGAATGCTATTCAGAATAATCACAATTTCTCTAGGCAGCCCCAGAGCCTTCCCCCTGGTCTTATCACATTTTCCTCCTTTTTCAATTCAATTCTCCCCTGACTTCACCTCACACCCACATAAAGAAATACACGTGCATGCATGTTATTGGCAATTAATTTTGGATGGCAGTCAATGACAAGAGTGAGTGTCTGTTTGCCACAAACAATATTGCACAAATCACACCCTTGAATTTCTTAATAACTCCTTGAATATTTTTACTGAGAAATCTGTATGAACCCAGTCTGGTTGCGAGCTGAAAACAACTCCTGTAGATCCTGCTATAGTAAGTCGCCAAACATCGGAAGACGTTCTGTGTGTGCAAGATGTTTTGTGTGCGTTTGACATGGGACCTCAGGACCCGTCTCTTCTGAAGGACTTGACTAAACAGGAAATAAAAATATGATTACAGTTACCCATGCATAGATCTACCTCTTGTCAGAAGATTCACTTCCTGATGCCTATTGGATTACACTTTGCCTCCAGGGCTCTCAGTTCAGCCCCATCATTCCTGAAAACGTGGAGTGATAACTTGGTGACACTGAAAACATTGACAACAATTCTGCTCCTTGTCCAATTGGAATGTAGTATATTCATTTTGCTGAAAAACCAGTTTTGATAATCCTAGTCAGAAAATCTCATTCCACGTGGATAATTTGTGCCTCCACTCCGATCTCAACATTGATGTGATAATAATGCAATGGAAACAAAAGCACATGAAGTCTATGTAAAAATAGTCCAAAGCATGAAAATACAATAACTTAAAAACAAAGTAAAAACTAACAAGAAAATGTAACAATGGTAGTAATGATAAAAAATTACTACAGAAAGCATACAAACTGACCTTGATGACAAAGAAAAAGCACACATACAAGCAACACTTGATAAGTGGATTTTTATTTGTAATACTTGGAATGATACGGCTGTAAAATCTGCTGCAACCATTATTTTCTTAGAAATTAGAATGACGGACTCCAGTGGACATGAGTGGAATATTCATATGAATTCCTTTTCAAAGGAGTAATAGGTTTGATTTTTACAAGACCTTTTTATTTTTAAAAAATAACCATTACACAGAACTGTGTTTCTTAGTATGATCTTACATTTGGTGAATCTTGGAATTAATGAAGTTTTGATTTGGGTATCAATCTAATATAAACCCCCAAATCTAAACTAGCTAAAGGAGATTCTATGTAACGAGCCATTCCTTAGAAAATGTAGGTTAACAAGACCTACTTCTTCACAATTACTCTGCCCAGAGAGTAAAACAGCTGAAGATAATGACATTCACTTTACACTCGTGTCTTTTAATACAGTGATCGAAGGCAACTTTTTTCAAGAAAAAAAAACCATGTGATTTTAGTCAGACTTTTGTTTCCATCATTAAAATAACAGTCGTAAACATGTTATATCAAAAAAGTGCTTTGAGAAGGCACAGCACTGCTGCAGTGATGAATCTTCTGATAAGTGATGAAGCAATTCGTTTAATGTTCATATTACCGTACTGTTTTCGGTCAGGTCCTTTCAGAATGGGCTGCTTGGCTTGGCAACACACACATAGCTGCCAACCCGGATTTTCTGGAATTCTTCTGGGTTCAGATTTTCCGTTTTACAAGAAAAGATTCCAGTTTCCGAAATTTGAAAATAAAGTGGGCTTTGCTGGCCAAAGAAAAACACTTTGGCATGTTGGCCTTTGACAGACTGACTCACTGCATGTTGGGAATCTGTCCCTGCCTCACAGCAATGCCAGTTGTGAGCGGCTATTCAGCCAGGTCCGAAAAAACAAAACAGACTTCAGGGGGTCCCTCAGTACAGACATGCTGAACAACATGATGGCTGCAAAGGCAAACCTTCATGGATTTTGCTACCAGCAGAAGTTCAGCCAGGACTTCTTGAAAAAAGCGAAGTCATCAACCTCCCAAATGGTGAAAAAAAAAAGGTTAAGCCTGACTTTAATGTACAGAACAACATTGCTTAAAAAAAAAATTTGGGGGAGATTTTTTGTTTTGTTTTTGAGGCAGAAGGTTAGTAGATTGTCTTCTTCTTTCATATTTTTGGTGTGTTAGTAGATTGTCTTCTTCTTTCATATTTTTGGTGTGTTGTCGTCAGCTGCCCCAGGGCCATAGGAGCCAGTCTAAATGAACTGTTAACAAAGTGTTAACTTTACTACGGTACATAAAAGAAATCTCCATTCTCATATTGGCAATGTGTAGACCAGAATTGCTACTCCAACTTCAGTTTGGTTGAATCTGTAAGTATGTTTGCTTAACGGATGGTATATTTCTTAATGTGTGTGTTTAAAACAATATTTATTGTGGGTTTTCATGTCAGGAGATAAGAAATTGGCTTGTCTAAATATAAAAAAGTGCTTCAGCGTCAGGGGGCACAGCACAGCCCCCTGCTTTTACTGGGAGCCCCCCTCCCGAACCCACCACCCACCAGGATTCCTATTTTCGAGTTTCAGAGGTGGGCAGCTATGTATGTGGAAGGCGATACTGACGCATCTTTATAGGCCTACGCCATGCACACGATGTAGGTGCACCATACACTCCTGTATCCGGATATGCGCCCACTACTACCAGCAGCCATAGGTTGCCAATAAGTCGGCCAACTGAAGGCTGCACACCAGTATTAAAAAATCACTTTTCCTTCTTTTTTTCTATGTAACTCTTATATTCATACCGCACGTACTAAGGCATCCACAGAAATAAAATCCACTTTTTGTGAAAGACTAGCCTCTGACTCAAAACTCATGTGATTTTGAACAAATTTGGTAGGTTTGAAATTTTTTATTTTGTCAGCAAATACTGTACCCCCTCAGTCCTTTGTCCTCTGCTAGCTTCCTTACCGCAATATGCATGCGCGGGGTCAACGCTGTAGGAATACAGGCAAACCTCATTTGATGGTTATTTCCAACTTTCTCGTGACTACCTGGTATTGCTCTATGTCCTCAATCCAAAAAACAAGTGCACAGTTCAATTTTTCATGCTTAAAAAATCTGTGAAAATCACCATTTTTTTCCACTCGCACTCTATACAAGATACTAAGTGACCCCCAAATTAATACCAGTGTGTAGCCGAATATTGCCTACTTACTGTATTCTTAAATCTCGCTTCAAAGAAAAAGATCACCAACGTACAGTTAATTAATTAAACAGACAAAATTAGTTTGATTCACACAAGTACACCCGCGTGCGCGCGCGCACACACACGCTACAACACGATATTGACATTTAGGCATAAAAACATTCCGGCAGGTTTGTGTGTCTGCCCGACACACACACACACTCACACTCACACAAACACACACACACACGCACACACACACACACAGTCGTACGTCACAACAATATTATTGGCATTTAACCATTAAAAAAAATTCTGGTGTATTTGCAACTCCCCACTCATTCCCAATTAATAACAACATGCTTACTCACACTCTGGTAGCCTACATGTACGCTACACACACACATTCACACACGCGCGCGTGCACGCGCAATCACACATACGCACACGCACTTTCTCTGTCTCTCTCTGTCTCTCTCTCTCTCACATGCGCGCGCGCAACCACACATACGCACTATCTGTGTCTTCCTGTCTCTGACTCTGTATCTGTCTGTCTCTCTAACACATATAGCCTACACACCATTGCGTGGGAGTGCACAGAGAACACTCACACACACACACACACACAGATGCATGAGCATATGCATACACGCTGTCACATGGGCACGCGCGTGCGCGCACCTGAAAGAGTGAAAAAGACTGGAGAGGGAGGAGAGAAGAGCATAAGCAATCCGCTTACATAATTAAATGTTGTTTTTTACCATCATGCCACACTGGTTTTCTGTTGATAAACCTGACATGTTACCATAAGATTCAGTTAAGGTATAGGCTACCCTTGCTAGTTTCTTTTTATTATTATTTTTTTGGGGGGGAGGGGGGTGTGTTCATTTTTGCATGCTAATATTGTATTACAAAAAAAAAAAGGTTATGCATACTACTACTATTCCAAATAAAGATTTTGAAGAGAAAAAAAGATAATGAAAAGCATAAATGACAGTGTAAATATCTTCATTAAAATTTGAAAAATAACTTCGGTTCAACAAGGTTTCAATTGCAAATGAAACAAAGCATTACACGAAAAGAAATTGGTCAACGTACGTAGTGAATGTGTGTACAGCTAATTAGATGCTTTACAACAGAAAAGGCTGATAATCAGAAACAAACAACAGCAACAAAGCATCGGGTAACAGATAATTATGTACTCTGTTCAGTGTGACAATAATTATGGTCATTCGTGTCTGATGCAGGCCCTATAGGTCTAGTCTCCAACATAACACTGGGGGCAGGGTCACCCACACTCTGCACTCTGCTGCACCCATTACACCCGGGAATCACTTTTAAGACTATAAGTGCACACTGATGAGGAGTTTGCCTATATGACAGTTTTCAAATACCTCGTCGTAAAGGCAGCCATACTCCGCCTCCAGAAGAGGATTTTTTGGTTCCTTGTTTGAAGACTGGATCCACCGATCTACAAACAAAAAACAAACAAAAACAAACCCAAAACAAACACCAAAAACCAAACCAACTACCCCCCCCCCCCCCCCCCCCCTTCAAAAAAACAAACAACACATACACACACACAAACACACCCACCCAAAAACCACCACCAACAATATAGACCTATTGTTATCTTTTATGATGATGATTGATTGATTTCGTATTTTTATTTAAGGGGTTGGTAATGCTTAGAGGTAGTCCTGAATACTAGCAAGAACATGAACAGCCCCAACAGCAACAGCAGCAATATCAAATTTCATCTGCACAGCATTCCATTACCGAGTCTGTAAGAACTAATGTAGATTGCACAATGCATCCTAATAAGGACACACATACTAGACACATAACAGGCCATTCCTAGTTCCTTGCAGGATTCAACCATGGGTGTTCCCAACTTCACCATCACCCCCTGTCCCCTTATGACGCCTTTGGAATCTCATGACGTTAACCAGAACTGCACCTGGTCTAGACTACAAGGCGACAATGCCACCGATACCCCAGTTCCGGACGGTTGTGTTGTCTTCGCATTCTCCAGACACACCCCCTGGGACAACCCTGAAGATCTCGTGTCCCGCCAAACTGTGGAGAGCTTCAGGACTGTTGTGGACGTGTATCTGTTGACTGTGTTCTTTCTTCTGTCCGCTCCATTGAACATCGTGAGTATGATCGTATTCTGGAGGCACGGAATCCGGGAACGGATCAACTTCTGCCTGTTTTTCTTGGCGCTAGCGGATGTCATCATCGTGGCGGGTCATTTTGAATGGAAACTGGATCGCCTGTATGCAGCAGTTACCAGAACGCCGTACAAGCCGGTGATAGCCAAAGCCAACATCAACAACATGGTCCACTCTCTGGCAGGTTTTATCTACATCTCAGGTTTCTTGACGACCCTCATCGCTTTTGAACGTTGCCTGTGCGTGGTTAGTCCTCTTAAAGCTCAGAGCATCATTCAGCTCAAAACAACGGTTGTCATCATTGCAATGGGTCATGTGCTCATATTTGGAGGTCATTACATCATTGCTACTCGATGGCAAGTAGTTTGCATGTTTGATCCTTTTCTTGGTCAGTCGATGGATGCCTTTTATCCCAGCCAGTTTTACTTTGATAATAAAGCTTTCGTTGACGCTCTGGACGGCGTATTGTTTGGTATTCTGTTACCTGGATTTTACGTCATTGGGGTGTCATTATCCACTGTAGTCACGATCGTAAAATTACGTCAGATGACGGCATGGCGCGAGAAATTTTCGTCAGCAGAAGCGTCCAGCGGAAGTACCGCAAAGGACATCACGTTGACCCGGATGCTGATCGCCACTAACGTTTTGTTTGTGGTGTGCACTACCCCTCCTCTGGTCTTTCATACCTTACTTCCATTCTTTCCAGATCTCAGTCTGAGTGGAAAATACTACAACACGTATTACTTGCTTATCAACATGCAGCAGCTGTTTACCTACTGCAATTCTTCCATCAATTTTTTCTTTTACTATTTCTTTGGAACTAAATTTCGACAAACTGTACAACATATGTTCTGCAGTTAAAGTCAGTTGGATATTAAAAATTAAAATGACTAATGACGGATGAGGGGAAAAAAAGTATTGACTTTGGTCAGTTTCAGAAATGATTTAAGCTTGAAAGCATTTAGAATACTACATCACCATTCATTTGAAACAGGCAACGTAGGCCTATACACACTGTTTTCCAAACCTTGAAAGGGCAAGCTTCTGATCGGAGAAGCTAAAAATGGATTAAAAAAAAAGAAGAAAAAGTAGAAACAGATTTGCTCTGGCCTTTTTTTAAAACAGGAAATGTTGTGGTAGCTCTAAATCACTGGATAGATAAAATACCAAGCAACCCCCCACCCCCACAACAAACATAATTACGTCATCTTACAGGTCTAAACTATACCGACATGCTTGACTGAGGTTACTAGTTTACTGTTAATTTAGAAAATTTTCACCTATACTATGTAGACTAACTACTATACAGTAAGACACACATAATAAAGCACCTTAACATGGAAACAGAAAAAAACAAAGAACATGAAAACGTGCAGCTTGACAGTTGTAAAAAAACAACAAAACAACAACGTTCTGTTCTCTTAAAGAATCCTGTACAAGATTCCAGCTTTTTCGTCACCCTGTATCCTTCACTCTCAAACATTTACCAATACATTTCAAAGAGCTGATCTTGTTATAGGAAGGAAGAGCAGTAATAGGCTTACCGTAGAAATAACTCACATAATATTTTTAAGGATTTGATTCCAGTGTGTATAGGAAAATCCTAACAGATTTGAGAACAAGATGAATTTACACACACACAGAACGCGACCAGAATATGATTATATTTTTTATTGACAAAACGCTCCAGTTATAGGCCTAGTCCTTGTTAACCTCGATTTATTGGATTTTTTTTAAAAAACCCAACGCAGTCGGGCACAGTTTGCTGTCTGAAAACCTAGATTTCTAGTAAAGAAGAATGAATCAAGCTATTGATTTTCTGGCACAGAGTTTTGCTTTCTGCAACACCGCCAACATTAATTAACATTGAACATGGAAAAATAAAAAAACAACAACAACAAAATATCAGAAGTCGTCTTTGCTTGTTTATTTCATCTTAAAATGTTTATTTATTTTTTTCCCATTTCATCAATGTTGTTTGCAGACAATACTTTAAATGTTGTGACCAAATGTGTCACCCATAATTTGTCGACTAATGGTGGGTGACTGGGGCTGTGTTTCAAGAGTATCGAGAGTACAAGATGTTATGCAAATAGCTTGTCATAGCTGAAGACAATCTCAACATTTTAAAGCATACCAACATTTTGATACAGGCATAGGCCTTAGTTTACACCAAAAGCTGATCCCAAAGCTTTTGGCCTGGAACACACATTCCCATCAACCCACAAATAGGCTACCATAGTGGCAGCAAGTGGATGCATGCATGAAACTAGTCAAGAAAAAAATGTAATCAATGTGATAAAAATACACTGCTATCTAGACAGTCTAATGGTAGAAAAGTGCGGATGGAGACTAGGAAAGATGAAGCAGAAGTCACAGTAGACACTTCTTTGCCATACTTTAAAAAAAATCATTCTTTTGTTTCGAGGATAATGGAGCAAGCACTAACATAATTTTTTTTTACGCTTGTTCCCCGAGTGTATGCATTTAAAAAAAAGTTGTCATCCGTTGGGACAGCACTCAGGGCTGGCTCATTGTAGGCATCAACTTGATATTCCAAAGCCTCCCCGACCCCCCCAAGCTCCTACCTCCCCCCACCCTCCCCCAACATTG
>CM054135.1:68984497-69001617 GCA_028751875.1 Rapana venosa
TTTTTTCCCCGTAAATAATGGCCAGAAGGGATGAGGGGTAGAGGCGAGGTGTGTGTGTGTGGTGTGTGTGTGTGTGTTGGTGTGTGTGTGTGGTGTGTGTGTGTGTGTGTGTAGGGGGTGGAGGGGGGTTGGGCTTGCGATTTGACGGTCCGGGATCGAGCCATCGCCGTTAACGACCGTTCCAGAGAATCGTTTCCTCTGGAGTTAACATCGGTACTGACTCCACTTCCCCGAAAGTCCTTGGGATGAGACTATAAACTGAGGTCCCGGGAGTGAAAGTACGCAGACCATCTTGCACACACGTTAAAGCCCGTTCTACCTTTTAGGAGAATAGGCCATTGTAGGCCGGTGATTAAAAGATGACAAAAACTATATTAAAAAAAACAAACAAACGCATGTACACTGGTGTTGTGTCGTGACAGTATATTTTGAAGTCGGAATGCGGCAACCTTAATGGTGAGCATAAACGGTCTTATACGCAAAAATCTCACCATCGGTGAATATCGGAGTTCTAGCCGAGGAAAAGAACAAAAACAGAAAAGAAAAGATCAGACGATAAACCGAAACCGTGTTGGCAACACGCTGTTGACTGACTTCTCCCTTAACTCCCTGAGGAGTCGTTGAAGCACTGCTTGGAGTTTTTCAGGCAACGTGTCGCGGGCGAGTTGAACCTGATGGTGCCCATCTCTCTCCAGGTAAAAACGTAAAGGTGTCCCATAACCTATAAGGTCGTAGAGGAGCGAGGCGTCAGAGACCTCACATCTCAAGGGCCAGCATATGGGGGGCAAGCGCCCTTCTCCTCTCCTTCGCTGCTTTGCCTTCCCTGGCCCTAAAGAGGCAGGTACCCATTTACAGCTGGATAAACCTGAGTCAGAGGTGTTCCTCTGCTACTGGTAACCTGTAGCCCAGTACTACCTGTCTCAGTGGGGAGATAACCCGACCCAAAAATCCCCAGCTATGGGCAAATAGCAGCTTGGAGAGGAGATGGGCGCCGCCAAGCAATCCACGCCCACAGAAATACCAACATGGACAGTACTGCAAGAAAAGACATGCCGGATCGGTTGAGGCCCGGAATACCAACAACCGCGCCTTCCATTGGATGCGTTCCAGGATGGAGGTGGAAAAATATGCTACTGGGACGCAAACAACAGCGATCAAACTCCAGGCTGAGGGGACCATCATTGGTACAGGAACATCCGTACCTTGCACGCATGTGGGAAGCTCCAAGAACAAACCATGAACTACAAGATAACGAATGGGACATACTTGGACTGGCCGAAGTCCGTTGGGTCGATTCGGCGAAACAACCACAGAAGAAGATCACAAACTATGGTATAGTGGCGACACTCCAAACACCAACACGGAGTAGGATTTCTTGTCAACAAGAAGAGGACTAACAGTGTCATCAGCTTACCCCAGTCTCCCAAGTAGACTGATCTCCATGCGTGTCGCAGCAAAACCACACAACATGACCATACATACAAGTCTATGCACCAACATCAGACTACGATGATGAACATCGAGTGTTTCTACGAGGATTTGGAGAGCGCCATCAAATCAACTCCAAAGAAGGACTTTCTCGTGATCAAGGGCGACTGAATTTGCCAAGATCGGACCTGACGCTTATGACCAATGGCCAGGACAATAGGCCGTTTTGGGCGTGGACGAAACCAACGGTAGAGGTCTCAGACTTTTGGAATTCGCAAGCAGCCACAATCTTACTGTCGCCAACACCCTATACCCCCACAAGACATCAAGAAGAACGACGTGGCACTCACCAAATGGAAAGACACATAACCAGATTGACTACATCTTGGCCCCAAACGATTTAAGTCGAGCATCAACAAAGCCCAGACAAGAACTTTCCCTGGCGCTGATATTGGCAGTGACCACGACATGGTACTCATGACCCTACAGATCAAGCTGAAGACCAAGAACCAGAAGAGAAATCCCCGTTTGCGGTTCAACATGGAAAAGCTGAAGGACCCCGAAGTCGCTGAAATCTTTAAAGCTGAGATAGGGGGCAGATTTGCAGCATTGAATTTCCTCCAAGATGACACCAACAACCTCACTGACACCTTCAGCAAGACCATTCAGGAGACAGCGCTGGAGATCCTTGGGAAAGAAAGGAAACAGAACCAACCGTGGGTTACCAACGATATCCTGGACCTGTGCGATCAACGTAGGGAGCTAAAGCCAGAGAAGAACAAAAACCCAGAAACGGCCGAAGAGTATAGAACAGTCAACAGGTCAATCAAGAAGAAGATGACTGAGGCCATGGGGAACTGGATATCAGAACAATGCTCCAAGGTTGAGAAGGCAATGGCGAAAGGAGACAGCAAGGAGGGCTACCAACCATCAAGGTACTAACCTAAGTCCCAGCAGCCAAAGACCTCCGTTATTGAAGACAAGAGAGGGGTCATGTCCTACATGAGACGCCAACTATCATGAAGAGATGGACAGAATATTGCAGCAACGTACAACTACAAGCTGGAGGCTTGATCCGACGAAACTCACGAGCAAGATCCCAGACCATCAGATCCTGAAAGCACACAGGTGCTGGAGGAAGGTAGATAGAAGCAGTAAGATCCTTGAAAGGAGGCAAGTCACAGGGATTGACAACATCCCGGCTGAGCTCATCAAGAACGGAGGCCCAGAGATGATCCAAGGCACTAAACAATTCATCTGCCAACAGCATCTGGACCAGCAAAGAGTGGCCCTGAACAGTGGACCCAATCCATCATTGTTCCACTTCCAAAGAAGGGAGACCTGAAGAAGTGCCAAAATTACAGAACAATCAGTCTGATAAGCCATCCAAGCAAAGTTATGCTACGCATTGCCTTGAACAGACTGAAACCACAAGCAGAAGAAATCCTATCAGAAGAACAGGCAGGATTCAGACCAGGTCGAAGCACTGTCGAGCAGATCTTCAACATCAGAATGCTCATAGAGAAGCATGCTCCAACATCAACTACAGCTCTACAACAACTTCATTGACTTCAAGAAGGCCTTCGACCGAGTGTGGCAAGAAGCTCTGTGGCAAGTCTATGAGAGACTATAACTTCAACGAGGACCTGATTCAAGTCATCCAGGCGCTGTATGACAGCTCCCACAGGTCAGTCCTCATGGGTGGAGAAATCGGGGAGTTCTTCCGGACTTCAGTTGGAGTTCGACAAGGCTGCCCGCTATCCCCGTTCTTTTCAACGTGTTCCTGGAGAACATCATGCAGGAGGCCCTCCTTGACTTCAAGACCACAATCAAAATAGGAGGAAGGCCAGTCTGCAATCTTCGATTCGCAGACGATATTGATCTCATGGGCCGCAGTGAAGAAGAACTCCAGGATCTCACCACCAGACTGGAAACATCAGCCAATGCCCACGGTATGGAGATCAGCACGGAAAAGAGCAAGATCCTAGTGAACAGTACCACACCGACCACTCCCACCAGCATCAAGATGAGTGGCGAGTCACTAGAGGAGGTGGAAACTTTCAAGTACCTTGGAGCAGTCATCACCAAAGAAGGTACGAGCACACAAGAGGTGAAGATCAGACTTGCTGTGGCACTCTCCTCCATGACTAAGCTGGAGAAAGTGTGGAGAAACCACAACGTCAGAACCCACACTAAGGTCAGACTCTACAAGGCACTCGTCACATCCATTGCCTTGTAAAGCTGTGAAGCATGGACACTTGCTGCCGATTTAGAACGTCGCATTCAAGCCTTTGAGATGAAGTGCCTCAGGTGGATCCTGAACATCACCTACAGAGACGGTAAAACCAATGACTACGTCTGGCAGCAGATCGAGGCACTGGCTGGCAAACAAGAACCATTGCTAGATACAGTCAAACGGAGGAAACTGAAATGGTTTGGCCACACAACAAGGCATAACAGCCTGTCAAAGACAGTCCTGCAGGGAATGGTGGAAGGAGCAAGGAGGCAGGGACGACCACGCAAAAGCTGGATATCCAACATCAAGGAGTGGACCGGCCTCACTGTACCCAACCTCCTGAAAGCAGCCCAGGACAGAACCATTTGGCGGTCCACTTGCAGCGTCCGTGCGGGTACCCCAACGGTCGTCCCGACCAAGGGATGAGATGAGATGATGAAACTTGGGGAGGGGGGGGGGGGGGGGGGGGGGGGGGGGTGGAATACTGAAGCCAAGGCGCACAAACGGTCACCCGTCCAAGTGGTAACCTCGCTCGATGCTGAATAATACAATAATCAGGCATGGAAGATTCGGCAGCAAGAAGAGAGCTATTAATAACAACATTCGGCAGAAAACCTTATTTCTAAGCAGTCAAAAATTACAAGAAAAAGAACTGAAGGTCAAAACACGAGGGCTGTTATGGTTTATTTATCTTCGTGGTTTAAGTTACACAGACTATGCATAACTACGCCTTTTTGCATGATGACACGTCACGTCTTAGGCGATGATGTAATTATAGTTATGACATCATACAAGAGGCATGGGCTTGTGGATTTGTCTAGGACTAATGGCGAGTGTGCTATTACTGTTAAGGGATGGTCAGCTGAGTTCAGAGAGAGAGAGAGAGAGAGAGAGAGAGAGAGAGAGAGAGAGAGAGTTGTGTGATGTGTGTGCCATACCACTTTATGTAGCTGGTCTAGAAAAGCCTTAAAATATTGTCCCTTGCATTGCAGGTTATATTCTCTCATAAAACATGTAGGCCTACATCTCCATCAATACAACATGTTCAATTCCTGTGCAGTATGTAGCATGTTGACATTATGATTTTTGTACACATCTCTAAGTATCAATTGTGTTGCAGGGACTTTTTTTAAGTGCAAAAAACAAAAGGATTTAGAAATATAGTTATCTAAAGTTTCTTCATTAGTACTAGAACAAAAGCAACAGAATAACAACAACAAAAAGAAAGAAAAAAAGAGCCTTTTTAGTAAATCCCCTATATGGCTGCAAATTCCCAACAGGCTAAACATTGTCTGAAGGCCGGCAAACCAGCCAGTGAAGCTGCCTTGTCTAGGTCAGCTAGGACAAATTGAACATGCCAGGGCCCCTCCATTCCTAGGGAGCGGCGCGCATGCTGGGTATGTTCCTGTCATCCACGCCGCCACCTGGATGACTTTGGGGATGCAGGGGATTGCCCTGGCAGGAAAGTCTCACAGGACAGGAGGCATCCCCAACAGCTAGTGACTGATAGGAAACCAAACCATGCAGGGCCGGCGGTTTGCTTCCTCGTCGCCTTTTGAAGGATTTGTGAGGGGACACCTCTGAAAGGTAAAACGCACGACAATGGTACGTGAGTGGATAAGTGATGTGGAGGTACTGCACCCGTCTAGATAGCCAGAAAGTGCAGGTCCGATCTTTTGTTTTAACCCAAACACTACCCCCTATCCACTAGACCACCAGCTAGGTCGGGGTGGCAGTCTTTTGGATGAGACAATTAATCGAGGTTCCCTGTGGAACACACCCTTAGGACACGGAAAAGAATCCAAGGCAACAGAAGAGTTGATTTTCGCAAATAGAAAAAAAGCCACATTCTTAGAGAAAGAAATACACATGCAGACAGGTTAAAAACAAAACAAACAAACAAAAACAAAACAAAAACAAAAAAAAGAAAAAAGAAAGAAATGAGTGGCGCTACTTTAGTAGCAACATGCACTTTCTGAGGAAAACAGCCCGAATTTCACGCAGAGAAGTCTACTGTGACTGAAAAAGATCTACAATATTAAATTTTATGATACAGTGTTTCCATAAAATGGAAAATGCTTTCACTACACACACAAGTGGTTTAAAATCTCACAGAGGTGTAACATTTCGTCTGTTCACTTAGTTTGGATGCAAACAAGTCAACGGTGGAATGTGAACTTTCTGTTTTGTGACCATTAATTAATAACCTGGGGACGGGAGAGCTCAGTGGTCGGAGCACTCGCTTTCCCCAGCTAAGGTTAAGCAGCATCGAGCGTGGTTACTACTTGGATGGGTGACCGTTTGTGTGCTTTGGCTTCAGTACGATCCTCCGATTCACCTAGCTGTAAATGAGTACCTGCCTCTTTAGGGTCAGGGAAGGTAAAGCAGCGAGGGAGAGGAGATGGGCGCCACCCTCAATATGCTGGCCCCTCGAGAAGTCGGGGTCTCTGACGCCTCACTCCTCTACGACCACACAGGTTCTGGGACATCTTTACCTTAATTACAAACCTACTGCACAATTCATATTTTCCCATCTAGTCAAACTGGCAAACTACCCACACATGTCTCCATAGAGTCAAAGTGGCACACACGAAACACCTGGAACAATTCGGGTAACATGCTGTAGAATGTGTTTAGGCCTAACAGGAAAAACCCCCCACCACCCAACATTTTGTCATACTTGTTTGGAAAAAGGAAGGAAAACAGAATGGGAAGGCAGAACATGAGCAGAAAGGATATGACAAAAAAGATAATGAAAAACGACAAAAACAGAGAACATGAAAAAAAAAATCACTTCCATTACAGAATTCTCAAAAGGTAAGGAGACTGCTCTGCCTGAAAGAGCCCCTGGTAGGCATTGCTCTAAGGAATGATGAGTATGGCGAGGAGGATGATAATGAATACAATGATGGTGAATTGTTGTGTGTGGTAATATTGGTATAAAAAAAAAATATTGGTTATCTCTGATATGGAGTCTTTGTTTACCATGCACACTAAACAAGTTCGCCCGTGTCGTTAGACTTATACGTGCATTAATTTTTGTCCGGGCTTGCATCCAGCACCAAAGGGCAACAACTGCAGCTGTAGCATTATTGTGATGACGCTAAACAGCTGTTCTTGCCCTTAGTTTGACTGCTGCACTATTTCTGCTCAAGTCTTCTTTCCAGCCCAAGTCAGAGTGGTGTGTTCAGCCATGGGATGAAGTAATGGATGAGTTCTTTGTAACCTAGAGAGTTCAAACAGGAAGCACAGACAGAAAGTGGCATAGGCAATGACATTGTCCAACCTGAGTCTGACTGTGTGTTGAATGGAAAAAAACAATCTGCACATTGGGTAGAAATGGAGGTACCCAGCTGAATACTGGGGGGAGAGGGGGGAGCTGGATAAGAAAATATGAAACCTTAAAATGAAGGAAAGGTTTCTTTTGCACTGTAAAGGTAAACATATATGAAAAGGAGATGGGCATAATACAAATAATTTTACGGACAGCCTTCCAATTCCCCCCCCCTTTTTTTCTTTCTTGCTTCAGTAATTTTGGCATGCCTTATTTGACATGTGAAGCTTTTAGGATAAAATTTTATGTCCTCTTGAGACCTTTAGATTTTAGTCTCCGAAATTTATCTCGGAAATTTACATCTTTGGGCCAGTTAATATGACATCTGACGTTTTGGTAAGCTGAGTGTTCCTGGAGGATGTATTGCAAACTTTGAGTTCTTGTGCCAGATTAACTTTGACAGGTGTGAGAGGAGTTTGCTGTGGCAAGTTCGCAGCATAAAACATTTTCAAATGTTAAGAATTTCTTGTGATAGGTGACATGCTTCTGCCAAGGTGAATTTCAGGGGAAAAAAACTGTGCAGAAAAGCCATGCCATTTTTCTCTGAGATCAGCAGGATGAAAAGTTAATGGACAATCTGTTGTTTTATTTCTTCTTTCCTTGCCATTCTTAGCCATGCTCATTTGGTTCTCCAGGTGCAGTCTCCTGTCTTCATCAGCACCCAAGCTGGTCCCTACACATTTTTTCAGAGGTGCACATTTTGGGCCAGACTTGAGATCTGATGTTGAAAAGAGAGAGCATTCCTGAGGGCTGTGTTCTAGATGTGGAGTAGTGTGCCTGTGGACTCTCACTTGAAGGCCATGCAGCACTCTTGGGGATCAGTGACTAGGTTGGCCCAGGATAGACAGGAGTGGAAGCGCTTTGTTGCTGCCCTACACACCACTGGGTGTAATGGTTGATGATGATGATGGACTCTCACTAGTGTGTACCTACATGTGGCCAGGTAACTGAGCGAACACTTATCACGAAATTCAGTGAAAGCTTAGTTGACACCACCCATGTAAGTGTGAGAAAATCTCTTTTTTTTATTTTTACTGGTGTTCCAGAGTTCATCTTCATGGCTGGCATTCCTTGGCTCTAGCAGGCGGGTCTTGGGGTAATGGGTACTAGCTAGCTACTCTCCCTGGTTCTGGCTGGTATAAAAGACTCGTGATGTGTTCACCGTTGATAACTGTGGTACAGGACTTCTGGAAAGTGGTTCAGTCTGGTACAATCCGTGGATATTTTCAATTCAGACACCGAGGGCTCGTATGTTTTTTCCCGTTTAACATTTAGACCACTTTCAGTCTGGTACAATCCGTGGATATTTTCAATTCAGACACCCACTGCTCCTATTCCTTTTTTCCCCCCACGTTAATATTTAGACCACTTTGGCCGCACACCGGTATTAAAAAAATCACTCTTTTGTTTTCCTTCTGTTTTTCTATGCGACTCTTATATTCATACCGCACGTGCTAAGGCATCCACAGAAATAAAAACCACTTTTTGTGAAAGACTAGCCTCTGACTCAAAACTCATGTGATTTTGAACAAATTTGGTAGGTTTTATTTTTTTAATTATTTTTCAGCAAACACTGTGCCTCCTCAGTCCTTTGTTGTTTGCTAGCTTCCTTACTGTAATATGCATGTGCTGGGTCAACGCTGTAGGAATACAAGCAATCCTCATTTGATGATTATTTCCAACTTTATCATGACTACCTGGTATTGCTCTATGTCCTCAATCTCAAAAAACAAGTGCACATGGCATTTTTTCATACTTGAAAAAATCTGTGAAAATCACCAACACTTTTTGTGTGACTCCCACTCTATACAAGATACTACATGGCCCCAAAATTAATACCGGTGTGCAGCCTTTACTAGTAGAATTCAGAATGAAGGGAAGTACATGAGTGTTTTGGCTGGATCTGATATAAATTAGGCTACTTTCTTGTTGTAATTGTTGAATTTTCTCCAGCTTAACACCCAGAATATGCACTCTTGTCTCATTCATCATGTATGGGAGCTATTCACTTATTGTGAAACATGTACACCTTGCTATACAGACAGCCATACTCCAGTTTTTGCAACTATTTTCTCCTTCAATGGAGAGTACACGTTGTTATGCCGAAGAGCTTGTCATGGATGAAGAACATCTCAGCTTAACATAACCATGAACAAATATAATAACAGTTTAATATTGACAAACTAATCTTAGAAAGCCAGCAAACTGGCTAAACTTTTTAAAAATTGTGAGTGTTCAGCCATGGAATCAGGATACAAAAACACTTATACATCTTGAGGTCTCGTTTTACACTGATTTCTGATCAACAATTGTAGTTTTCTGGGCCAAATCATCTCTTTAAAAAGTCACAAAGTGTGGATAGCAAAGCAATCAAAATTGTGCCAGGTGTTCCAACTCATGTCAGTACACTTTAAACTCACACAGAAGTTCATATACTTCCCCTTTCTGAGCAAAAGAGAAAAACTCTTTGTTTCTAAATATGTTATTCAGAGTCTTACTATCTCGATTTCCGTTCGTGATGAAATATTTACTAATCAAAAGGAATATCCAAAAAGAGCTAGGGACATCTGTTTTCTGCAGCCTGCGCATAATTATACCAAAGACCTTAGGAAGGAAAAGACCACAGAGACAGCACTGTTACCAGTGGTTCTTCAGATTCCACCATGGGAACATAAACAAACAAAATCTGATATTAACTTCACAGGAAAAAAGGACACGAATCCAAACATACTCACAGTTGAAGTTCAAAATCATCTTCAGTGTCTGTATTCATATCATTTGAAAGTATACACAGACAGACCTGTTTTAGAATCAGGCAAGTGTGCAGCTGCATTTGTTATACCCAATTTAAAAGTTTAAAAAAAGTGTGGGAAAATGTTTTTCGATATTCCGGGCAAAGTTTGAGGAATTAGCTTCTGCCATCCCTCCTCTGGGGATTTGCATCCAACCTGATCAAGAGGCAGGTACGATTTGGATGTTTAGCATTTTCCCCAAGTTCTCCAAGAAGCCTATGTAGATGGTGGAAACCCGGTTGTTTGATTTGATCTTGCCGCTCATAAGAAGGACGACACGGGTTCGACGGTTCACCAGGTCATTTTCCAGAAACTCTGTCAGTATTCTCTGTCCCATGCAAGCATGTTCACTGATGGAGCCAAGTAGGAGGATGGGGTGTCCTGCGCTGCCTTTTGTCCTACCATCACGGAATCTGCACTTTCCAAGCGCTTGGCCCCGGAAAGCTTGGTGTACACTGCTGAACTTAGCACTCTTGTTTTGTCCCTGAAACTCATCCAGCCATCTCAAGAGAAAGGTTCTTTGTCTGTGTGGACTTGCTTTCAGCTTTGGGGGCCATTGCTTGTAGGAACATAAATCATCCTAAGCTTCAAGATTTATATAATCTGTATAGGCCTACCTTTATGTGATGGTAAAGGTCTAACATTGTTCTGGTGTGGATCCCAGGGCACCTGGGAATTCGGGGCAATGAAGCTGTTGACTGACTAGCAAAGAGTTCCACCAAGTTCTCAAAAAGTCTTCTGTGCCATATACAGCTCTAAAACATAAAAGTGAACATTAGGCGCAGTCCCTCAGGTGAGAGGAATGGAACTCTTAGACTGACAATAAACTTTTCCAGATTCACCCTAACCTGAAGAAAATCCTCCTTTTTGTGCCAAAAACAGAAGGGAAGTGCTCACAAGGATACACACGGGTCACTTGCACAGTACTCACATTCATTTGCTCAAAGGCGAGGGAACCCCATGGTGTGTGACTAGTGAGTGATGTGCCGATAACCATCAAGCATCTACATCTGGATTGTTTGTTTTTTACAAGATTCAGCGCTATATAAATTCCATATATTATTATTTATTATTTATGTCCCGGATATTAGGCACAAACATTTTACTACAGAATCCCCAAATATCCTTTTTAAAAATGTTACACAGGACAACAATATTAACTTCCTGAGATAATCAGGCAGTTTTCGGTTGATGTGGGTGAAGATGTCATGGTATAGTTACTATGTACAAGGTTGGTTTTGGACTGTGGCTTTAGTTTTTATCTGATTTCATGTGTAGTTTATGTTGTTCTCCCACAACGGGATGACCGTCCTGGTTGACCCTTATGGCTGGCCAGAGCATTGATAATGGAATTGGGTTTGAACCCTATCTTAATTTGTATTTTATTATAGTTGTACAGTTGTAATCTGAGATTTAAATGATTGGCGAAGCAGCAGCCCCAATATGGCCTCTGTGCTGGGGGGTGGGGGTGGGGGTGGGGGGTTAATAATAATAATAATAATATATGGAATTTATAGAGCGCTATATCTTGCAATTACAAACCAGAGCGCTTCCATTCAATCTGCTCCCACACAAACAACCAACAATATTTAACAATATTCTAACAAATTCAAATGTAACACACACACACACAACACACACACACACACACACAACACACACACACACACACCCCACACACACACACACACACACACACACACACAGGTTGTACATTTCAGCAGGGTTATAAAGAAAAAGATTGGATTGGATTCAATTATTTGCAGTTTTAATGGAACTGAATTTCCTTTCAGCTACTTCTCTTGCTATATACAACATCAGCTTTTTGTGTTGATTCAAAGTCAGTTTGATTTGCTTTGAAAAATTAGTTATCTAAAATGAGAAAGGACGGTATTTAAAAAAATCATTTCCTTATACAATATCTTGCATCTAAAGGTATTGGGATATATTTTTGTTGAGTGCCATCATGTTGCAATCCTAAGTGAAAAGTTTTGACAGATTCCTTAGGAAAACGATGTGCATGTGTATCAGAATGTACCCGTGACATAATGATTAGCAGCACAGATAGGTTCCAATTCCAGCAAACTCTGTGTGCTCAAATTTATTTTAGAATTCATTTTGATCGTTTGTGTTGCCCACAAAGTACAGAAATAATAATTCATAAACTATGCTTGAGTGCTACGAAAACTAAACATTGCCAAACATGCTTTTTGCACTTGTTCTGCTATCATTTTAGTCCATCATATATTGTTTGATTGCTCTGTGCTCAGTGACTCCTATAACACTAAAGGAGAAGACTTAAGCGAGAAATATGGAAATGTTCACGGTGTTCTCTATGATTGTAACCTTCTTATCCTAGTATCAGGGAGGCACCGTGGTCGAGTGGTTTAGGCGGTCAACTCGTGATCCAGAGGTCGCGGGTTCGATCCCCGCTCGGCTCGGTGTTGTGTCCTTGGGAAAGACACTTTACTCCTATTTTCCTCACTCCACCCAGGTGGACAAGTGGGTACCAGCTCTGCTGGGGAAGTATCTGGCGACAGACTAGCGTCCTGTCACAGGGGCGGTGAAAAACCATCAGTTCGCTTAACGCTACAGAAACCGGGATAAGCTCCGGCTCTATGGGCCTTCTGGCTCAAAAGAACATACTACTACTTTATCCTAGTATCAATTGCCGAAAAGATTGGCCGATCAGCAGTAGGAGAGTTACTGAAAAAAAATCTTTTAGACTTCTTGCATCCCTTTCGTTCACGCCACCCCATTCATATACCCCATTTTCTTTACATTTAAAATGGAAATGTAACATTGTCTAAATCACCATGGAGTGAATGGACATTAAACTGATGAGAAAAGTAACACACACAGCACGCACGCACACACAACACACACACCCCACACACACACACACACACACACACACACACACACACACACACACACACACACCACACACACACACACAGGAAGGCACAAAGACACAGACAGACAGACAATAGACACATACACACACATCCGCACGCACGCACGCATACATGTGTAAGCACGCGCACGCACGCTTGTTTTGCAGGTATGCACGCACCAACGCCTGCATGCACGCACATCAATTATTAAGTTTTGCTTTCATATGAACAAAAGTAATGGAGTTGTCTAATTTTCAGTTAAATGGAGATGATCTTCCAGCCATTTCAGTAATTCTGCCTCCCTGTGTTTCTGGCGTTTTTCCAATCAGGGTGTTGACAGTGTACATGAAGGGGTTCAGAGAGGCGTTTAAGGGCAGGACGAAGTATAGCCAAAGCCACGTTGACTTGTGCATCAATGGGAATACCAGACAGAGCCAGAATGCCGCACAGTCCAATAGGAAACCAGCACATGAAGTCAGTGACAACTACAGTAATCAGCCGCCTAGCAATAGTCAAGTCTCGAGATACTTTAGTTGTGTTCGTTTTCATAGCATTCTTCTGTATTGACCAGTAAATGAAAGCTTGCCCAACAGATATCAACACGAACAAAATAAAATTAAAGATAATGAAAACGGCAACAGAGTAGATTCGTCCGCGGAAATGGCTTCTGGTCACAAGCAGCGGTTATCATATTCCTGTCTGACTGTAAAACTCCCAGTGGGATGTTACCGGAAGTAATGGCAGCAAGGCAAGGAAGAAACCAATCAACCATGTCAGCACCGAAGCAGTGAGTGCTGAGCTTCTCCCAAAGCGCAGGTTGCTGAATGGAAAGTGGATGACCACAAAACGATCCAGGGTGATCAGCCAGATGATCAAGGCAGACACCTCACAGGACAGAAGAGACAGAAAACCAGCTGTCTTGCAGGTGATACTGCTTTTCCAAGTGTCATCGTAATGGAGATACTTACCACGAAACCGTTCATCAGCAGTTCCAATAAAAGCAATGTAGACTCCCATTAAAAAGTCAGCCATACAAAGGTTGGTCACAAAGACACTGAAACCACTGTCAGACGCCATTCTGCGGGCACAACAGCGTGCCATAAAGCAGAAGATGTTGCCGGAAAGGGACAGGAACATGACCAACCAGAGAAAAGCACGGTAGGCCCAGGACTGTAGTAAATCTTCACAGGAGGAAATCTCATCCCTAGGGGCATTGCAGACGATGCTCTCCGCTGTGTCTTGGAGCATTTCCTGACAGCACAGCTTGTAGTTTAGAGAGGAAATGAATTGTAAGCTGGAAAGGCTCATGAAGGCGTCAGGTGGAAAGGTTTTTACAGGACTGCCTTCAAGATACAAAGCTCTTAACCTGGGAGTGGTCTGAAAAGTGCCTGGTTTGATTGTATGCAGAGAAGAAAAAGATAAATTCACTTTTTCTAATCTTGAAAACAAAGAGAAAACTTTTTTGTCTAACAGTGTAAATGCAGTGTACGACAAGTCTAAAACAAGAACTGTGTTCTGATTGTTCTCAGCTGGAACATCAGTGCTCATTGAGGCCAAAGGGTTGTGGGATAGAGATAATGTCTGGAGATTTCTAAGATGAAGGAAATGACTGGTGTTCACATGATGAAGTCTGTTGTTGGAAAGGTCCAGAGTCCTCAAGTTAGGTGATTGTATATGAGCAGCTTGCGTCATAGAACAGTGTGCAAGAGTCAGGTGAACAAGATAGGGAAGGTTGTCCACACTGGACATTGTCATACCCGAGCCCGTGGCATCTAAATACCGTATTTGAGAAAGAGCAGAAGTAGAGAAAGATTGACTGCAGATGAATGCGTGGCCTTGACACACACAGGTAGAGGGACAAGAGATATGACAGGCCAACTCGTCATCATAGAGAGGGCAGTGAGGCCAGCCGTCACACAGCAGGTCACTGTGAATACATGTACTAGACATCCTGCATCGCAAAAATCCTGGACATGTCATTTCTTCACATGCATCTTCATCCTCATGATTGTAGCAGTCGTACATCCCATTGCAAAGGGTGTAGACAGGATGGCAGTTGCTGAAGTCGTTGGCACAACGGTAGTGAGTAGCAGGGCATGACTCATTGGAATGTAGTGCAGTCAGAAAAAAAGCTCTGATATTATCAAAATCAATGAGAGCTGGAGGTGGAGGACTGGCAGAACGTTTGCCTTTATTTTTGTAGAACATACAGTTACTTTCATCTGATCCATCGTGACAATGATGCACCAGATCGCACACGTTCTCAAAGGAGACACACTGGCCACTGGTACAAGTGAACATGTTGTCACAAAGAGGATGTGTACAAAAAGCTTCCTCACTCCCACCTGGACAGTCGCTGATCAAGTCACAGACCACACTGTAGGAGACAGACAACAGGTGATTGTCACAGGTGAAGGTCGGCACAGCTGCAGGGTGATCAGGCAAACCTGCCTGGCTCCTTTGACCTCCTGGGACGCTGTTTGGGGGGAAATTACAGAAAGAAACAGATTCTTCAACACACGCTATCAGCTTCTGTGAAGGACATAAGAAAAAGTCATGTGTCACATGTCTGTCTTTGCACACAAGTAGAGAGTACTGATCTGCACTGGCCAGAGTTAGGTTTGCAGTTAATGACACTGCCACTGAGACTTTAGCCCTGCTCCCTCTTTCTTTTGGCCCTTCCTTGCAGATCGCATAATTGTAATATCCCAGGGAAGTCAACTCACAATCCATTAGTGTATCACCAGCTCCCCTGAGAACGCAGTGTTTTCCACTTACAATTTGGTAATTTCTAAATTCAGGGTTGTGAAAAAAGACAGTCCTGTCTTCAAGCGCTAATGCATGTCTATACATATTAGGTGATGTACTATATCCACTGTACAAGCCAGTCACAATGTTTCCTGAAGTAAAAAAATTTAACAGTCTCCCTTGTTCGTACCAGGCAGACCCACAGAAGGGAACCTCTAAACTGCCCCCAATGGCCTGACAGAACAGACTGCCTCTTTTGTTGATATTGGATTCATTTTCAAATCCAGGGAATCTGTGGACAATGAGATAATTGTGGTTACAGCAGCGCATCAAGCTTCGGCAGTCAGTGTAGTTGAATGGGCACTGTCCACTTTGAATCTCTGGTACTTCACATTCTGTTTCAAGATTGATTTTCCACTTTCATGAACGCATGAACGTTCATTCAAAACAACACATGGGAGCGGACATGGATCACAGACAGACAGGCATATGTATGTATGTACGTACACACACACACACACGCACGCACGCACGCACTCACACACCACGAACGCACGCGCGTGTGCGCATCTACACAGACACACACACTGTCACAGAATGATAGTGTGTGTTTGTGTGAATATGTGCAAAGACGTGTTCACATTGCCCTGCACACCAAGAAAGGAAACTTTACGCCACGCAGATCTTAAGGGGAACACGAAAATTACCATTCTGTTATCCCCCCCCCCCCCCCCCCCCCCCCCCCCCCCCCCCCCCCCCCCAATTTTCCTGAAACCTAACTTTTTTTTGGCACATCAAAAGTCAAACTTCAGGTAAGCACATAGTTAAGTTTCCAGCAAAACAGCAGTAACAACACCACCCAAACCAACCAACCAACCAACCAACCAGACCCCCCACCCCCACAACCAAACCCCTAATAACAATTCATTCTGCCAATCACACGCATGGCCAGTACAACAGAAAAATGAAGCTTTCCTTTTTCCTTATATCTTGGATTGGCATTTGACTACGGACGAACCTGCAGGTCATTCATTCATTCATTCATTCATTCATTCATTCATTCCTCTTTTTTCCCCCAGTCTTTTATTTCGAGGATAATGGAATAAGCACTTGTGTGCTTTTTACATCCAGTCCCTGTGTGTAGCCTATGCGGTTTTGTAAATGTTGTCATCCGTTCCCACTGGCACAAAATGGCTTCTATCTATCTATCTATCTATCTATCTATCTATCTATCTGTCCCGTAGTCTGACGACCCTGGGGGCACCCTCAAAGCCTCAACAACCAGTTCCCTCCATTCCTCTCTCTGTTCTGCCTTTCTCAGGGTTTTGTTGAGTTCTAGGCCTGTCCATTCGCTGATGTTATCCTCCCAGCTCTTCCTTGGTCTGCCTCTTCTTCTTCCTCCTTGGACGTGCCTTGTAAAACTGTCTTTGCAAGTCCTTTGGATTTTGTGACATGCCCATATACCATTTAAGTTTACGTTTTTTCACGATCGTTTGAAGGGTTTTCATTTGGGTCCAATGGTTTGCTGGATTCTGTTATGGGACGCTTTCGTTGCTTATTGTGGTCTTTGTAGGAGATGCCAAGGAGTCTCCGAAAGGGATCTCATCTCCACCGCCTGTATCTTCTCTCCAAATCTGCAGTCAGGGGCCATGATTCACAGGCATACAGAAATATGGAAAAGACCC
>CM054135.1:69002117-69022117 GCA_028751875.1 Rapana venosa
TTAAACCCCTGATTTCGACAAAAATTTTGTATTTTCTGGCCCCAAATATCTCTTTAAAAAGTCACAAAGTGGGATCAAGAAATAAAAATTTGGGCCGGGTTCCAACCTTTCCCATACACTTTAAACTAAACAGAAGTTCAATACTTCCCCTTTCGACAAAAGAAAAAAACTTTTTGTTTCAAAATTTTTTCAAGCCTTACATCTCGATTTCCGTTCGTGATAAATATTTACAATAAAAAGGGAATATCCAAAAAGACTGGGGAATCTTTTCTGCACCGCGCAAAATTAAAACCAAAGACCTTAGGAAGGAAAAACCACAAGACAGCACTGTTACCAGGGGTTCTTCAATTCCACCAGGGGAACAAAAACAAAAAAAAATCTGTTTAACTTCACAGGAAAAAAGGAAAAACAATCCAAACATACTCACAGTTGAAGTTCAAAATCACTTCATCTGTATTCATATCCATTTTGAAAGTATACACAACAACCGTTTAAAGAACAGGCAATTTTCACTGCATTTGTTAAAAACCCAATTTAAAATTTAAAAAAAAAGGGGGGGAAAAATGTTTTTCGATTTTCCCGGGGCAAAGTTTGAGGAATTAGCTTCTCCATCCCCCTCTGGGGTTTTCACCCAACCTGATCAAGGGGGCAGGTACATTTGGATGTTTAGCATTTCCCCCAATTTCCCCAAAGAAGCCATGGATGGGGGAAAACCCCGGTTGTTTGATTTGTCTTGCCCCTAAGAAGGCGACACGGGTTCGAGGGTTCACCGGGTTTTTTTTCCAAAAACTTTTCGTACCTGTCCCATGCAAGCATGTTCACTGAGGGAGCCAAGTAGGAGGATGGGGTGTCCTGCCTCCCTTTTGTCCTACCATCCGGAACTGCATTTTCCAAGGCGGGCCCCAAAGTTTGGGTACCCTAAACTTAGCACCTTTTTTTGGGCCCTGAAACCATCCCCCAAACCAAGAAAAAGGGTTCTTGTGTGTGGACTTCTTTCATTTTGGGGGCCATTGCTTGTAGGAACTAAATCATCCTAACTTAAAGATTTATAAACTTATGGCCCCCCTTTAGGATGGTAAAGGCTAACTTTGTTCTTGGGATCCCAGGCCCCGGGGAATTTGGGGGCAATAACTTTGACGCAGCAAAGATTCCACCAAGTTCCCAAAAAGTCTTCTGTGCCATAACAGCCAAAAACTAAAAGGAACATTAGGCAGCCCCTCGGGGGAGAGGAATAAAAACCTTAACGAAAATAAACTTTCCAATTAAACCCAAAACCGAGAAAATCCTCCTTTTTGTCCCAAAAAACAAAAGGGGAATGCTCACAAGATCCCACGGTCACTTGCCAGTACTCACATTCATTTCCCAAAAGGCGAGGAACCCCAGGGTGTGGACTAGTGTGATTGCCGAAACCTCAAGAAATCACATCGGGATTTTTGTTTTTTTAAAGATTCAGCGCATAAAATTCCATTTTTTTTATTTTTTAATTTTTTTATTCCCGGATTTTGGGCAAAAAAACTTTTTACTACAGAACCCCCAAAATATTTTTTTTTAAAAATGTTACACGGCCAATATTTAACTTCCGGATAATCAGCAGTTTTCGGTTGATTGGGTGAAGATTCGGGTTTAGTACTATGTAAAAGGGTTGGGTTTTGGGGACTGGGGTTTATTTTTTTATCTTTTTCTGTGTATTTTATGTTGTTCTCCCACAAGGGGATACCGTCCGGGTTGACCCTTATGGCTGGCCAAGCAGATAAAAATTTGGGGTTTAAACCCCTATTTTTAATTTGTATTTTATTATATTTACAGTTTTAATCGAATTTAAATATTGCGAAGCACACCCCAATAGCCTCTGTCTGGGGTGGGGGGGGGGTGGGGGTTAATAATAAAAAAAAATAGGGGTTTAAAGAGCGCAATCTTTCAATTTCAACCCAACCTTCCATCAATCTGCCCCACAAAAAAACAACCAACAATATTAAAAAAATTTTAAAAAATTCAAAAAACCAAAACACCACAAACACACACACAACCCACACAACACCACAACCAACACACACACACCACACACACACACCCCAACAGGGTTTACATTCAGCAGTTTAAAAAGAAAAAGATTGGGTTATTCAATTATTTGCAGTTTTAATGAACTGAATTTTCCCTTTTAGCTACTTTCTTGCTAATACAACATCACTTTTTTGTTTGATTCAAAGTCATTTGATTTGCTTTGAAAAATAGTATCAAAAAGAAAAAGGACGGGGTTTAAAAAAAACATTTTTCCTTATACAATAACTTGCTCTAAAGGTATTGGGGAAAATTTTTTGTTGAGTCCATCATGTTCAATCCTAATGAAAAGTTTTACAGAAACCCCTTTGGGAAAAAAGTCAGGATCAGAATGTACCCTGACTAAGATTAGCACACGATAGGTTCCAATTTCCCCAAACTCTGTTGCTAAATTTTTTTTTAGAATTATTTTGATCGTTGTGTTGCCCCCCAAAAACAGAAATAATAATTTAAAACAAAGCTTGAGGCAGAAAAAAAAAACATTTCCAAACACTTTTTTCCTTGTTCTGCTACATTTTAGTCCATCAAAAAATTGTTTGATTGCCTGTCTCAGGACTCCTTTTAAACTAAAGGGGAAAAACTTAAGCGAGAAAAAATGGAAAGTTCACGGGTTCCTTGATTTTAACCTTTTTTATCCCCCCCCGTATCAGGAGGCACCGTGGTCGAGTGGTTTTTGGCGGCAACCGTTTCCAAGGGGGCCCGGGTTTGATCCCCGCTCGGCCGGGGGTGCCTTGGGAAAAACACTTTACCCATTTTCCTCACTCCAAACCCAGGGACAAGTGGGACCACTCTGCTGGGAATATCTGGGGGACAGACTACGTCCTTCACAGGGGCGGGGTGAAAAACCATCATTTGCTTAACCACGAAACCGGGATAACCCGGGGTCTATGGGGCCCTTTTGGGTCAAAAAAACTACTACTACTTATCCATATCAATTGCCGAAAAGATGGCCGACAGCAGTAGGAGAGTTACAAAAAAAAAATCTTTTAGACTTCTTGCATCCCTTTCGTTCACGCCACCCCATTCATATACCCCATTTTCTTTACATTAAAATGGAAATGTAACATTGTCTAAATCACCATGGAGTGAATGACATTAAACTGATGAGAAAAGTAACACACACACGCACGCACGCACACACACACACACACACACACACACACACACACACACACACACACACACCACACACACACACACACACACACACACACACACAGGAAGGCACAAGACACAGACAGACAGACAAATAGACACATACACACACATCCGCACGCACGCACGCATACATGTGTAAGCACGCGCACGCACGCTTGTTTGCAGGTATGCACGCACCAACGCCTGCATGCACGCACACAATTATTAAGTTTTGCTTTCATACAGAACAAAAGTAATGAGTTGTCTAATTTTCAGTTAAATGGAGATGATCTTCCAGCCATTTCAGTAATTCTGCCTCCCTGTGTTTTCTGCGTTTTTCCATCAGGGTGTTGACAGTGTACATGAAGGGGTTCAGAGAGGCGTTTAAGGGCAGGACGAAGATAGCCAAAGCCACGTTGACTTGTGCATCAATGGGAATACCAGACAGAGCCAGAATGCCGCACAGTCCAATAGGAAACCAGCACATGAAGTCAGTGACAACTACAGTAATCAGCCGCCTAGCAATAGTCAAGTCTCGAGATACTTTAGTTGTGTTCGTTTTCATAGCATTCTTCTGTATTGACCAGTAAATGAAAGCTTGCCCAACAGATATCAACACGAACAAAATAAAATTAAAGATAATGAAAACGGCAACAGAGTAGATTCGTCCGCGGAAATGGCTTCTGGTCACAAGCAGCGGTATACATATTCCTGTCTGACTGTAAAACTCCCAGTGGGATGTTACCGGAAGTAATGGCAGCAAGGCAAGGAAGAAACCAATCAACCATGTCAGCACCGAAGCAGTGAGTGCTGAGCTTCTCCCAAAGCGCAGGTTGCTGAATGGAAAGTGGATGACCACAAAACGATCCAGGGTGATCAGCCAGATGATCAAGGCAGACACCTCACAGGACAGAAGAGACAGAAAACCAGCTGTCTTGCAGGTGATACTGCTTTTCCAAGTTCATCGTAATGGAGAATACTTACCACGAAACCGTTCATCAGCAGTTCCAATAAAAGCAATGTAGACTCCCATTAAAAAGTCAGCCATACAAAGGTTGGTCACAAAGACACTGAAACCACTGTCAGACGCCATTCTGCGGGCACAACAGCGTGCCATAAAGCAGAAGATGTTGCCGGAAAGGGACAGGAACATGACCAACCAGAGAAAAGCACGGTAGGCCCAGGACTGTAGTAAATCTTCACAGGAGGAAATCTCATCCCTAGGGGCATTGCAGACGATGCTCTCCGCTGTGTCTTGGAGCATTTCCTGACAGCACAGCTTGTAGTTTAGAGAGGAAATGAATTGTAAGCTGGAAAGGCTCATGAAGGCGTCAGGTGGAAAGGTTTTTACAGGACTGCCTTCAAGATACAAAGCTCTTAACCTGGGAGTGGTCTGAAAAGTGCCTGGTTTGATTGTATGCAGAGAAGAAAAAGATAAATTCACTTTTCTAATCTTGAAAACAAAGAGAAAACTTTTTGTCTAACAGTGTAAATGCAAGTGTACGACAAGTCTAAAAACAAAACTGTGTTCTGATTGTTCTCAGCTGGAACATCAGTGCTCATTGAGGCCAAAGGGTTGTGGGATAGAGATAATGTCTGGAGATTTCTAAGATGAAGGAAATGACTGGTGTTCACATGATGAAGTCTGTTGTTGGAAAGGTCCAGAGTCCTCAAGTTAGGTGATTGTATATGAGCAGCTTGCGTCATAGAACAGTGTGCAAGAGTCAGGTGAACAAGATAGGGAAGGTTGTCCACACTGGACATTGTCATACCCGAGCCCGTGGCATCTAAATACCGTATTTGAGAAAGAGCAGAAGTAGAGAAAGATTGACTGCAGATGAATGCGTGGCCTTGACACACACAGGTAGAGGGACAAGAGATATGACAGGCCAACTCGTCATCATAGAGAGGGCAGTGAGGCCACCCGTCACACAGCAGGTCACTGTGAATACATGTA
Source organism: Rapana venosa (assembly GCA_028751875.1). Taxonomy (NCBI): domain Eukaryota; kingdom Metazoa; phylum Mollusca; class Gastropoda; order Neogastropoda; family Muricidae; genus Rapana; species Rapana venosa. The sequence goes on from CM054135.1 coordinate 69,007,270, forward strand.
CTAATACATCCTGCAAATCGCAAAAAATCCTGGACAAGTCATTTTCTTCACAGGCACCAATCATCCTCATGATTTTAGCAGTCGTACATCCCATTGCAAAGGGTGTAAGACATGATGTGCAGTTGCTGAATCGTTGGCACAACGGTAGTGAGTAGCAGGGCATGACTCATTGGGAATGTAGTGCTTCAGAAAAAAAGCTCTGATATTATCAAAATCAATGAGAAGCTGGAGGTGGAGTACTGGCAAACGTTTTGGCCTTTTATTTTTGTAGAACATACAGTTACTTTCATCTGATCCATCGTGACAATGATGCACCAGATCGCACACGTTCTCAAAGGAGACACACTGGCCACTGGTACAAGTGAACATGTTGTCACAAAGAGGATGTGTACAAAAAGCTTCCTCACTCCCACCTGGACAGTCGCTGATCAAGTCACAGACCACACTGTAGGAGACAGACAACAGGTGATTGTCACAGGTGAAGGTCGGCACAGCCTGCAGGGTGATCAGGCAAACCTGCCTGGCACTTGCCCTCACTGGATCGCTGTTTGGGGGGTAAATTACAGAAAGAAACAATTCTTCAACCACGCTAATCATCTTCTGTGAAGTACATAAGAAAAAGTCCATGTGTCCACATGTCTGTCTTTGCAACACAAGTAGATAGTACTGATCTGCACTGGCCAGAGTTAGAGTTTGCAGTTAATGACACTGCCACTGAGACTTTAGCCCTGCTCCCTCTTTCTTTGGGCCCTTCTTGCAGATCGCATATTGCAAATCCCAGGGAAGTCAACACACAATCCATTAAGTGTATCACGAGAGCTCCCCTGATAACGCAGTGTTATTTCCACTTACAATTTGGTAATTTCTAATTCATGGTTGTGAAAAAAGACAGTCCTGTCTTTCAAGCTGCTAATGCATGTCTAACATATTAGAGTGATGTACAATAACCCCTGTAGCAGCCAGTCCCACAATGTTTCCAGAAGTAAAAAAATTAACAGTCTCCTTGTTCGATACCATCAGACCCACAAAGGGAACCTCTAAACTGCCCCCAATGGCCTGACAGAAAGACTTGCCTCTTTGTTGATATTGATTCATTTTCAAATCCAGGAATCTGTGGACAATGAGAAATTTGGTGGTTACAGTCAAGCGCAATCAAGCTTCGTGCATACAGTTAGTTGAATGCACTGTCCACTTGAAATCCTTGTACTCACATTCTGTTTTCAAGATTGAATTTCCACTTTCATGAACGCATGAACGTTCATTCAAAACAAAAAAAAAAAAAACACATGGAGCGACATGGATCACAGAAAGACAGGCATATGTTATTGAATGGTACGTACACACAACACACACAACGCACGCACGCACGCACTCACACACCACTAACGCACGCGCCGTGTGTGCGCATCAACACAGACACACACACTGTCACATGAATGCATAGTTGTGTGGTTTGTGTGAATATGTGCCCAGACGTGTTCACATGTGCCCTGCACACCAAGAAATGAAACTTTACGGCCACGCAAGATCCTTAAAGGGGCAACACGAAAAATTACCATTCCTGTTATCCCCCCCCCCCCCCCCCCCCAATTTTCTGAAACCTAACTTTTTTTTGGCACAAGACAAAAGTCAAACTTCATGTAAGCACATAGTTAAGTTTCCAGCAAAACAGCAGAAGACAACACCACCCAAACCAACCAAACCAACCAACCAACCATACCCCCACCCCACAACCAAACCCCTATTAAGCAATTCATTCTGCCAATTCACACTCCATGGCCAGTACAACAGAAAAATTAAGCTTTCCTTTTTCCTATATCTTGGATTGGCATTTGACTACGGACTAACCTGCGGTCATTCATTCATTCATTCATTCAAACATTCATTCCTGTCCTCCTTTTTTTTCACCCAGTCATTTATTTCGAGGATAATGGAATAAGCACTTTGTGTGCTTTTTACATCCAGATCCCTGTGGTAGCCTATGCGGTTTTAGTAAATGTTTTCATCCTTTCCCACTGGCCACCAAATGCTTCTATCTATCTATCTACTATCTACTATCATAATCTATCTGTTCCCGTAGTCTGAACTCCCTGGGCACCCTCAAAGCCTCAACAACCAGTTCCCTCCATTCCTACGCTCTGTTCTGCCTTTCTCAGGTTTTTGTGATTCTAGGCTGTCATTCGCGATGTTATCCTCCCAGCTCTTCTTGGTCTGCCTCTTCTTCTTCCTCCTTGCAGAGCCTTTAAAACTGTCTTATGCAAGTTCTTTGGATTTTGTGACATGCCCATACCATTTAAGTTTACGTTTTATTCCGATCGTTAGAATGTTCTCATAGGTCCAATGGTTTGCTGGATTCTGATATGCACGCTTTCGTTGCTTATGTGGTCTTTGTAGGAGATTCCAAGGAGTCCTCCGGAAAGCATCTCATCTCCACCGCCTGTACTCTCCTCTCCAAATACTGCAGTACAGGGTCCATGATCACAGCATACAGAATATGATAATGAACAAGGTAGCGCATTAGTCTGATCTTGGAGATAAGAGAGATATTTTAACTTCTCCAGATGGTTTTGGTTTTGACAAAGCAGTTATTTCTGTGCAGTCCTCATACTACTTCTGGCTTGAATCCCTGGTCTGATACAATGGCACCCCAGGTACTATGAAGGCTTTGAACTGTTTCCAGCTTCTGTCATTAACCCCTGAATCCATTGCTAATGCCGTTTGGTTATTAGTCATCCAGTTTGGTCTTCTCTGCACTGATATCCATGCCGTATGTTATGGAGGCCTTATTCAAGTGTTCGGTTAGGCAGGCAACTCTTTTTCTGATCCTGCTATTCCAATCAATGTCATCTGCGCACGGAGGTTTTGTGATCGTTTCTGACCACCAATGCTTACTGATCCTTCATGAATTTCCATTGCATCCTCCATGATTCTCTCAAGAAGATGTTGAAAAGAGTGGGTGAGAGTAGACAGCCCTGCATTACTCCAACTGTTGTTCGAACCATTCTCCCAAAGTTGTTGTGTAGTACACTGCACTGGTGGCCTCTCTGTACAGTCTGTTTGATGACTCTGATCAGTTTGCATGGAGCTGTACATATTCATAGGTTGCCCACAAAGCTGCATGCCACACTTTATCAAAATGCCTTCTTAAAATCGATAAATAAGTGGAAAGTTATTGTTGATGTTAGGCACCGCTCACAAAAGAATTCTGATTTGAATATCTGTTCTGTTGTGCCTGCGCCGGCCCTGCACTGAAACCTGCCTTGTTCCTCAGCAATGAATGGTCCTCTGCTTGTGCTTCAAGTCCTATTCAATATTATACAGCTCATGACCTTGCCTTGGGTGGCATATGAGGCTGATTGTGTGCGTAATTATGGTCATTGTTGTAGATATTTCCTTTCTTTGGAGAGGGTGATATATGTAGTGACCCAGCGTCCATGGTGTATGGCATTTTCCTGTCTTCCAGATCTTGTTGCAGATTCTTAGTATGGCGCTGAATCATGGCTTCCCCTCCAGCTTGAACCAACCTCAGCTGGAATGTTGGTCCAGCCCCTGCTGACTTTCCCTATTTTCAGCGATCTGACTGCTGTTTCCACTCTCTTCTCTGGAGGATAGGGTGAACTGTCCTGTCTTTGCTGGCGGTTACATTAAGGACTTTTCTGGATCTCCTGCGGTTCAATAGTTATACAGTCGGATCAGTTTTCCTGTCCATCTGTTCAGATATCCTGTCGTCAGGAGACACTTTTCCATCTTTATGTCTTGGATAGTTAAACCTTTTCCCTGTTTTGGTGCTAGTCAGGTCTTTCACCAGCTGATAATGCGTTCTTGCTAGTGTTTTTCTTAGATGTTCTCTCAATTTCTTTTGTCACTGTTCACCGAATCCATTTCTCTATGCCTCCGTCATGGACTTCTGATTCTTTTTGTTGACTGCCCTATATAGCTGTGCTCTTTTCTTTGTTATTATTATTTATTTCAATATTTTCTCTTTTTCTACAACTCTCTAACGCTTGTTCGCATAGTGAGGATGTTAGTTGTGACCATGGTTTATTGACCTGGTCGGTGTTTGCAAGAACTCGCTTGCGTTTATCAGCACTGCTGTATTGAACTATTCGTCAGTGATCTATGAGTCTGAGTCTATCCAAACGCGCACAGTGAGTGCTGCAAAATCTTTCCACCTATCCTTTCTTGAAAAAAAATTCTAATACCTTCTGGTCCTTCAGCTTCTCGAGGTCAAATTTGATCCTGATGTTGTTCCCTTGTGGATTTTCTTTGACGTAGTCGAATGTCATCATCACAAAGATCATGATCCACATCCCTATGTCTGCTCCTGGAAAACTTCGTGTCTGTGCGATGTTAACGCTAGACTGAAACCGTCTTTTTCACCATGATTGATCTCTTTGGTTGTGGTGTTTCTCCATTTGGCTATGCCATGTCCATTTTCTGGATTTCTTGTGTGGCCAAGTGTATTCACTAGCTGGAGGTGGTTTGTTACTGGCAAACTCAGGAGTCTCAAGCCTCTTTCATTTGATTGGGTTATTACAATGTGGCCCACAAACGCCTCCCAACTCTTTCCATAGCATCTTCTCCTACCTTGGCGTTCCAGGTCACCTTTTGCACAACGAGGATTCTTTCTTGGGAGTTGTGATTCAGAACCTCCTTGTAGCAGGTCATAAAATTCTTCTATGAGCTTCATCTGTGTAGTCAGATGTAGGGGCGTATGCCTGTACTACCGTTAAGTTTAAAGGGGGTTGCTCCTCGGCAGGGCGGATGGTAATACATTACTGCATGACACAGGCGGCAGCTCATGACGGTGTTCACGTGTCTTTGTTAACGAGAAACCCCACCCGTGTTCATGTTTCTCCCTGTTTCCACTGTAGTATAATTGTGGTCTTCCTGGGTCGTTGATTCTCCCATGTTTTTCCACTCTGACCTTCGCAAGAGCCCAAGATGTGCCATTGATATCTGGACACTCATGTGTCAGTCTTCTTACCACTTTGCCTGCAGCTCTTAGTGTCCGTACATTCCATGTGCCAATGATGGTGTTGTTTCTGGCACGGATTTTGTTGTGTTTTACATGGCTTACTCTTCCGAAAAGCGGAACAAGTTTTAACGTGTGCGCAAAATGTTCTGCTTGTGTTCGCACACGGGACCTCTGTTTATAGACTCACCCCGAAGGACTTTTGGGGGGGGGCAGTGGAATCAGCATTGAATTTAACTCCAGACGAAAGACCTCTGAAACGAAATTCGAAACCCGATGTCTTCATCATCGATCATTTAACCATTACGCCCAGTTTGGGGGTTTTTGGGGTGTGGTAGAGCAGCAAACAAAGCGCTTCCACTCCCTGCTAACTTGCTAACCTCGTCACTGTGATCCCCAATAGTCTGCATGGCCTTCATCTCACTTTCTACAGTCCTTCCTCCACGTTGCTTTAGGGTCTTCCTTCTTTCTCCTTCCTTCTAGGGGCCAGGCAATGCTGATCTTGTGATTGACTGTGGGACTCTTCGGAGGATTGCCCATCCACTTCACCGTCGTCTGGTAATGATGGTTCCCAATGTCTTCCTGCCTGCATCCCGTAGTAAGGTATCATTGGAGATCTTCTCTGGCCAAAAGATCCGAGAAAATTCATCGAGGAAAACATAGCGGTGTGAAAGTAAGGTGAATGTCGCTCTTCCGTCATCCTCCAGCAATCAGAACCGTACAGAGCGTAGATACAACACAGCTCAGGATAATAGCTTCAGCTTGGTGTTGAAGCAGTACGAGTTGATCTCCCTAAATTGTTCATACCCTCCCAAACACACTCCTGGCCTTGCCCAGTCCTGTTGTGGATGTCTCTTGTGAATGCCGCCCTCTGGTTTTGATGACTGGTCTGTCCAAGGTAATGTGAACTTGTCTGTCTGGCGCAGGTCCAGTTCCATTCACTTTCACAGGGCTGGAGTGTTCACATTGAGCGACATTTGGGGTGGGGGGGGTCTCTGTTTTCTTTCTTGGTGCTAAAACGAAGCCCCCCACATTCGCTGTCCGAATGTTTTGAGTCTGCTGTCTTCTCCTGGAATAGGTTGGAGGGTGAGGACAGCAGCCCATGTCATCCGCAAAGTCAAGGTCGACTAGTGTTGAGAACAAGCTCCAGCTAATCCCTCTTGGGTGTCTCTGGACGTCTTCCCCTCATCACCCAATCAATGGCCCGAATAGAAGGAGAACTGCGACATCAAACATCCTTGACTTACTCCAGTCTTGACTTCGAAGACAGTGTTGTCTATGGTCCACAGAGCATCTGAAGTTGTCGTAGAAGCTCTTGATAAGGTGTACCAGTTTCGATTGAAGCCAAGAGTCGAAGTATACTCCAAAGGCTGTCTCTGTGTATGCTGTCCAAATGCCTTTTCAAAGTCCACAAAATTCACATACAGTGTCTTTGCCACTCTTGCACTGTTCGAATGATGTTTCTGAGCGTGGATATCTGTCTATACATCCTCGTTGCTTCCTGACCCTGCTTTTTCCTTCCTCAGCGCATTGTTCCACAGCGTCTGATATTCTTCTGATAATGACCTTTGGCCAGTATCTTGCTCGGCACAGACAACAGAATGATTCCCTCCAGTTTGTTGCAGTCGCTCATGGTTCCTTCTTGGGATTTGACTATCACTCTTTGTCCAATCTTCAGAACCTTTACTCGTTCTACATGCAGCTGTTTGAAACAGTTGGTGCAGTAATATCAGCTGCTAGTTTCAGAATCTGCTGAACAGTTCGGGCAGCCTGAAATGTGAACACCACAAGGTTGTACTGGCCTGTGACTTGCCATTCTTGAGGGATCTTGATGCAGCCACTATCCTTCCTTTTGGGGGTTGACGAACCAATGTCTAAGTCTTTGTAGCTTCGGGATTCGCTGTCTCGTCAGTGGTGGTCGTTGAGGACTTCTGAAGTTTCAGCCCATCTTTCCTTCTTGCTCTTTCTCTGTTGTCAACATTTCCTTTGTCGTCCCTGATTATTTGGCCCCCAGGCGCTCCTCTTAAATTGTTGCATACTTTCTTGGTGATCTTGTGAGACTCCTCTGTTGCTCTCCTTGGGCCGCCGCCTCACAGCTGCCAGCTGGTCCTTGGTTTCTCTCTTGTCACGGCGTGCGAGTCTCGTTAATTTCCTGAGTACCTCCTCTGTACACACTCTTCTGCCTCTCTCGTAGCCTGAAATGAGACTTTACTTGCATAAAGTCTCTTCTTGAGCTCTCTCCTTTCTTTGATGGCATCGAAAGGTCTCTTGGTTGGTTCCAGTAATTGTTGTCTTCTCCATTGAGACCGATGTCTCCTTGCTGCTCTCATGTAGCAGTTTACAGAATTCTGCTTCCATAGTTCGCATCTATGTCTTGCGTTCCTGGTCCTGTTTTCTGCAGGAAGTGGAATCTGTTCCCAGATTGTTGAATGAAATGCAGACTTCACGTGTGTCTCTCATCCGCTGGGTATCAAATCGCGCTTGAGTGGTTGGTCTTGTGTTCTTCTTCAGTTTCATCTGGATTTGTGCGGTCACCGAGGTGATGATCGCTCCCGACAACCGCACTTCGCTGTTCTCACATCCAGAAGAATCGTCTCCATATACCGTTGATCATCAGATGGTCAATCTGGTTCATGTCTCTCCCATTCGGCAACGTCCAAGTCAGCTTGTGGATGTCCCGGTGCGTTGAGAGGGTCCCTCCTATCACTAAGTTGTTCATGGCGCAGAACTCCACAAGTCTCTCCCCGTTGTCATTTCTGTTCCCCACTCCGTGTTTTCCCATGACTCTCTCATAGTCGGTGTTGTCGCTTCCGACCTTGGCATTGAACCCGAGGTCAAGCAGATCACAAATGCATTGTAGAACTTAGTGAGCTGGCAAGGCCCCATCCAGTAGATAGGCCTACAACTGCAGATAACCGTAGATAGGCCTACAACTGCAGATAACCGTAGATAGGTCTACAACTGCAGATAACCGTAGATAGGTCTACAACTGCAGATAACCGTAGATAGGTCTACAACTGCAGATAATCGTAGATAGGTCTACAACTGTAGATAACCGTAGATAGGTCTACAACTGTAGATAACCGTAGATAGGCCTACAACTGCAGATAATCGTAGATAGGCCTACAACTGTAGATAACCGTAGATAGGTCTACAACTGTAGATAACCGTTAGATTAATGTCCCCTACAACTGTAGATAACCGTTAGATAGGCATACAAACTGTAGATAACCGTAGGATAGGTCTACAACTGCAGATAACCGTAGATAGGTCTACAACTGCAGATAACCGTAGATAGGTCTACACCTGTAGATAACCGTAGATCGGTCTACAACTGCAGATAACTAGCTTACATGATTCGTCCACAGGAGTAAAAAAACCAAAGACAGTTGTGAGCTGTAGATTTGAAACTGTCCGGCCCCGAGGTGGAAAAACGATCATAGCCAGGTTTACGGGAAATAATTTCTGTCAGCCACACCTCATCACCCTGAATTATTAGATCTTATCTGATGCTGAAGATTTTAATAGTAATGGCTGCAGACTCAAGTCTGTTATAGTAATGGAATAGTTCTTTAAATATCTTTCCCTTACAATACATATTTGGTCGTGACTTACCTTCCTCTTTATGCCGAAATACACTCCTTTTTCAAAAACTTATCCCCTTTACTCTGTATTACTACTCCCTTATCCTTTTTCTCCCCGCGGAATATTTTTTTATCCAATCACAACACTTTTCCCTCGTGAAGCACACTGCTTTCCCAATAATTTAAATTCATTTTCACAATACTTGGATTTATCCTCTTTTCCAACTGTCAATCTATTTTTTTCACATTATTTTATATACAACAGGAATCAATTCACGACTCTTCATTCACCTGAATTGTTAGGCATCTACATATGAAAGTATCTCATCTGATGCAGAACATGTAAAGTTAAAGGTTTTTGGCAAACACCTTTTTAACTTTATAAAAAAAATCAACGAATTTCTAAAGGAACAACCACACAACTTTACCATTGATATAGATCTATATTATAATAAAAAAAAACCAAAACTTTATTGCCAAAAAAAGAACCGAAGGGATTTGTAGATGTTGCACATTTGAATGTCTATTTGTCACTGCAAGAATGCCATCAGATCGTGCAAAAAGCACAGCAAACGTTATTCCAGCGTCAGAAAAAGACAGTTGTCTAGATCTAGATGTATATGGAGAAACGGCCCAGTTTGAGCCTTGTGTTAACAAAACAAGGACCTGATTGTTACCCCATAAAGCAGATTGTTTCTCTGGCCTGCAGATGGAAATTATACCGTTTAAAACTAAGAAATTTTTTGGGTGCATATATCATGTGCTCATAACTGTGAGTGTATAACATATATAACATATCAATATTCCACATGCTGAAAGATTACACAGAATCTACCCATTCTTACCTCATTAACGTCACCGGCAATATTATTTTCAGTGATCCTTTATTAATGTATATTTTTTCGAATCGTTATTGCATAGTCCGATTGTTTATTTATTACGATTATCATCAACTGTAGAGACAGATTTCCTTTTGTTGATTATCGCTAGAAATTGGATTTTAATTGTTCATTAATTTTGTTAGGTTTTGTCAACAATGTGGATTGTTGTTGTTTGTACTGAAGAAATGGTCAAAAGTTGCATTTTCTAATTTTGATAGTCAGGTTTGCATTTTCTAGTTTTGATTGTTAGGTCAGTAAGTTGATTTCCAGGGTTGCTGCCTTTCCACCCAACCTGTCAGACAGCTGGTAGGCTGCTGAAGGAGACAAGCTGGAGATGAAGCCTGACCACAATCCTGAGAGAACCAGGTGACCAACGTCCTTGTGTCAGACCGTAAACCCCTTAACTGAAGATTTACCTACCACCTCACCATCCATATCTTTGCAGTGTTTGAAATCACTTCAACGAGTCCTTTGTTAGCTGAGAATCCCTGCAAAGTGTGTTTAACCCGTTCAGGCCTGTTCCTGGACACTGGTAATGAAGGCTAACACAGCCAGTCTTATACCTCCTTTGTCCCCTTAAGACGGGGTCCGCCCATCTTCACCTTTTCTTACTTGTTCTTCGTCCTCCTCCTCTTTTTCCTCCTCCTCCTCTTCTTCTTTTCCCCCTCAATCCTTCTCTCTCGTTCTCCTCTTCTCCCTCGCCTTCTCCTCCTCCTCCACCTTCTTGCTCTGGTTGTTCTTCTCCGTTCTCCTTTGCTTCTTCTCCTACACCCTCTCTATTTTCTTTCTTCTCCTAACTACCTCTCTTCTCCTCCCCCTAACTTATCTCTTCTTCCCTACTCTCTCCTCTTTTCTTCCGTACTCCTCTCTTCTTCTTCTCCCTAATCCTCTCTATCTTCTTCCTCCTACTCCTCTCCTCTTTTTCCTCCTACTCTGCTCCTCACTTCTTCTTCCTCTTCTTACACTCTTCTCTTCTTCTTGCCTTACTCCTCTCTTCTGCTTCTTTCTCCTACTGCCTCTCCTCTTTTTCTACTACACCTCTCCTCTTCTTCTCTTCTTCTTCTTATTGTCTTACTCCTCTCTTCTGCTTCTTTTCCTTCTGACCTCCTTCGTCTTCTCCACTCCTCTCTTCTTCTACTCCTCTCTTCTTCTTCTCCTACTCCTCTCTTCATCTACTTCTCCTACTCCTCTCATTCTTCTCCTCTCTTCTTCTTCTCATCATCATCATCTCATCAACATCATCATCATCATCATCATCTTCTTCTTCTTCTTCTTCTTTTCTTCTTCTTCTTCATCTTCTGAAATCCTTCAGAGTCATCAAGTTACTACATCAACATCATCATCATCAACACCTTGGTCGGGACGACCGTTGGGGGTGCCCCACGGACGCAGCAAGTGAGCCGCCCCAAATGGTTCTTTCCTGGCTTCTTCAGCGTTGGGTACAGTGATGCCGGTCTAACTCCTTGATGTTGGATATCCAGCTTTTGCGTGGTCGCCCTTGTCCTCCTTGTCTCCCACCTTCATTCTGCAGGACTGTCTTTGACATGCTGTTATGCCTTGTTGTGTGCCAAACCATTTCAATTTCCCTCCGTTTGACTGTATATAGCAATGTTCTTGTTTGCCAGCCAGTGCCATCGGATCTGCTTCCATAGACGTAGTCGTTGGTTTTTTCGGTCTCCTGTAGGCGAAGGTTCAGGATCCGCCTGAGGCACTTCATCTCAAGGCTTGAATGCGACGTTCTAATCGGCAGTGAGTGTCCATGCTTCAACAAGCTGTACAATGCAATATGATGTAACGAGTGCCTTGTGAGGAGTCAGACCTTAGTGTGGAGTTCTGATGTTTATGGTTTCTCCACACGTTCGCCAGCTTAGTCATTGGAGGAGATGCCACAGCAAGTTCTGATCTTCACCTCTTGTGTGCTCGTCACCATTCCTATGTGGTTAGACTTAACCAAGTTACTTGAAAGTTTCCACCTTACCACTAGTGTCTCGCCATCTCATCTTGATGCAAGGTGGGAGTGGTCGGTGTGTGTACTGTTCACTAGGACTTGCACTTATTCCGTGCTGAACTCCATACCGTGGGGCATTGGCTGATGTTTCCAGTCTGTGGTGAGATCCTGGAGTTCTTCTTCACTGGCGGCCCATGAGATCAATATCGACTGCGAATCGAAGATTGCAGACTGGCCTTCCTCCTATTTGTGATTGTAGTCTGAAGTCAAGGAGGGCCCCTCCTGCATGATGTACGTCCAGACCACGTTGAAAAGAACGGGGATAGCGGGCAGCTTGTCAAACTCCAACTGAATCCGTGAAGAACTCCCGATTTCTCCACCCATTAGGACTGCGCAGTGGAGCCTTCATACAGCGCCTGGATGACTTGAAAAGTTCCCGTCGAAGTTATAGTCCTCATGACTTGCCACAGAGCTCTTTCTTTCCACAACTCGGTCGACAGGCCTTCTGAAAGCAAAGAAGTTGTTGTAGAGCTTGTAGTTGATTTTTGGAGGTGCTCTCTATGAGCATTCTGAAGTTGAAGATCTGCTCGACAGTGCTTCGAACCTGGTCAGAATCCTGTCTCCTGTTCTTCTGATAGGATTCTTCTGCTTGTGGTTCTCCAGTCTTTTCAAGGCTTGGCGTAGCATAACATTGCTAGGATTGCTATTATCAGACTTAATGTTTCTGTAATTGGCACTTCTTCAGGTTCTCCCTTCTTTGGAATTGGAACATATGGATGGGGTCCACTGTTTCAGCAGGCACATCTTATGCTGGCCATATGCGTTGGCAAAGATGATTGTTAGTGCCAATTGATCATCTCTGCTGGCTCCGTACTTGATGAGCTCAGCCGGAGTTGTCAATCCCTGGTGACGTTCCTCCTTTCAAGGATCTTACTGCTTCCCTATCTCTTCCTCCAGCACCTGTGTGCTTTCAGGATCGATGTCCGGGATCGTTGCTCGTGAAAGTTTGTTTCGATCAGCCTTCATCTTGTAGATGTACAGGTCTCATGCAATATTCTGTCCTCTCTTCATGAAAGTGGCGCTCTCTGAAGACTGACCCCCGTCTTAGGTCTTCAATAACGGAGTCATTGGCTCTGGGACTTGGTAGTACCATTGGATGGTCAAATAAAATCCAGTAACTCAAAAATTATGTCTAGAGAAAAGGGTGGGTAAAAGTAAAAGAATGGGTGTTAAAAGCCTGGATACGCCTCTTGCTGTCATCCTTTTGCTAATTGCCTTTCTCAACTGGAGCATTGTTTCGACATCCATCCCCATGGGGGCCTCAGTCATCTTCTCTTGATTGACCCTGTTGACTGTATCAATAAACTATTCGGCTGTTTCTGGGTTTTTGTTCTTCTGGCTTTAGCTCACCAACGTTGATCGCAACAGGTCCAGGATATCGTTGGAAACCCACGGTTGGTGTCTTTTTCCTCGCTCTTTCCCAAGGATCTCTCAGCGCTGTCCTCCTGAATGGTCTTGCTGAAGTCCCTCAGTAGGTTGTTGATGTCATCTTGAGGAATTCAATTCTGCAAATCTGCCCCATAATCTCAGCTTTACAGATTTCAGCGACTTGGGGTCCCTTCAGGCCTTTCCATGTTGAACCGCAACGGGATTTCTCGTCTGGTTCTTGTTCTTCAGCATGAACTGTAGGGACATGAGTACCATGACGAGGATTCACTGCCGATTATCAGCGCCAGGAAAGTTCTTTTCTGGCTTATGTTGATGCTTTGACTTAAATCGTTTTGGGGGTCCAAGATGTAATCAATCTGGTTGAAGTAATCTTTCCATTTGGTGAGTGCCACTCGTTCTTCTGTGTCTTGTGGGGTAAGGTGTTGGCAACATACAGATTGTGGCTGCTTGCCGAATTCCAAAAGTCTGAGACCTCTAATCGTTGGTTTTCGTCCACCCAAAACGGCCTATTGTCCCTGGCCATTGTCATAGGCATCAGAGGTCCGATCTGGCATTCCAGTCGCCCTGAATCAACGATAAAGTCATTCTTTGGATGTGATTTGATGACGCTCTCTTCAAATCCTCGTAAAAATGCTCGATTGCTTCATCATCATAGTCTGAAGTTTGGTGCATAGACTTGTATGATGTCATGTTGTGTGGTTTTTTGCAGCGATAAACCATGCTAGCTCAGTCCTACTTGAGATTGGGGTACAGCTGATGACACTGTTGATCCTCTTCTTGTTACAAGAAATCCTACTCCATGTTTGGGTGATGGAGTCGTCCGCCACTATACGCATAGTTTGTGATCTTCTTCAGTTGTTGTTTCGCCGAATATCGAACCCAACGGACTTCGGCCAGTCCAAGTATTGTCCCATTCGTATCTTCGGAAGTTCATGGGTTAGTTCTTGGAGTTTCCCGCATGCGTGCAAGGTACGGATGTTCCATGTACCAATGATGGTCCTCTCAGCCTGGAGTTTGATCGCTGTTGTTTGCGTCCCAGTCGCATATTTTCCACCTCCATCCTGGAACGTTCCAATGGAAGGCGCGGTTGTTGGTATTCCGGGCCTCAACAGATCCGGCATGTCCGACATCCGACATCAAGGTACTGCCCAGATGAAATGTTCATCACATGATATCATCTCCATTTATGTGGGTTGTTCTGTCAAGTCTCTGCAAATGGTTTTCCATGTTCATTGTGCAGTGTTTTCTGTCCGCCCTTTCCTGGTCAACCTCTCCGCGTACCCTCCACTGAGAGATCGCCGAGGAACTGCCTTAGTAAGCCAATGGGACCTCGTCAAAAAGCTACACTAATAACGTGTTCTTGAACAGCTACCATGGCCAAGCCAAGTCAAATTTTTATTTCCAGATGGTATATTGAATAAGCAGAGCATGGTGCAGTGTTTAGCGCCGTGGGTCACGGGCTGGAAGGTCGTGAGTTCAAATCTCAGAAGTCATACGGATTTATTGGACTCCTGTCGGCTGTTGTCCAGAGTGAGTTTTCTATGGGATCATCAGGAAGACTGGGACCTTACAGACGAGCTTCCTCTATTTTGAGGACACAATTTTGAGAGTGTTGCCCAAATAACCTGACTAGCTCTGCAGGAGTCTGTATTTCTCGGACCCAGTTGACGCCAGGATGTATTATGATAGGAAGCGTAGAGGACAACCCTGTGAAGTAGTCTCAAAGCACATGCAAATCCATAACAGCATCATTACATCCTTCTCCTTCTCATCGATTATCATGCAATAAAAGAAAACTGTATCTGATTAGGTGTCCCTGGTTGCTCTGGTTTCATTGTGACATCAAGTTTCGGTTTCCCCATACGCTTCTGTGTCTGTGGTGAGTTTGTTTCAAAGCTTTCGGGGTTGGTTCACGGGAGAAGGTCTTTTGAGGGACGTTGTGGTGGTGGCCACCTCAGGTGGGCATCTCACACAGTTTGGCTCCGGGACTGAGCTATTACTGTCGTCAGTA
>CM054135.1:69027117-69102117 GCA_028751875.1 Rapana venosa
TGCTACATAGTGACAAGAAATTGAGTTCATGACAAGGTTTCCATATCATTCTCTGTGTTCACTCAAAGCATTACCATTCGGAAAAATAACAGATAGTGCCACCAGCAAGAGGTCTGACTCTATGCGTTCAGTATTAGGTAATTTAAAACAAAATCCACAAACCTGAACAAAAACGGCCAGCTGAAAGAACTCGATAGTCATTATTAGCACTGGTACCAGAATCAGAGAGATATGTGTAGTAACCATTTTCGTCGCCTTTACACACCCCATTTCTTTTTCATTCCACGGAATTAAGAATTTTTTACTTTGACTTTGGCTAGAGCTCTAAAGTTTACCAGTGTTACATTTTGTATATGAGACCGTCTTTACTTGCCGTTAAGGTAGCCGCATTTCGACTTCGGGAATATACTTCTTCTTCTTCTTCTTCAAGTGTCCGGTCTGGTCCTGCAGACATCGACGATCATGGCTCTCCATTCTTCTCTGTTCTCGGTCCCTCTCATGAGCTCATTGTTGGTGCCCTCTTTATTCGTTGCGAATTTGTTTAAGCTGTCTGTGAATTTTGTGCGTTGTCTTCCTCTGCTCTTGTTTCCACAGATTTTGCCACTCCATAACAGTTTCTCTAGTCCGTCAGCCCTGATTATATGGCCGAAAAATTTGAGCTGTCTTTCTCTGATGGGTGTTGAGAAGGGATCTCTTGTACCCAGCCATTTCCATTACTTCTGCATTAGTTTTTCTTTTTGTCCATGAGATTTTCATGATTCTCCGGATGAACCACATTTCCACTGCTTCTAGTCGCTGTTCTGTGTCCTTGGCTAGGGTCCAGCACTCACATCCGTACAGAAGAATGGACCATACGTAGGCTCTCAAAACATGGATCTTTGTCTTGAGGCTTATCTTACTGTTGGTAAAAATGCATTTCATGTTGTTAAAAGTTGCCTTAGATTGACCGATTCTCTTCTTGATTTCTGTGTCACACTTGCCGTCCGGGTGATAGTACAACCAAGGTATTTAAAGGTGTTTACTTGTCTGATTTCTCTCTCCTTTACAGGCTATGTTGCATTGTGGTATAACAGCTTTTTTCGAGATCACCATGCATTCTGTCTTCTTTGCATTGAGCTGTAATCCTTTCTTTTCGCTTTCGTCTGTTACTGTTGTTAAAATCTTTTGCAGTTTTTCTTCAGAGTCGGCGATAAGGACTGTGTCATCTGCATATCTCAGGTTGTTGATGTTGTGGCCACCTACACTAATTCCCTCATGATTCTCAATATTTCGTAGAATTATTTCACTATATACATTAAATAAATCAGGCGAGAACACGCAGCCCTGCCTCATACCCCTGCAGATTGGTCTATATTGACTGATGTCATTGTCGACTCTAATGGCTGCCTCCTGTTCCCAATATATGTTTCTGAGGACTCGAAGATCTTTCCCGTCGATGTATAGCCCTGCCAGAATATCAAACAAGTCGGAGTGTCGTACTTTGTCGAACGCTTTTGAGTAGTCAATGAAGCAGAGGTACAGGTCTTTCTGGACCTCGATGGATCTTTCCATGAGAGTTTTCAATGCGAAGATTGCATTTCTGGTGCCTTTGTCTGCCATGAATCCAAATTGCGTTTCTGATATTTCTGGGAGTATTTTATTTATCATTCTCTTCATGAGTATTCGTAAAAGAACTTTGGTGAGGTGACTCATCATGCTGATTGTACGATGTTGGTCACATTCAGCTGTACCCAGTTTCTTAGGGATCGCAATGTAGATGGACTTCTTCATATCTGTCGGAATCTCTCCTACACACACCATTTAAAAGCGTCATTCTAGATACAAGTATAAATTTAAGAAGAGCTTGCTATATAATTAATTATTCAGATGACAATAGTCAACACCTTCTCTGTTAACGAAGGGAGATAATTCATTCCTTATCATCATCATCATCATCATCATCATCATCATCATCATCATCATCATCATCATCATCATCATCATCATCATCATCATCATCATCATCATCATCATCAACAACAACAACAACAGAAAAAAAATCTTCTGGCCCTCTCCCATGTTTGATAAATTCTACAGCTGGGTTACATTTAAATCTGTATCCTACAATTGTTGCTCAGTGCTTCCAGTGTCAGTGACATGAGTTCAGCAGCTATGTGACACTGTTTGTTCCCAGCACCTGGGATGTTGGGGTGTCTGTCTGCCAGCCCTTATAGTCCTGGAGGGATTCAGCTGGTTGGCTAGTTGCTGACAGATGATGTGATTGATGTTTTCTCTCAAGAACTTTGATCAGGTGGCTAAGGCTTTGGCATTTTAGTCAGTTCTTCGTGGGGTGGGGGTGGGGGGTTCAGTTTGGGGAGGAGGGGGTATGAGAGGAGTCTCTTTTGCCTCAGGAGTTTTTCTTGCTGCCTTCCTTGAAGTGAAAGGAGACACACTGTTTTTCTGCACAGCTGACACTGGGGTAGTTTTCATGACGCCTTTGATGAACTGGAAGCTGGCATTCCTCATCTTGGTCAAATTGTCGAGGTTGGTCTTAGCGGT
Source organism: Rapana venosa (assembly GCA_028751875.1). Lineage (NCBI taxonomy): Eukaryota > Metazoa > Mollusca > Gastropoda > Neogastropoda > Muricidae > Rapana > Rapana venosa. Next base: position 69,029,656 of record CM054135.1, read on the forward strand.
AGTTGACCAGGTATTGTAGGGATATTCTGCATGAGGTCTGACAGTTGGAGTATATACTTGCCTCAGTACTTTTGTGTTGCCCATCCATTTTGTTCCTGCCGTCTTCTTCATCAGAGCCATTTTCATGAGGCTTCTATACCGTGCACGCTGTTAATTTGTGGGGTCCAGGTGAGCTTTCTGTTCAGCTATACACCAAGATAGGCTGGAGTTTCTTGCCGAGAGATTTCTTGAAGGTCAATAACTAAGGTGAACTCTTCTTTTTGGGGTGGGAGGGAGAAGTAAGTGGATTCTGTCTAGGTCCTGTTGATGAGGACCACCCACTGTCTTGCCCAGTCTGAGATGTAGTTCAGAGCCTCTTGGATTCTGATGGTGACAGTAGAGACCTGCTCTGCTTTGCTTCAGATGGCAATGTCGTCTGCATGCTGATCCTGGGAGATGAGAATGGACAACTGAGTGGCAATATTATCGATGAAGATGGTGAATAGAGTAGGTGAGATTAGATGTACCTCTTCTCTGATCTTTACTGTATAGCTTGTCTGGCCTTTCAGTTTGACTCGGGATTTTCGGCTGAACAGGTAGCTCTGGATCCAGAAGAACATCTTGTCACATAATTTCTTCTTAAGCAGCTTGAAGAGACGGCCCTCCTTTCGGCCTTGTCGAACACTTGGCAAGGTCAACAAAGAGTGCAAGGGTCTTCATTAATTTTTCTGTTGAAAGCTGTGATCGATATCTTGTGTAATGAAGGTGACCTGGTCTTCAGTGCTCCTGCTCTTCCTAAAGCTAACTGCGTGCACGCACTCGCAAGCGCCTGTATGTGTATGAGAGAGAGAGAGAGAGAGAGAGAGAGAGAGAGAGAGAGAGAGAGAGAGAGAGAGAGAGAGAGAGAGAGAGAGAGAGGGTCTGTTCTTTTCCAGGGGGTACTGCAGGCAAGGGTTGATCATTTGCTTCATGGTTTTGCCAAGGCAGCTTAGGAGGCTTATGGGCGATAACTGTTTTCATTGTTGCTGTCTTTGCCCTTCTTGACGATGGGGACAATGATGGCTTTTTCAGCTGATTAGAAACACCTCAGCTTTGCAGGAGTGATTGAAAATATCCAAGAGCTTTTTTTTTTTTTTTTTCTCCAAGGGGAGGCACCGTGGTCGAGTGGTTTAGGCGGTCAACTCGTGATCCAGAGGTCGCGGGTTCGATCCCCGCTCGGCTCGGTGTTGTGTCCTTGGGAAAGACACTTTACTCCTATTTTCCTCACTCCACCCAGGTGTACAAGTGGGTACCAGCTCTGCTGGGGAAGTATCTGGCGACAGACTAGCGTCCTGTCACAGGGGTGGTGAAAAACCATCAGTTCGCTTAACGCTACAGAAACCGGGATAAGCTTCGGCTCTATGGGCCTTCTGGCTCGAAAGAACATACTTTTTTTTTCTCCAAGGTGAGGGGTCATCTCATTGGTGATTCCGTCCTCCTCTCGTGACTTCTTCATGTTCAGCTGTCTCATGGAGCAGTTCAGTTCTTTGATAGTGTGCTCAGGGGTCCTACGGATGTTGATGTTTGTTTCCTTAGCTCCTCCTGGTCTTTGATGGGAAGCTGAATAGTCTTCTCCTTGGGTATATTAAGGAGACCTTCTTGTCTGAAGTTGTTTGCAAGCCCTGCGGCTGCCTTTCTTCCAGTGTAAACTTATCTTCTTCTTTCAGTAGGAACGCTATTGGAGGGTGTTGTTGATTGTCATTGAGGGCTCTGGTCCAGTTCCATGATTTCTGTCTGTCCGTCCCTGTATTGAGGTTGCTAGTCTTCTCCTGCCATGACTTGCAAGCCTCTTTGCGCTTCCGCTGCTCAAATACAGTCTTCGTCTTGGGATATAAGATAGTATTTTCTGTTGTTGGTGAAGTTCTAGCTGGTCTCTGGCAGCTTGCAGCTGATTGTGTAGCATCTGGTGTTGGTTGCTCCAGTAAGGTTTGTAGTTTTTCCTTTGGTCCCTTGGAATACTCACTTTAGCTGCCTGGAGAAAACATTGGGTCATCTGTTTGACATTGTGGACGATGTCATTACCATGATCAATGTTGCTTTGACTGCAGAGATTGTCGGTCAGGTGTTGACACTTGGACCAGTCTGTCTTCTTGTAGTTTCAGCTGGCTCCTTTCCTCTGGGGAGAGCCTTCTCTGTTAGGGGTATTTTCGCAGGTGGTCACTGCCACCCAGCTGGGAGCATACTTCCCTGTCACAAACTTTATGGATGTCTTCTGTGGCTATGGCAAGATCAGGGGTTCTGGGGGTCTTCCATGCATGTGAGAGACAGATGTGCTGATTTTCAGGCTTGTTGACTAGCATCAGGTTGTTCTCGATCATCCTGTCTTCCACCTGTTCTCCCTTGCTGATGAAATCAGGGCACCTCCCGCTTGGTGAGTGGCTATCAAAGCCAGCAGTTATTAGTTATTTCTGGCTGTCAAAGGGGAGAGTGTGCAGCTGCAGATTTTTGTCTGGGATTGGCAGTAGCAGTTGATGACTGTCAATTCTCTCCTCTAAATGACAGTTTTGATAGCAAGGAATTCATGGTGGCCTCATGATATCCCAACCTCCATCACTGGGATCGTATTACAAACAAGCGTGATGACACCTCCCTTGTGTTGACTGGCAAGGTCATGCCAGAAGAGCTTGTACCCTCTGAGGGTGAAGCGATGAGCATCTGTCAGGTGTGTTTCCTACATACAGATGATGTCTCCTCCATCTTTAGGAACTCTTGTACCCATGCTCCTTTTGGCAAGGGTCCTCAACATTCCATTGTGTGAAAGCAATGAAAGCAGCTGATGTTTCTGGCTGACTTGCTTGGTTGCTTGGTTTGCACTTCCTACTCTCGTGTGTCACTCTTCCACTAGTTGTGATGGAAGGGCCTTTATGAGGCTGGAGGCCCAGCACTGTCACCATCTTGAAAACCCCAGGACGAGCAGTATACCATAGGAAATCTGTTTCATCTCATCTCATCCGCTCCCGTAACCCCCTCCGGGGTCGTAGGGGCACTGCAGTGAGGAACGTTGCATCAATAGGCTCCATTTGCAGCGGTTGTGGGCAAGTGCCTGGTTGTGGAGAAGCTCTTCCCGGTCCATTCAGTGATGTTGTCTGTCCATTTCTTCTTCGGTCTCCCTCGCCTTCTCTTCCCCTGCACTGTTCCTTGCACTATGGTCTTGGAGAGCCCATCTGATCTTGTCACATGTCCATACCATCTGAGCTTCCTTTTCTTGACTGTGGTCAACAGGTCTTTGTAGTGCTTTACTTGTTTGGTGATGGTTTGTTGGACTTCTTCTTTGGTAATGTGGTCCATGTATGAAATGCCAAGGAGTCTTCTGAGGCATCTCATCTCCAAAGCCGGTATCCTCTTTTGCAGATCTGCATTCAATATTCAGGATTCGCATGCATACAGATATTGTGGACATGACCAGTGCATGCTGTTGGTCCTGAGAGAGATATTTTGGTCTTTTCAAAATGGTCTTGAGCTTTTCCATTACCACACCTGTTTGTGCAGCTCTTGCGAGGATTTCAGTCTTGGAATACTTCTTCAGTAATAATAGCTCCAAGGTACTTGAAGTGATCTACAACCTCAAATTCTTTTCCACTGACTGTGATCTTGGTAGTGCTTGGCTGGGCACTGTTTGTCATGAGTTTTGTCTTCTCGACATTGACCTCCATGCCGTATTTGGAAGATGTTTCGTCCAGGTGGTACAATAGGTTGGCTAGTTCCTGTTTGTTTCCTGCCAGTCCATCGATGTAATCGGCGAACCTGAGGCTGGTCCGTCCTCCAATACTGACTGTGCCAGTGTGATCTTCTAAGGCATCAGTCATTATGCGCTCAAAGAAGACATTGAATAGTGTCGGTGATAGGAGACAACATTGGCGGACTCCCACTGAGGTATGGAACCATTCTCCAACTGTGTCTTTGACAAGCACTGCGCTGGTGGCTTTTGCCTGTAGCTCTTTGATGGTCTGGATGATCGTTTGTCTCTTGTTGTACTTCTTTGTTGTGGCCCATAATGCATCATGCCATACACGGTCGAACACCTTTTTGAAGTCTAGGAAGACGTGGTAAAGTTTCTGTTGGTGCTGGCTGTATTTCTCACACAGAACTCGCAGGTTAAAAATATGTTCTGTGGTACTTCTGTTTGGCCGACAGCCTGCCTGTTCTTTGGCAATGATCTCTTCTGCCCGTGGCTTTAGTCTGTTCAAGATGACTTTAAACATTACTTTACTGGCATGACTGATGAGGCTGAGTGTTCGATAGTTCTGGCATTGCTGTAGATTGCCTTTCTTGGGGAGCATAATTATGAGTAATTGGTTCCAAGGTGTTGGCCACTCTCCTGTCTGCAAGATCTTGTTGCAAATTCTTGTGAGGATATTTATCTCTGTTGTCCCCTCCATGTTTGATCAGCTCTGCTGAGATGTTGTCAATGCCTGCAGTTTTTCCATTTTTCAGCAATTTGATTGCTGCCTCAACTTCTTCACGAAGGATAGGAAAACCATCATCCTCTGACGAGTTCTGACTTGTAAGTATGCTGGGGTCACCTTGTGTCTGATGGTTGTCGAGCTCTGGACAGTCTTCTGTCCATCTGTTAATGATATCTTTTTCCTCTGTGAGGCAGTTCCCGTCCTTGTCTTCGATGTTGTTGACTCTTGCCTGCGTCTGCTGTGTGAGCTCCTTTACAATTTGATAGGCTTTTCTGCTGTTGTTCTATATGTTTGTATGGCCACATTGGGTAGAATCTGTGGTGCTGGTCTTCTCCAGCCTGCCCTTGTAACTCTGCAGGAGGTCTGCCCACTGACCTCAGCCACACATTTCAACTTCAGAGTATCACATTATGAGAACAAAAATCAGATTTGCTTGTAAAATGCCAAGAGAATATCCTGCATTGGCAGAGAGATACAGACACGTGCAGTGTTGGTCAGGTAATTTGAGCAACACTCTCAAACAAGGCGGCTGTTTAGAATAGATGGCTTTGATAGGGTCAACCTATGTTTCACCATATATTTATTTCTGCTGCAACGTCATTGGAGAAAGTACATGCAACCTCCAGATTCAGTTCTTCTTTGAGTTGGTTAGACCAACAACTCAGTCACTGTAATGAGAGCAGCAGTATGATACAGGCCCTATAGTAACTGTAGAGCTTCTGGGCCAATGGGGCAAGGTCAGGCCAGGTCCTTGTGGCAGAACAGCACTACATGTTCTGTTGTCTGCCTGCCAGTCTTGCCGGGTATAGGGCTGATGCAGTGGTTTGTGCATACCTGAAAATTTAGGTGGTTGTGGCCTGATCTGAACCTAAATATATGGACTTAATCCGGTTGCGTCAACAGGTAACAGGGGTTTGACCTGCTGCGTGGATGTTGCTGTGTCTGCTGGTTTTCCTGGTTGGCCTTATAGTAATTGCCCTTCATGGGATGACTAAAGTGTTTTTGACTTGTCTTGACTTGATGTCTTGGCTTCAGAATACCTGGTAGAACTGTCCACCTGCTCTTGTCTTGTGCCTTCCTTTGCCTGGAAGTCAGCAGTCTCATTGCCAAGTACACTTGGATTGAAACGGATCCACTGCGAGGCCACTGTATGACTCCTGAAGTGGGAAGCAGGAGTGGAAAACAGGACGTTTCGGTAAAAGTTTCTGTTGAAATATATGACATGCAGGATAGCAGAGCTATGGTCAGGAAGAAAATTATGTGGAAAGCATATGGGCTGCCCATGATGTGGGGTGCTGTTTTTTCATAGCTTCTTCTCCAGTGGTTCGTAGAATAGAGAGGCAATAGCAAGGCTTATTCTGTCTTCTCTGCTCTAAAGTGCTGTATGTAGATGTTGGTGTTCAAGCACCTTGCCATTGTGAACAAAATTGTCTCTTTTCAATCGTTCTTTTGTCATTTGGGAAGTTCTTTTATGGGATAGCCTTGAAGCCTCTTTGAGTTGGCTGGGTGACAGTATCAGTGTCTCGCTGATCTTTAAGAGGCTGTAGTCCTGTGACTTTCCGAATTCCTATATCAGCGTTGACTTCAAGCTTCTGTAGTTATGTGAGTTGCCTAATTCTTCTCCTTTCTGACCCTATCAAAGATTGGCTTGGCCGCAGTGTTACATGCTGTCATGCCATATTCCACGACTTGTCTCACTCTACCATTGTACCGTCTCTTGAGAGGCATGGCGTCTGCATCACAGGAAACTCATGCCAACTTTTTCATGAAGGCAAGTCGTACCTTGGCAGCTCTGGCTTCTGCTTTTGCGGTATACCGCTTCTTCATCAGCCATCTGTCAAAGGTCACCTTAAGATAGGTGGGGTTATGAAGTAAGCAAGTAAGGTCTTGTGATGATACACAGGTCGGCCTTCTGTTCTTTTTTGAGAGGCTGAAGGAAGCAGTTCTTGAGGCTGAAGGAAGCAGTTCATGAGACTAAAGGAAGTTGTTCTTGAGGCTGAAGGATGTAGTTCTTGAGGCTGAAGGAAGTTGTTCTTGAGGCTGAAGGATGTAGTTCTTGAGGCTGAAGGATGTTGTTCTTGATTCTGAAGGAAGTTGTTCTTGAGGCTGAAGGATGTAGTTCTTGAGGCTGAAGGATGTTGTTCTTGAGGCTGAAGGAAGTTGTTCTTGAGGCTGAAGGATGTAGTTCTTGAGGCTGAAGGATGTAGTTCTTGAGGCTGAAGGAAGCAGTTCTTGAGGCTGAATGATGTGGTTCTTGAGACTGAAGGAAGTAGTTAACGAGTCTGAAGGATGTTGTTCTTGAGGCTGAAGTAAGCTGTTCTTGAGGCTGAAGGATGTTCTTGAGGCTGAAGGATGTTGTTTTTGAGGCTGAAGTAAGCTGTTCTTGAGGCTGAAGGATGTTCTTGAGGCTGAAGGATGTTGTTCTTGAGGCTGAAGGAAGCTGTTCTTGATGCTGAAGGAAGCTGTTCTTGAGGCTGAAGGCAGATGTTGTTAAGGCTGGAGGATGTTGTTCTTGAGGCTGAAGGATGTTGTTCTTGAGGCTGAAGGATGTAGTTCTTGAGGCTGAAGGATGTAGTTCTTGAGGCTGAAGGATGTAGTTCTTGAGGCTGAAGGATGTTGTTCTTGAGGCTGAAGGATGTAGTTCTTGAGGCTGAAGGATGTAGTTCTTGAGGCTGAAGGAAGCTGTTCTTAATAAAAAAAATATCAGTTCTCTCTTTGTCTGTCTGTTTGTCGTCTGTCTGTCTGTCTGTCTGTCTCTCTCTCTGAGTGTGTTATTGTGCTTCATGCTATAGTTAGATAGATTTCTTTTCGTTACATACATGAACTTGAAGCACCCGTTTGAGTTTTCTAACACTATGATTAACAGCATTGTTCACATGGGATGTACACACACCACACATGTGGGGAAATTAAAGTGAAATGTGATCGCCTTTTTCAGACAAGGAGAAAAGAAGTCCATAGAAGACATACACATTATTCAAACATATATCACCCTGGCAGAAGAGCTCCGGAGGTGAGAGGATGAAAACAACACTTGCTCCAGGGGTGTACAGAGCCTGCTGGTCAATGACGAAGCCAGATTCCTCTTTGTTGGTTTGTGCTGCGACTTCGTGGGTTCTTTTTGCCTCTGTTCTGCTCATTTCTCCAGAGAACGCCAATGGTAACACTGTCAACTTAATACACAGTCTGCTAAAAAGGAGGTTCTTTTGTCCAAGTGTGAAATACTTTCTGAAACAGAACAGTACCGAGACGACAGTGGTGCCGTTTTTGAACTGCTCAAATGAATTTCCAGGATTTACAGCGCATCAGGGGTGGTTTACAGCTTTTGTGAAGACTATGGAGCGGTGTGTTATGTGCATATCAAGCCACCACGTGGCATGTTTGTGCGTGCTTCTCTTCAACGCTTAGAGTACTGGTGTCACTCTAATCAGTGGCAGTTAGGGCTGGTACTCTATGAAGGCCCTGTCTTTGGAACTTTCCACATGAAATGCAATCTTCATTCTCTTGGAGAAATCGTCTTGGAATCCACTGAAAATAGCTTGCGGATAGGACATTTTGATTATCCTCCATATGAAATTGATATTGAGGCAATTCAATCCCATAAAGTAATTCTAAAATACAATCTCAACCATTCTGGATATGTGATTGTACCATATGCTCTTGTAGTTCACAACTATGTTGACGAATTGAAAATACTAACCAAATCTGCTATAATACTCAATGTTCAGTGTGCAAATATGGTCATCAGTCATCTAAAACTATCTTGTATTGAGGACTTGCAAATCATTTCTAGAAAACCCTCCTCATCTAAGCAGACTGATATACACTTGTTTACAGAAAATGACAAATCTGCACAGATGTTTCTGACACCTATCCAGATTCGCTACACTTTCCAGTGGAGGTTTAGAAGTTTACTCAGTATCATTTTTTCTGTTTTGTCTGAAACTACTCTACTCAAACAGTCAGTGAATGATTTGTTCAACTGTTCCGTGGATTATTATTACAAATTCAGACATGTTTTCGAGTGCAATATGAACCAAGATTGCTACGATGGCAGAGATGAAGGGGGACACTGCCCATTCAGTAGTTCTGACTGTCAGGGGATGGTTGCTTCCCATAACAAGTGTTTCAAGCTCTTAAGACTTGACGAAACGTTGCTGTTCATGCATGCTGATATGGAATGCCAGAAAACAGGTGGGCAGGTGGGGTCAGTTAAAACAAGGAAAGAACAGGAAGATGTTCTACATCTGTTCAAACAGGACAATGTATTTACAGTCTTCACAGGGTTTTTTTCGGGCTGGTACGAAGTGCCCTTTCAATACAGCAAGCTTAGCAAATGGGCCGATGGAACAATAATATATCATTTAAATCATTTTACCTTTGCACATGCTTTTCCAACAACAAGGGCTGTTGGTTCATGTGATCTTGATTCAATGGAATTTTGGTGTAAACATTCACTTTTAGAATCACTCACAGGTTCAATCCTGTGTGAAATGAGATTACAAACAGAGGTTATCAGTTCTCGCAGCATTGTGGCAAGTCTTTTACAGTCATGTGATTTCACTTTGACACAGTCAAAAATGACCTTGTCAGTTTGCCCTCATGGTCAGATTGCACATGAATTTACATTTTGTGATCCCTATAGCAGATGTAGAAAGGAAGCATATTCAAAAATCTCTGTGCCTTTGAACATGAATGAACAGAACAATAGAACATTTGTGTTTGTGGAGAAGATGGCAGCCTGCCTGCAGGCTTTGTTTAGATGTGAGGATGGAAATACAATTCCATACACTGTGGTGTGTGACTTCAGACATGACTGTCCAGATGGCAGAGATGAGTCTTTTTGTCAGCATCCTTTTTGTGGAGGGTTTCAGTGCTCCAATGGTCAATGCATAGCAATCAGCCAACGTTGCAATGAATATTCTGACTGTGTGGATGATTCCGATGAAGTCAGCTGTACTGAAGATCAGACCTACATCAGTCAGGCAGCAAACCCAGACAACAATCAAACTTTTCTCATCAATCTGGATGGTAGTGGTTATTTTATTCTGAAACTCATACAAACGAATGATTCTTGCCCCATCACTCATTATTCCTGCACATATGAAGCGTTTTACTGTCTTCCTGTTTACACCAGATGCAATGGGTTTGGAGACTGTATATATGGTGAGGATGAACAGCACTGTCAAAGAGTCTCATGTCCGGGTTTATATCAATGCCGAGGCTCCAGTGTGTGTGTCCATGGAGATCACCTCTGTGATGGTTGGGGTCAGTGCCCACAACGAGATGATGAACTGACTTGTAGCATGTCTTGTCCTGAACTGTGTCAGTGCCAGGGTCACTCTTTTCGGTGTACCAAAACATTTCCGGCATATCTCTATCCCCAGCTAAGGTATGGAGATGTCACAGGCTCTGGGATGAGGCTGGCTGAGTTCAGTCAAAACAGATACCTTGTTTCTTTGGATCTGTCACACTGCTCCATTGTTAACATTTCAGATATTGAGTTCCCAAACTTGGAGTTCATAGATCTTTCAAGTAATGACCTACAAACCCTTGACCTGTCCTTTTTCTTCCAGCTAACAAGGTTGAAAGCTCTTATCCTAGCCGACAATCCCATCAGAACTAATGAGCACAAATCCTTTCAATTTGTTCATTATGCACTGGAAAAGGTAGATGTATCACAAACGCATATTGACATTCTGAGTGGAGTGTTCTTGCCCGTGGTCAAGTTTTTGAATCTATCATTTTCTAAAATAAACAACATTCATCCTAGAGGGTTTAAGAGTATGCCACATCTGAGCAGATTAGACCTAAGGGGAAATCCACTGCACGTATTCCCTTCTGATCTACTGTCAGGACTGACTGACCTGAAAACAGTTCTGTCTTCAAACTACAGATTGTGCTGTGAGACTTTACTCCCTGCCCAGAGAAGCAAAATCACATGTATGTCGCCACGTCCTGCTCTGCGTTCCTGCACAAGCTTACTTCCATCTGAAGTGCACAGCGTGTGGCTATGGCTGGTGTGCACTGTGGCTATCCTTGGTAACTTGCTTTGTTTCACAGTTCATCAACCTGCTCATGCCATTTTCGGGGTCTATTTGAACACAATGGCTAAACACTTGCAGTGTGCTAACTTCCTCATGGGAATCAGCATGGCCATTGTTTTAGTAGCAAATGAAATACTGGATGGAAAGTACGTTCAGTTTGAACGCCTATGGAGGGACAGCCTGCTGTGTAAGCTGGCTAGTTTTCTCTCCCTCCTCTCTTGTCAAGTGTCCACATGGAGCACTGGTTTGCTCAGTGCATACCACATCAGGATGCTTTCTGGCCCCGTTAGTGCCTGCACAGACCACAACAGAATGATGCACACCATGTGTGCAGGAGTGTGGTTTGTTGGCTTCTTCTTCTCCTTGGTGCCCTTCCTCCCTGGACTGTCTCATCTGGGCCTTAGGGCTCAGTCTGGTTTGTGCCGTCTGGCTTTGTTTGACCATCTGGATTCAGGATTCAAGTGGTTTACACTTACTGTAGTTTGTCACTTCATGTTATGTGCTATGATTGTTTGTGGCTTGCTTTTCATCATTCTGCGTATTTCAAAACATCAGATGGTGATTGATGCCACGAAAAGATCGTTGTATACTTCAGTTTGGCTCCTGTTTAAAATGGCTTTGACAGAGACTGGCTGTTGGTTCTTCATTGGCGTAACGTTGTTGATGGCAGGCAGTAGCGATCATTCATCATACAGGATCTATGGGAACACTGTTGTGTTTTTGCTCCCAGTCGGCTCCGCTCTTAACCCACAACTGTACATATGGACTCTGATCAACCAGCGACGACTGAGATCACAGGAGGAATCTTTGATACAGTTTGTGAAATCTCGACACGCACTCATCTACAAAGGAACGGCGACCTCATAAGCTGCAACTGTTGCTTTTGTGTAACTCTTGCTGTCATCCTTCGGATGAGACTATAAACCGAGGCCCCGTGTGCGAAAGCATGCAGAACATCTTGCCCACACGTTAAATCCTGTTCCGCTTTTCGAAAGAGTAGGCCATTGTGTGCCGCTAGGAACAGATGACAACATTTACAAAACCGCACACACACGGGGACTGGATGTAAAAAAGACCACATGAGTGCTTATTCCATTATCCTCGATATAAAAGAATAAATAAATAAATCAGTGTCCTCTTGTACTCTCATGTCCCCTCCCCCCTCTTCTCAAATCACGTCAAGCCCAGTCATGGCAATGAAAAGTGTTGTTCAATGGTACCCAAGTTAACCAGTCAAAAAGGGTAATTTCTGCCCCTTCCTTCTCCTTAAAGACAAGGTCAGTAATGCCGAAGCACGCATGGTCTGACAGCTGTACAGCTGAATGAAAGATACAGTGGAACAAATGGGAAACTTCTTTTTTCGAACAAGAAGCCTCCATGTTCCTCTTGTGCCCTTCATTTGAAATGCCCCCCCCCTCCCCCACCCCCCAGTTAATGCAGAACATTTGTGTGAACCAAAGTCATTATGTTTCTGTTCAGTGATCATGGAAAAGATGACTTCTTTACCACCAGACACCAAACACAAACATTAAGAGGAACGCAGTATGGTCTTTTATGTTATCCTTTGAAATAAGTCATCTTTAGTATGTCACAATAACACACACACACACACACACACACACACGCACGCACGCACGCACGCACGCACGCACGCACGCACGCACGCACGCACGCACGCACGCACGCACGCACGCACGCACGCACGCGCGCGCGCGCGCGCGCGCGCGCGCACACACACACACACACGCACACGCACCCGCACACACACACAACACACACACACACACACACACACACACACAAGGGATCTCATCTCAGGGCTTCATGTGAATAAAAACTGTATTCATCAGAATGCATTCATTTTAATTTTGTGTCACGCTTATCTAGTTTTATTTCTTCTTTCAATTTTAACCTCCCCTCTCTGCCACCCCCACCCCGAACGAAAATGCTTTTGAAAAAAACCCACCTAAACACTTTTGCAGATTTAAAAAAATCCAACTTGATATACCATTTATAGTATAACTAAAGGGTCGCAGTATCAGCAATAGTTAAAAAAAGAAGAAGAAACTAGTTACAGGGTCTCGAAGTTGCAGATGGAATATCTCAATATATCAACGTATCTTATAGCTGAAACACTTACTTAAGCCTTTGTTTGAAACTGATGAAACTGAAGTGTAACTTTCCATCTTACTTCAAATTGTCCCAAATCAAATCCTTTTATATGTACAAAGACTCTCTAAACGCAAACGAGTATTATACCAACAAGTACAACAGTATTATCAATTACAACCAGACCTAAAAAAAAACAACCCACACAAACACACACACACACACACACACACACCACACACACACACACACACACACACACACACACACACACACACACACACACATCACACGAACATTAGATCCTGGAACCTTAACACAAATCTGAATTAAAAAAAAAAAATCAGTAATGTTACACTGCTGTCACAAACATAGTATACAAGAGGCTCAATAGTACAAAATTAATGACAACAATAAATCTGTGGAGTTCGCTGTGTTGCTTTTGCCAGAGCCTTTGATTCAAAAGATTACAAAGTGTAAAGCAGAAAACTGTTATCAAACGGTGTATCTGATAACGATTCACAGCTGATTACATTATTTATTGACAATATACAGCAATATATACACAACTATAAATTTAATATCTTTATTCCATACACAGTACCTGTTAAATATGGGATACCTCAAGGATCCGAAGAGTACCCACTTTTTTGTTATACCTTTTTTCGACACTATGTTCCATCTGGTCATCTTAATACCTCAGATGAGACTCGCTTCTTTCGAATTCCAACTTTTCAAGCAAAATAGTATGGCAAGCAGATTTGTTTTCTTTCAGGCCTCTTCATCCTGAAATTCATGTTTCAACCTCTTGAGAAAGGGGTCATTGATTCAGGTATCCAAATATCACTCATAACCGTACCTTTTATATTTGAAATAAATTGTATGCCCCCCCCCCCCCCCCCAGTTATTCTATTTGCAGTGTGGCACTTTGCTGTTGGCATCGTGAGAGTCCAGGTATTTTAGGGAAAGAGGGAGTGTGTGTGGTGGGGGGGGGGGGGGGGGGGGGGGGGAGGGGGGGTAATTGTAGCCCGGTGAGGGGGGGGGGTAGTTTGATTAATAAGACATCTGCCTGTGTGTTTATATCGTTTTTCAATTCAATTCAAATACTTTATCAGTTCAAAAACAGAGAAATTCCTGTGGGTTACAAACCATACATAGACTCAGTAAACCAGTTATCACCGAAAAATACCACAACCCAGAATCCGAACAATAGCACGCACACATTACAAGATAAACAGCATCCACACGTCAGCAATATCTAAACCACTCATAGACTCACCAGTGTAAAATCACATTCACTCATGCGCGCACCAGTATTTGTGTTGTTGTTGTTGACTTCTATTTTACGTCTGTTCACTTCTAGTGATATTAGACACACCACACACACACACACACACACACACACACACACACACACACACACACACACACTGTAGGCACATTCGCACACACACGCACGTATTTTAAGACATAAACCAAATTGTTGTGACACGTTGTATGATAAGTCCTTCGGATGAGACTATAAACCGAGGCCCCGTGTGCGAACGCATGCAGAACATCTTGCGCACACGTTAAATCCTGTTCCGCTGTTCGAAAGAGTACGCCATTGTGTGCCGGTGGGAACAGATGACAAAATTTAAAAAACCGCATACACACGCATAAATTAAAAAAACAGCAACAACAAAACCAAACCCTGAGCGCTTTGATTTGTTGCTTTACAAGATTCAGCGCTATATAAATTCCATACATTATTATTACTATAAGACAAGTATCAATTAACTATTCTTTTGAAGTATCAAGCAGTTTAAAATAATGAAAAGTAGCCATTGCTATGCTTCTAATGTCCTATCCCTTTCCTCTCTGAACCCTCTATCTCCCTTGCCCCCCTCCCTCCCCCCTTCCCCCTCCCCCACCCAACTTGCTATTCTCTCTCTCTCATATGAGGGATATTCACAAATTTATCACCTGCTAGTGGGGAAAAGTTGCACAGGCCATGGGGGAGGGGGGGGGGGGGGGGGGGGGGAGAAGACACTGTAGCCTAGTTTCCTTGTTGCAGACTGCAGTATGCTGTTGATTTTGGATTTGTACAGTTTTGTGGAAATTCCTCTCCCCTAAGCAGTTCCCATTAGGGCTAACCAAAGCTTATACACACACATAAAAGGATCTGAATCTATTTTACTTTTCTAATTTTATGCCATGATGACTATTTGGGCTGTCAATAATGAGTTCTCAGATATGACATATGTGTCTTGTGCCCAGATCCCTTCCACTGTCCCCTTGTGAACAGACATCTTCTTATCATAATAAACCTTTGTCATTGTCATTGTCTCTCTCTCTCTCATTTCGGATTTATTGTCATGTGCTTAGGTAAGCAGCAGAATTAAGTAGTTTGAGTGCTAAGAGAAGGGGCTGAATGGAGTTAAAGGCAAGGAAAAGTCGATAAAAAGAATACGAACAAAAGAGTTGTTTTGTTTTTTTAAAAGTGGAAATGGACATAGTGCAGCAAGGTAATTGTAGCATCATATGTGCTTCTGTTGGCTTTGTGGGCGAATTGAAGAGGGTCCAGGTATAAGGAAGTAGAGAGAAGAAGGCGTTTCAGAATTTATCCACAGTATTTTATTACTGGTGGAGTGAGAGCTGCAGGTCTGTAATCATTTAGAGATTCGGGGTGGTTATTTTTCGGAACAGGACAAAACTTGATAATTGATTTTTTCATCTCCAGAGGCTAGGTACATGGGACGCTTATCTCCTTCTTCTTCGTCGAATGCTCAGACAGTAACTATTGTTGTCTGTCATATGAACGAAAATGTGTTGTGCTGCCGTTAAGCGCCTGACAGGTCAGGCCCAGCACAACCGACTTCGCCTTACCTTAACCTTAATTCTCTCTGTGCCAGGAGGCACACAAGGCTTGAACATCATTCCTCCACTGGTTCCGGTCTGCAGCTGTGCGTCGTGCGGCGTTCCACGTGCGCCGTTCCGCTCTACTTTTACCATTCGTCGCCATGTTGTTTTTGGGCGTCCCCTTTTCCTTCTCCCTTCAGGTGTCCATCCAAGGGCAACAGCACAGTCGTCACTCCTGTCCTTTCTTAGGACATGTCCGATCCAGTTCTATCTCCGTCTTCTTATCTTCTGGCTGATTTTTTTCTGCTCCTGCTATTTCCAAGACTGTCTTGTTGGAAATGTGTTCTTGCCATCGGATCTTGAAGATCCTCCTCAGACATTTGGTTTGGAAAATGTCTAGTTTCTCTTCTTCTCCTTTTCGTTAATTTCCAGGTCTCACATCGAAGGCTCAGACAGCAACTATTGTTGTCTGTCATATGAACGAAAATGTGTTGTGCTGCCGTTAAGCGCCTGACAATTCAGGACCAGCACACCCGATTTCACCATTGGAAAAAATTGTTATCGTTTAATCCTTTCTGGAAAAAAAGGCAGAAAAATGGGCCTAGATATAGAAGGTAGAAAGTAGACAAGAAGGCCTCCATCATAACTACGGAATAATCATTTCTTTTTATATACACGTTCTTTTTCTCTCAATACTCTTTTATATGTAATTCTTTGCTCAATGTATAGCTTACTAACTGCCGCTGGGTCCTCTTTCCCCAATCGTTTAAACTCTGGAAGAACTTTTCTGGGTTTTTTCCCCCGACTATCACGACAATCGGCATGAAACCAAACATGACCGCTCGTGACACCTTTACTGCCATGTTTTACTGTCATACAAGAGGCAGCAAATTTCAAAATTGTACTGAACATCTCAGTTTGGGGTGTGTGTATATACTGAATGGGGTTCCTGCAGGGAATGTAGGTGGCAGTTTTACCTGTATTATTTACCGTCAGGAAATATGAGTCTAGTGATGAAGACAATAGTGTCATTGGTTTATTATGTCTTTATCGCTAGACTCCTTACCTTACAAATTGGCTGTGCATGATAAAATCTTTTCAAAATACATGCCTGTTATTTGCCACATATTTATTTTTAAAAATCAACTGGATAACCCGGCTAGGACTATAAGATAATCAGAGAGAGAGAGAAAGAGAGAAGAGAGAGAGAGAGAGAGAGAGAGAGAGAGAGAGAGAGAGAGAGAGAGAGAGAGAAGGCAAAGTAAATTTCTTTATTTTGAGGGTAACAGATAAGCAGCCATGTGATTTTTACATTCAGTCCTCGCCTTTACTAGGGCATGCTATAGAAGAGGAGAGAGAGAGAGAAGGAGAGAGAGAGAGAGAGAGAGAGAGAGAGAGAGAGAGAGAGAGAGAGATGGAGAGAGAGAGAGAGAGAGAGAGAGAGAGAGAGAGAGAGAGAGAGAGCAAGACGGACAGACTTAAAGACAGACAACAGAGAGAGAGAGAGAGAGAGAGAGAGAGAGAGAGAGAGAGAGAGAGAGAGAGAGAGAGAGAGAGATGGAGAGAGAGAGTAATAATAATAATAATAAATGGAATTTATATAGCACTGTATCTTGCACAGACAAACCAAAGCGCTTGCACTCAACTCATTCTTACACAGCAGAGCGGAGGGAACGAGAAGGAGTGTACAGGTGAAGACACTCACAGAGGTAGGAGGGTGCTGTTTTTTTGAGACACTTGTAACAGTGTACTGATCTTATAGTTAATTCTTTGTGGCACAGGCAGCCAGTGGAGAGATCGCAAGAGAGGGATAATGTGCTCAGATTTGTCCTTTCTGAGGACTAGTCGAGCTTCTGAGTTTTGAATACGTTGAAGGGAGTGGATAGATGATGCTGGCAGACCAGCCAAAAGAGAATTGCAATAGTCCAGACGTGAAAGAATGAGAGACTCGACGAGCTTGGATGTTGCGTCTGTGGACAGGTACTCTCGAATTGCAGTAATACGCCGTAATTGATAGTAGCATGACTGACAGGTCTGGGTGATGAATTTTTGCATAGAGAGTGTGTTGTCGATAATGATCCCTAGATACTTCACAGCAGTGGATAGAGGGACTGATGCATTGCCGAATTCTGTTGAAGCTGTTGTAATGGAAGAGAGTTTGTGTTTGGTCCCTACAAGAATGGCTTCAGTTTTATCAGCGTTTAGTTGTAACTTGTTCTATATCATCCAGTTTTAGATATCTTGAAAGCAGTAGGCCATATCTGTCAAGAGAGAATGTAGATTTTCAGGAGTGTCACTGCTTCGAATCTGAGTCATCTGCATAAAAGTGATGGTTGATCTGATGACAGTTAATTATATGTGACAGTGGAGCGGTGTAAAGAGTGAAAAGAACAGGGCCCAGAACTGATCCCTGCGGGACTCCACATTCCAGTCTGGCAGGTATTGACTGAATCTTGTTTGCTGTCACTATCTGGAATCGGTCAGTCATGTATGAGATAAACCAGGTGAGGGCTGTACCAGTAACACCAAACGTTTCTTGAAGACGGGAGAGAAGAATAGAGTAGTCAATAGTGTCAAAGGCTGCAGATAAGTCGAGTAGAGTGAGAAGGGAGATTTTCCCTGAGTCAGAAGCAAGTAGAAGCGTGTTTAAGGTGTGGACTAGGGTGGTTTCAGTGCTGTGTACATGCACACTGATGCACACGGCTCACAATTGCCAAATCAAAATTTATTGATATTTTTTCATCAGGTATAAAGCATCACACACACACACCAAAAGCTTCACCACAGAGCCTCAGACGAGGCAGACACAATCTGACACACAGTGATAACAACATAGTCTGCCTGCTTTCAACACTGGTGAAGAAATCACTTATCTCTCTGTTTCTTTCCATCCCACTCTCACGGATCATTGTTGATTAAAATATCGCCTAAAAGCTATAGAGACAGTTATTTCAATTTCTTTAGTGCCACATACAAACATGTCTATTGCGCAAATATATGAAACAAACATTTCTGCAATTATTTCTTTTTTTTAAAAAACCCAACAACTAGCAAACCAAAAAATCCAAACCCCAGACATACTTAACAAAGAATGCTTTTGAATTCATTGACCTGGTTAGAGTAGAACCTCAGCAAAATTTAAACCAAACTTTTCTTAAAGGTAAAGTGGTAATCTTGGTCAACACACAAAGTGTGTGTGTGTGTGTGTGTGTGTGTGCATACATGCGTGCATGTGTGTGTATGTGTGTGTGTGTGTAGTGTGTGTGTGTGTGCGTGTGTGTGATTACATGCGTGTGTGCATGTGTGTGTGTGTGTGTGTGGAAACAAACACACTGATTTAACAAGAAGCGTCAGCAATGCACAGGGGAAGGAATCTTTGTTTCCTTCTGTGGTTGGCCTTGGAAAAAAAAAAAAGCACTTTTGCCCACATTTAGTGTAAATTCTCTTTTTGTGGTGAAAATTGCTTTTAAATATTTCCCCACACCCTTCCGTAGAAATAATAGGTAATTCGGTAAGTATCTAGTGATCATTCTGATCATGCTGGTACAGACTTACTGAACACTATCCCTACGATAAGGGAGAGAACATGTCTTTCCTAGCACATGTGCACTAAGCACATTAGTATGTTACGGTAACCCAGTAGTGGGTGATACGTAGGAAAGGGCTAGTAGATGGTTGGTTACCCTTTAGCGGGTTACCTGTAGGGAAAAGGTTAAAAACGAAATGATAAAAAACCCCACTGACACGTTAGGAGTGACATGATCAAATGATGTTTGTGAAATACTGAAGCGTGCATTTTTGACAGTTCCTGAGTTAAAGCATCCTATGTGTGGCACACGTCATTTGCTGCAGGCGGCAGAACTAATCGCTGCAGACCAGAACTATTTGCGTTTTGATTGGAAGCCACAGTTTGAGTGAAGAAGTTGATATCTATCTATCTATGTATCTATATATATCTATATAATATTATATATATATCTATCTATATATATCTATATATATATCAAGGTAACAGGCATATTTCATACCCTGGAATGAACAGTTTCATAATTATCATCTTCGGCAGAGACAAACTCTCTTCTCAGACGTAGCATTTCAAATGACGACACAACAGATTTCATACCATCTTTCAGAAATAAACTGACACATTACCACAACAAGCAAAACATTATAATTATCTCGTGAAACATTTCATACTACCGGTTAAAGTTAAAATCTCTCACTTCATACCAGTAATGAAACAACCAGCTTCATTCCATCTCTCAGTGATACACTCTCTGACAAGCATTTCATACCCCCAATCAAGTACTTTGATACCCATCTATCAGAAAAAACTCTCATAACCTCCACCCCCCCCCCCCCCCCCCCCCCCACAAATTTTGTCATTTTGGGGATTTTATTTTTGGCTGGAAAGCAAGATGAATGGATCAGACAGACATCGACTGTCTGTAAAGCGACACCACTGTTATGAACTGCTCTTGCACTTGTAGACACATTTCTTTCCCATATATATATATATATATATATATATATATACATGGCCACTGACTGACACAGGCAAAAAAAGGCATACAAAGTTGTGCAGTCATGTAGCATTGAACTCTGTCAATACTGCCAGCCACTTTGGCAGGTCGGTGTTTCCTCAGGACTTATGCCCCTTCCTCTCAGATTTTCAGTTTCCCTGTGTAGTTTTAGGGGAAGGAGGGTTCCACTAGCAGAGAGGTTAACACACAGGAGAGAAGTTGACATTGTATGAAAGGCTGAGTGTCTTATCTTATCACACTGACAGGATTGTCAAGACAATCACCATCTAGTGGCATGACTTACATAATTAGGGGACAGGCATCATATCCTGCACAACAGTGAATTTTTAGTGAAAAGGGGTGAGGGTTCATAACCCACCAAAGCTGCTGGCAGTAACCCGGATTGTACCATCTATACACGAACAACCAGTCACCAAGAGTTGACTCTACAATACTGTACACATTTCAATCCAGATTACACATCACTCCTTCATAAATTCACAATTTTTTTTTCCCGGGAAAGATATATCTTTTGAGCACTTTGATTTGTTGCTTTACAAGATTCAGCGCTATATGAATTCCATGCATTATTTTTATTATTATTATTTTTGTTTCCATCTCACAAATTTGCAGCGGTGCACATGGAACAGGTATGAATTTCAATGTCTTCCCGATTCCTTCCTTGTGGCTTGATATGAATACTTTTTTGGGGGGGGAAAAACATGAATACTTCTCTTTTGTTCTCATAGCAAGTTTCCCTCCAGCCATCCCCCTACATTTAGATAAAACATTGTTTAATCAGCATCAAAATGTCTGCTGAATTTCTGCTTGTTATTTGCTTTTCTCTATTGCTGATCTTTTTTCATTAGTTATGTGTGTTGAAAGATTGTATTTAAGGCTGGTAAGATAATGATATCACAGGACTGGACATTGATCACAGCATAGTTGCTCTTTAAGAAATTAATATGATGGTTTTTACTGCCATCAAACTAAGAAGTCTACCTACAAGACTTAAAAAGTAAACTCTTCTTTTTTTAAAGTCAGTTTTTCAAACATTCGTCGCTTTCTTAACATTTTACCATACTTAAATATAATATATATTTCCAACATCATAAAGAATGCAAACGATTATGCATTAGACATACAGTTCTCTTCACCAATGTACAAAAACAATTGTTTCTTTACAGCCACTTTGATACAAATATGTAAAAGTATAAAATTCAGACCAGACAAACTTTAAAATACAACAGCATTATCATCATCAGCATGACCAGTAATATTCTCTGTATGAAATGGACACTAAAACAGGAAGCAGAACACGAGACAAGACAGCAGTTCATTCTCATAGCTACTTACTGATCAAGCGATTATAGTCTCACAGAAGAGTTGGTGAGAAGCAGCTTACCTCCCTCAACAACATATTACAGCATGTTTTCAAACGAGACAAAAGGTATTAAGCATGAAAACATTCATCACTGATATGTCAGTCACACTATCTCAACATATGCTTCACATTCAGTACGTGTGTGTCTTGTGTTGGATATAATATCTCCGACAGTCCTTACCATATTAGTTGTATTGTGATGGAAAGATGAACTGTCTACAAGTGGGAGAAAGACAAATGGGAATTTTTTTTAAAGTGTGTGTGTGTGAGTGAATGTGTGTATGTGAGTGTGTGTGTGTGTGCATGTGTGTATGCATGTGCGTGTGTGCATGTGTATGTGCATAAATACTTAAATATTTTCTTTCATTCACACACTATTTAATTTCCTTAATCACAAAATATCTACAATTAATAACTTCTCAACAGAAGGTTGCTTTAAAAAAAAAATCTGTATCCAGTTCACGCAATCCTAACAAAACAAAATACACAAACAAAGGCAAAACGAACCGACACATCTGTACACATTCCACATTTCTGCTGAGCAAAGACGCTATAATTATAACAATGAGCGAGTGACACACAAAGTGTAAAGCAGCCAGCACAGTGCAGCTTACTGGCCCGCTTCTTCATCGACTAGTGCCGAGACATTCCAGAGCACGACATAGGCAAGTAAGGCAACAGGTCATGTTAACAGTCCTATGTACCCTGAAGAACAAGCAGTGCAGTGCAGTGCAGTGCAGTGTAGTGCCGTCCCAGTGATGTCTTCAGGGTATTCAAAAACTACACTAAAACATGTTCTGACTGTCTGTTTTGCTCTCTGTCTGTCTTTCTTATGCACACACACACACATGCATGCACACCCGCACGTGTGCACACACACAACAGTCACACAAATGTGCATGCATGCGGTCATGTGCATGCACCACACACACACACATTCACACTCACTCACACATACTTATTATCTTCATTTTAATCTACTGTGATTCATTAAAAAAAATGTAACCAACAAAGCAACACATAAAATCAAGCATTCAAATTCATTAATCTGGAAAATTATTAAATCTTCCACCTTCTTTCTTTCTTTTCCCCCCTCCCCTTTTTCCCCCCCTCAAATACAAAAACTGATGACAGTTTTGTCAATAAATAAACAAAAATAATATTTCTGTCTTTTGTAGCAGCAGCAAATAATTTATTCTTTTACCTTTTAGATTTTAGTCCAGTCTAGGAAAGTACTTGCAAGTACACCAAAATTGATAACAAAGAGCTTCTTCTCTCGTTCACTTTTTACATGGTCAGATGTGTTTGGGAGAAATAGTGGCAAATCCTTTCCAGCTCCTCTTGTGGGATGTACAGCTTAGTTTGCAGGGTTATTTCCATACAAAGAACAAATATGACAGAAAGCAAATCATGCAAATGTTAAACCAAACAACTCCCCATAAGACTTTAAAGAAAGAAAGGTGGCAAATTTGGAGAGAAGAAAAAACTAACTACACATGGCCGCGAAGGCAGCGAAGCATAATCATTCAGAAACAAAAACTATGCAGAACTGCAGACAAGTTGAAGCAAGATAAACATGAAGAATGTCACAATGTCGCCCCGTTACAGTTGTTTTTTTTGGCACAGGACTGAACAAAGTGAAAAATTACAAGAAAAACCTTGCCAATGTCTATGAACACAGGTAACATGCGCCCTTGAACATACCTGAACGTAAGAAACTTTCAGACTTCATGCCAAAAACATGTTTGAGGTCTAGGACTCTGTGGCCTAAAGACCTTTCTTTCACCACTGAAGGAGAAAGATACGACTGCAAAGAAAGGTTGCCTGACTGTGTTATGTGTACACCTGAAAAAAAATCACACTTTCCAGCAGAGCCTTTGTGGTCATCATCACCAGCTAACAGCCCTGTCCTTTGTCCATAAGAGTCCTTTAGAACCTATGACAGTCAGAGAGTGTAGCCAGGAAAAGGTGCCTCAACTGATATACATGTATTTGGCATTTCTGAAATACTTAATAAAATAACCATGGGGATAGGATAGCTCAGTAGTCAGTGCACTCGCTTTCCCCAAGCTAAGGTTAAGCAGCATTGTGCATGGTTGCCCAGTGGTTGGGTGACCCTTTGCATGCTTTGTCTTCAGTAGAGTCCCCCAGTTTCACCCAGCTGTGAATGGGTACCTGTCCTCTTTAGGGACAGAGAAGGTAAAGCAGCGAGGGAGAGGAGATGGACGTTGCCCTCAATACGCTGGCCCCTAGAGAAGCTGAGGTCTCTGACACCTTGATCCCCAACGACCACATAGATTAAGGAACACCTTAATTAACTTTTACCAAACGAAACCCTTTTGACTGGCATCCAAACAGCTTCATGTCAGGTGATTTATCACAGAGAGTGAGATGTGTGACAGTCGCTCTGAAGAAGCTGAAGGGACTGCATCTGGTCGATGACACCTCAGAGAATGCTCTCAGTGCATTTCAAGCACCAACTTTCCTCAAGGAAAAGGGATACATGTTGCTTAGCTCTCCAGGCACTGACGTCGCATTTCTGCAATATGAGTGGCTCCCTGCCAAGATCACAGAAATGCCAGGTGCTAGGGTCGTGTCACAATACTCCTGTGACATGTTTATGTTTGACAAGCTAAGGAAACACCGGCTGATGTCAATCAAATAGGATCTGCTTATGTAGGATTGGTAATCAGTTGTATTTTCATTTGTTTATGTAGGATCAGTAATCAGTTGTATTTTCATCTGTTTATGTAGGATCAGTAATCAGTTATATTTTCATTTATTTATGTAGGATCGGTAATCAGTTGTATTTTCATGTTTATGTAGGATCAGTAATCAGTTATATTTTCATTTGTTTATGTAGGATCAGTAATCACTTGTATTTTCATCTGTTTATGTAGAATCAGTAATCAGTTATATTTTCATTTATTTATGTAGGATCGGTAATCAGTTGTATTTTCATGTTTATGTAGGATCAGTAATCAGTTATATTTTCATTTGTTTATGTAGGATCGGTAATCAGTTGTATTTTCATCTGTTTATGTAGGATCAGTAATCAGTTGTATTTTCATCTGTTTATGTAAGACTGGAAATCAGTTGTATTTTCATCTGTTTATGTAGGATCAGTAATCAGTTGTATTTTCATTTGTTTATGTAGGACTGGAAATCAGTTGTATTTCCATCTGTTTACACAGGACTGGAAATCAGTTGTATTTCCATCTGTTTACACAGGATTGGAAATCAGTTGTATTTTCATCCATTTTTGCCAACAAAGGTTGCATTTCAGTAGAAAAAAAAGCCTGGCCCTGGGGATTTCTGAAAAGCAGGATATATCTGATAACAGCTAATGAAAGCAACCCAAGGCTTTCATGGGAAATGCTTTTTTTATGATGATCTGTATAACTGACATACAGCAAGATGGAACTGAGGATGAAAGGAATCTTCTTCCTATTTCAATACTGTAAGTGCACACACTGAAATACTGATGTGTTACGATTCTTACCAAAGCCAGTGTGTGTGTGTGTGTGTGTGTGTGTGTGTGTGTGTGTGTGGTGTGTGTGTGTGAAATACTCGTGCAAAACAGTTAACCAAAAAAAAAAAAAATCTGACCATCAATGATGGTTTGTGCCTCTTTTAAAAAAACCATGTAGATCATTTTGAGGTCTCTGTAAGTAAATGTAAAAAAAAAAAAATATTCAATCACATCATTTATAAAGTATTCTACATTTCTTATGAATCAAATTTTCACATTCTTGTTGATATTTCATCAAATATAGGAATAATGGCACAGTGATTAAAATGTAACAAAGCAAAATAAATTTGAAAGAATCAAAAACAAACATCAGCATCTTTGTAAATGGTGAGAAAGTAAGAACTCTCAGTAACGATAAATGAAACGAGTAAGAAAGCAATGTCATTAACAATAATAAAATGGTGGAATTTTTTCAAATGAAAGTATATCTGACCATCAAAAGCAATAACTGTCTCAAATCTAAAAAAAAAAAGAAGATAAACATAAAGAAACCAACAAAAACCCCTACAAACAAAGAAAAATGTAAACAAAAAGCAGCAAACAGCAGCAACAATACACAAAAGTCCCACTGCTTCAACAGGTAAAAAAACAACAACACACCACTAACCCCCACACACCCAAAAAACCAAAAACAAACCAAACAAAAAATAACTGCATATTGAACTCATGACCAAAGTAAACACATTCAATTTGGTTGCTGTGGAAATCCCCCCCCCCCCACTTTTTTCTCCAGCTTCACACCCTGGAGGTGGGGGGGTCACTGGTGGGGGGGGGGGAGGGTGTTCCATCCAGAACATGCACTGTCTCACTCATCCCACCTGAGAATCGCTGTCGCTATGAGGTCACAGGTACACTCTGAAGGAGAAGTTTGCGCATCTGACAGTTTTTGAGTACCTCACGATACATGTAGCTACATTCCAGCTTCAGAGAGAGTGCGTTTAATTAAGGAGAGTGCTGATTGTTAAGCTAGGAGCTTGCCATGGCTGAAGACAATCTGGGCTTAACATTTCAAAGCGCTTCACTGACATCAATACCTGACAGGAACTTTAAGCCTGGGCTGCATTTCAATACACTGATGCTGCTGACCAACACTAATGCATACCTTTGTTTTTCTATTGTTTTTTTTGCAAGAATGGTAGCTGTCAATGACCGAAATACATGAATTACTGGACAAAGCCAGTTTCAGCCCTGTCCTTCTTTGTTTGTCATTGTTCTAATAACTAAGCTGCTATTTCTTCCCAGTCAAAGATTTAAGGGGTAGTTAAGTTAATAATAAAGTCACAGAACATACTGGGAATGCCATATCAACGCAAAGAAAATGTGCACACTGATAGCTGGGATCCACTGTTTTTATTTCCAATGTCTTCTTCTGTGCATATCGGCTCTCTTTTCTTTCCCCCTTTCCTTTTTTTTAGCATGGACATCTTATTCTCATCAGGAACTATTTTACGAATAGATGTAATCTTGAAAACAAGGAGGGGGAGGGGAGGGGAGGATAACTGTAACATACTTGGCTGCCAAATTGGGTTGCAGCCCCCCTTCCCCAACTCTAGATCAGTTAAATCTTCTACTGTAAGTTAACCGGGCTAAAAGTATTCTAATCGCATCAAACTGCAAAACCTGCTAACAGCCAAAGAACTAGTCTTGTACAGTAACTTTTGATTAAATGAATAAGACAGGATCACAATCCACAAGACTGTGTGAGAGAGGCAATGGCAAGATGGTATATTTGAATCTTACACAAGTCGTCAAATTCAAACTGTGATGGCGTCTTATGATGGAAGCGGTGAGCCAGCCTGCATGCAACACTTATCCTATTTATTTATTTTATTTATTTATACCACTTTAAGTCACGAGATTTCTCTGCGTGAAATTCGGGCTGCTCTCCCCGGGGAGAGCACGTCGCCACAAGAGCAGCGCCACCCTTTTTTTTTTTTTTTTTTTTTGGTCTGCAACTGTATTTCTTTCCCTATCAGAGTGGCTTTTTTCTAAGAATTTTGCCAGGGACAACTCTCTTGTTGCCGTGGGTTCTTTTCGTGCGCTGCATAATTTTCTGTAACACACGGGACCTCGGTTTATCGTCTCATCCGAAAGACTAGCGCCCAGACCACCACTCATGGTCTAATGGATGGGGGAAAAGTTTCGGGCCCAGACGGGATACGAACCACGCACACTTCCGACCCGGACTTTTCGCTTTCTAGACAGGCGCGTTACCTCTAGACCACCGATCCACCTAGGAACACAAATCACTGAGAAAGAGGCAAAGACATCATTCCATACAGGAGGAAATGTGTCAGTTGTTACCCTGTATCATTACTTGTCTATCTTAATTCACTTTCCTGAGATATGCAGGGGGATATTCTATATCCTACATTATATTCTTTTTGCCCAGACATCTGCCAGGCTGACACTTCACCTACACATGACTGAACCCGAACCTTTTCCCTATCATGAGTGATGGTATGAGTGTTAAGTCTTTCATATGAGATAGTGAACAAAGTCCCACACGCATGTAACACATGTAAAGCAATAGGCAACAATAACAGTGTTGTCCCTGGCAAAGTTCCGCAGGAAAAAGCCAGTTTCATAGGGAAACAAACACACAAGCAGACAGGAAAATCACCAAGACATGGTTGGTGCTGCCCTTACGATGACTCACTCTCCCTGAAGACAGCTACCCTAATCTCCCACAGAGGAATCTGCAGCAACTTCTTAAAGTGGTATACAGAATGAAACAATAAAACTAAAAAGAAAAAGAAAAACAAACAAATTCCTGTAGACAAAGCACCAGCTGCAGTTAACATACAGCCCAGACTGGCTTTTCCTTCAGACTTCTGTCCCTGTTTATGAAGCTTTGGTGCACACATACAGCCAAAGAGATTATATGATTTTAATGTGCATATAGGATCTTCTGCATGTGAAATCATATGATGGGGGTAAGGGTAATGGCAAGTCTGCAAGAAAAGGTATTTTGTTTCAAAGGATATAGCCAACAGAAAAAATATAATCTTCGTTGAAAATATTTACAATACATTTACAATGGCATCATGGCTTTTTCCTTTTATCTTGAGTACAAGTTTAAGAACAAGAAGCATTCCCATTTCCTTGATGATGGAATTTTCTACAAATTCTAACTGCACACTCTTCACTGCACAAATGCTTTTTTTTCTTCAGTTATTGTACAACAGGACAAGCCCGTAAGCACCAATCAAGATCCACATAAAACCCCCACTTCCCTGTGAAATGTGATACTGTAATCTCTTACTGAGAAGTTTGCTGCTAACATCAACCACTGAGTCAAAATTGCAATAAACAAACTGAGTACATTTTCTCTAATAAAAAATCTGCTTGATGTGCTCATAAAATCAGACACACAGAAACAAACTATTCCAAAAACCAATAGCTATCATCGTTTCACAACAACTCGGTCATATTCTCTGAGACACAGGAGTTTTTCAGATGATGGGAGTTAGCCCACGAGTTTGCAGCAACTTAGCAGCAAAGAAAGTGTTATACAGCAGTGCCTTGTCATAGCAAGCCCGTTGGTAGTTAGCACTTCATGAACACAGACAAGTGTTGTACATGGAACACGATATGTGATCACATTTTCATAAGAGCAACATGCATTTACACAAAGCATTTAACTGGACCCATGGTTTAACAGCACAGAGAATGGAACCCCACTCTCCTGCCTTAAAAAAAGTGTCTGAAATATACTCAGCACATGGTCGTTCTATTGCACCTACGGTCATTTTATGGTTGTTTAAAAATTGTTTTTTTTACAAACAATTAAAAATGTCACCAACGAAGTGGTCCACTGAGCCACTTCTGATAATTCACATCTGCAGTTTCTGCTGTACACACATTTCACATTATCACCAGAATGTCACACGACACTCATGACTCGCACAACATTGCTGATTCACTAAGGTCACAACCCTTGATACTGAGTTGTCCCCCCTGCAGCTCCTCCTGCCTGGGACAAAACGGATGCCGATGGCAGCTGTCTCTGTTGTTTGTTGTTGCTGCTGCTGTTGTTTCTGCTGCTGTCGTTTTCTCTTGCCTTTCTTGTCTGGGGCTTCAGGAAGATCCCTGATGATGAAGACATTTGTGTTAACTTTCCTGGGTTTATATTATCAATATTTTATAGCTATCTGTGACAATGAAGACATTTGTGTCAACTTCCTTGGGTTTATTATCAATATCTTATAGCAATCAATATCTTATAGCAATCAATATCTTATAGCTATCAATATCTTATCGCTATCTTTGACAATGAAGACATTTGTGTTAACTTTCTTGGGTTTGTTATCAATATCTTATAGCTATCTTTGACAATGAAGACATTTTCTGTTATTTTTCGTGGGTTTATTATCGATATCTTATAGCTATCAATATCATATAGCTATCTATGACAATGCAGACATTTATGTGAACTTTCATGGGTTTATTATCAATATCTTATTGCTATCTTTAGTGAATAGAATAAAAAGGAAACAGAGATGCTACGATGCTGTTGAAGTATGTTTGCAAGACATGTTGGTGGCTCTTGGCAATTTCTCTTGGGTTGATACGTAAATCATGATGCTGATTTCAGTCTCCTTGCCATTAATGTGTGTGTTTGTGTGTGTGTGTGTGTGAGTGTAAGTGTGTGTGTGTGTTGTGTGTGAGTGTGTGTGAGTGTGCGTCTGTGCGCAAGCGTGTATGCATACATGCATGTGTGTGTGTATTGTGTTTGTGTGTGTGTTTGAGAGTGTTTGTATGCATGAGTACGCATGCATGTGTGCGTATGTCTCTCTCTCTGTGCATGCACATGTCTGTGTGTGCATGAGTATGCATGAGCCTGTGTGTGTGTGTGTGTGCGTGCACACACATGCATGCACACACACGTACATGCATCCTGTAAAACACAAATCTCTCGAACCATTTCCTCACAAGCCGTAGCACATTCAAAACACGTCATACATGCACACTAACACACACTGCAGGTATGCATGTTTCTATATGCAGGTAACCCTGCGGGTGGAGGGTGGAGGGATGTTACCCAAAGAAAGGCAGGAGGGCCACCAGCCCGGTTTTACAGGTGTTGTCTGCAGACAGGTCAGGGTTCTTCTCCTGCAGGAGGTTGATGACGAGGCGCAGGTACTTCTGGAAGGCGAGGCGTCTGCCCTCCACCACCTTCCCGTCCTTTGTGAGTGTAATCATGATGATAATGAGAATGATAATAACAACAGAGATGGTGGTGGTACTACTACTACTACTACTACTACTACTACTGCTACTACAAATGATGATGATAATGATGATGATAATGATGATGGTGATGATAATAACAACAATAATAATAATAATAATGATGATGATGATGTAATGATGATGATCATGATAACAACAACAACAATAATAATAGTAGTAATAATAATGATGATGATGATGATGATACCACCACCACCACTACTACGTACTACTACTACTACTGTTGCTGCTGCTGCTGCTGCTGCTGCTGCTGCTGCCGCTGCTGCTGCTGCCGCTGCTTCTGCTGCTACTACTACTACTACTACTACTACCACTACTACTACTACCACTACCACTACTACTACTACTACTACTACTACTACCACTACCACTACTACTACTACCACTACCACTACCACCACTAATGATATATGACATTTGTAAAG
This sequence comes from Rapana venosa, assembly GCA_028751875.1. Classification (NCBI taxonomy): domain Eukaryota; kingdom Metazoa; phylum Mollusca; class Gastropoda; order Neogastropoda; family Muricidae; genus Rapana; species Rapana venosa. The sequence continues at coordinate 69,060,197 of CM054135.1, forward strand.
CGCTGAATCTTGTAAAGCAAACAAATCAAAGCGCTTGCAATCAAATCATTCATGCACATGTGATTGTTCACAAAGATTAAAACAGACTTTAAATTTAGATACTCACACACATACAATCACATTAGAATAACAACTAATATACCATGCCCAGTATTGATTATTCTTTTAAATCGATCATTAAAGATTTGGCAACAAAATGTATGTGTGTGTGTGTGTGTGTGCATGCAAGTGTGTGTGCTTGTGTGTGTGTGTGTGAGTGTGTGTGTGTGGGTGTGTGTGAGTGTGTGTGTGCATGAGTGTATTTTATGTATATGCATGTGTGACATTTTAACAAAAATTTGTTTGAAAATTAACATTGAAAAGGATGATGAATCTGCCAACACCCCACCCCCCCCTAAGATATCTGTGGCAATATAATATATTCTTGGGATGTATATGTGAAAAATATCTTTTTAAATAGTGATGATCAGACAGCATGCTATTTGTCCTGATAAAGTCATGAACAAGGCACACTTTCATACAAAACACATAAAAATACCAGAAGATTGATATTTAGAAAACAACAACAACACGACACACACTTACACACACACCACACACACACACACAGTTCTTTCATAAATTCAATCTCTTTCCCTGTACTCTGCTAAGGCCAATCTGAAGAGGAATTTAAATAACTCAAAAATTTGTTCTGCCAAACACTTGGGTGTTGTCTTCTTACTTTTTTGCTCTCATCCTCTCTCTCTCTCTCTCTCTCTCTCTCTCTCTCCTCTCTCTCTCTCTCTTTCTCTCTCTCTCCTCTCTTTCTCTCTCTCTCTATATATATAACTGACAAAATAAAGTGAGGAAAAACAAGTGCAGGTAACCAGTTACAACCTCATTCCCATCATAAAAATGATTTTTGTCCAAGATTCAAAAAAAAAAATTCGCTGCAAGATACAAAGTATATATATATCAAACTATCCTGCAGCAGAACTGACCTTGCTTCCCATAGACTTCTTGGGAGGGAAGTCAAACTTGCTGACGATGGGGTAGACCTTCTTCAGGCGGGTGTGCAGATCCAGGAACTGGCTGTAGCGCCGGAAGACGTTCCACTCCTCATCTTTGATCCGCACGTACACCTGGTACACATGGTACTGGTCTGACGAGGTGCCGCGCAGGAAGGCCGACGGGATCCAAATGTTGATCAGCGTTCGACTCTGGATGCTGAGACTGAAAATTGTTTTATTTTAAATCTGTGTGAAACTCGTTCTTTACCTTTAGGGTGATGAGATGGAAGGTAAAGAGATCTGACTGAAATTCATTGTTCAACATTTGAAAGAAAAGAATAGGAAAAAAAAAGCTTTGAAATTCTTGAAAAATTCAGTGTTTCACTCAGTCTGGCTCCACGACTGAGCTATTATTGCTGTCAAAAGGGGGCTTAGTAGGTGGTGTCCTGAGTATGTTAGCCTACAACACTATGCACTACTGAACACCATGAAAAGTAACCACAGTCTGACACTGATGGGCTCCTGATGGAGTCTGGCCCTGAGGATGTGACATAAGGAATCTGGATATGGCTAGGGTGGAGAGATGGAAATGAACGGCGTGGGAACAGCAGGACAAGACCGTTACAGAAGATGAGGCAGCAAAAACAAAAAAATATGTATATGCATGTATGCAGATTTACATATAACTGTATGTACTTGCGTATGTATGTATGCATGTGAGTTCATGTGTATGTAAGAACTCTGGTAGATGTGTAAGCTGGTTGGCAGATATTTATGTATGTGTTTATAGTGCTTTGGTGTTCAGACATAACTATGTATGGCGGATGGGATAGCCTGGCAGTTAGAGCATTGTGCTCGCAGTCTGATGGCCCAAGAATTCCAGGTTTGAGTACCACTGAGACACCTGTTCAAGGTAATTTTTTCCCCCTGGAGTTAACATCAGTGCCGACTCCACTCCCCTGAAAGTCCTTCAGATGAGACAATAAACTGAGGTCCCATGTGCAAATGCATGCAGAAAATCTTGCACAGATGGTAAAACCAGTTCCCTCTTTCGCAAGAGTAGGCCTCTGCATGGCGGTGGGAACGGATGACAACATTTCAGCAAGTCATGCAGACAGGTGTGGTATTTTAGACATCCTTCCTGAAACTGGGATGAAGCTACCTCAATGGCGGGCAACAAAAATGATTTGCATATATGCAAAACCTTATGCAAAACCTTACCATTGGTAAACCTTGGAGCTCTAGCTGAGGAATGAAAAACAATTTTCTAAAATATTATGTACATTATGAGAAAGTGGTGATTATAGCATATGCATATCAAGCAGTGCATACGAATCAGTTTTTTTTTTCTTTTTTTAAATCTTTGATTTATGCATATACACATTTTAGTGTGTTCATACAACGTTAAAAAGAGTATAAATAAAAAGGTATATAATATATGTATACCCTCTAAAAAAGAACAATAAAATACAATATAATTGTGAAGATTCTTCTCCTGCTGGATCACTATTCTATCATCTAGATACCTTTCCATGATGGCTGTGGCAGTTTCTTCCAGGTGTTGCTCATTGTATGGGAGCTGCACACACAATGGTCCATCATAAGTGTTCTGGCACATGTCCTCAAAAAGAGAGAGAGACACACACACACACAGAGACAAAGAGACAGAGAGAGACAATGACAGAGAGACAGTGACAGAGAGACAGAAACAGACAGACAGAGACAGACAGATTGACAGAGAAGAGAGAGGCAGAGAGAGCAAGTGGGTGAGTGAGTGAGTGTGTGAGTGTGTCTGTGTATGTGTGTGCGCATGCATGTATCTGCCTATGGGCAGGCATCCACACACACACACGCATACAAGTGCATGCATATATACATGCATACTTGCATCCATAAAGTGATCAGAACACGGAATAAAGTGATCAGTGCATGAAAGTGTATGTATGTGCCTATACATACATGAGAAGCTGTACACAGATTATGTTCGCGTACAAGTGTGTCCACAGACTGCTACATGTTCATATGAATAGAAAAATGTATGTTCAAGTGTTGTGAAATGAATCTTTAGCTTTCCAGGCAGGTGAAGGAGGCAATGCATACTTCTCTCTCTCTCTTTCTCTCTCTAACACACACACACACAAACACACACACACACACGCGCGCGCACATGCCCACACACAAGGACAACTTACAGGTCCACGCAGGGAGACCAGTTCCTGTCGTAGTTGTTTTATCACAGTGTCTTTGGCATTGAGCTGTCTGTGCAGCATCTCGTTAAACTCCATCAGCTCGCCATGCATCTCTGCAACCTGACCACCACAAATACACATCGTGACATACTTCTTTCTCTTCATCCAGCAACTAACAGGAGTGGAAATGCGATGCATTGCCGTTAACCCTCTTGCATACGGATTCCCTGAACACAAATTGTCCCTAGATTTCGCATTCTTTCATTACTTTGGGCCTAACATTAGGTAGGTGTATACCGTAATTCATTTCAACAGTGTTTGAATGTTTACAAGAACGAAACTTGGCAAGTGCTTTATAAGACAACACACTATAACTTGTAGTTGTACTATAATCTTTGTGTCTGGGAGGGGATGGAAAACTACTGTGTGTAAATCCGGTTAATCCCAGGTTGAGACTGAGGGGGGAATAATTTAATCCCGGCCCAGATCTGATTTCGGCATGGGAGAGAACTCTTATCTTTTAACCTTTTCCCTATGGGTAACCCGTTATATTGTAACCAACCATCCACTAACCCATATCACCCATTTCTGGGTTACGGTAGCATATAAATGCACACAGTGCATGTGTACTGGGAAAGAGGGGTTCGCTCCCTTAACGTAGGGATAGTGTTAAGTCCATCTTGAAAAAAAGGCAGGTGAATGGACCAAGAAGGCAGAAAATAAAACAAGAAGGAGGTAACAGGAAGTAAAAAGGAACAAAACAGAAACAAAGAGAGGGATAGAAAAAAAAGGGGGGAATTCCCAGCACAGAAATTTCCAGAGGGTGGGAATGCTATTTATACTGACAGGCTTATAAATAAAGCGTGTGCATGTCTTTATTTTAAAACAGAAAAAAGAAGAAAGGGGGGGAAAAAAGGCTTGACTCCAGAGAGGAGTTGTTGGGTCACTGCACAGAGTTTACACTGATAAACCTAAATAGGCTGATCAACCTAAACAGGCTGATCAACCTAAACAGGCTGATAAACCTAAACATGCTGATCAACCTAAACAGGCTGATAAACCTAAACAGGCTGAATAACCTAAACAGGCTTATAAACCTAAACACTGATAAACCTAAACAGGCTTATAAACCTAAACACTGATAAACCTAAACAGGCTGATAAACCTAAACACTGATAAACAGAACAGTCATGGGTGAATGAGACCCTGAACCAGTGGTCCCTGAACAACAGACAGGGATCATCACAGAAAATAAGCAGCAAAAATAACCCCAACCCCTCCTACCTCCAAAACAACACTTAATTCCTCCCCAAAAAAAATTCCCCACTATTGCACAAATAACAGCTAGTAAAACGGCCCCAGTCAGAAGTGTACCCACCAGAGTGGGTAAAATGGCTCTCACAGAAATCCAAATATGACCCCCGTCAAGTGCTCCCCGTCAGAACTGTGCCCCATCAGAATGTCAAAAATGTTCCCAGTCAGAAGTGTGCCCCGGTCAGAAGTGTGCCCCAGTCAGAAGTGTCATAAATGTGTCCCAGTCAGAAGTGTGCCCCGGTCAGAAGTGTGCCCCAGTCAGAAGTGTCATAAATGTGTCCCAGTCAGAAGTGTGCCCCGGTCAGAAGTGTGCCCCAGTCAGAAGTGTCATAAATGTGTCCCAGTCAGAAGTGTGCCCCGGTCAGAAGTGTGCCTCAGTCAGAAGTGTCATAAATGTGTCCCAGTCAGAAGTGTGCCCCGGTCAGAAGTGTGCCCCAGTCAGAAGTGTCATAAATGTGTCCCAGTCAGAAGTGTGCCCCGGTCAGAAGTGTGCCCCGGTCAGAAGTGTGCCCCAGTCAGAAGTGTCATAAATGTGTCCCAGTCAGAAGTGTGCCCCGGTCAGAAGTGTGCCCCGGTCAGAAGTGTGCCCCAGTCAGAAGTGTCATAAATATGTCCCAGTCAGAAGTGTGCCTTGGTCAGAAGTGTGCCTTGGTCAGAAGTGTGCCCCGGTCAGAAGTGTGGCCCAGTCAGAAGTGTCATAAATGTGTCCCAGTCAGAAGTGTGCCCCGGTCAGAAGTGTGGCCCAGTCAGAAGTGTGCCCCGGTCAGAAGTGTGGCCCAGTCAGAAGAGTGCCCCGGTCAGAAGTGTGCCCCAGTCAGAAGTGTGCCCCAGTCAGAAGTGTGTCCCAGTCAGAAGTGTGCCCCGGTCAGAAGTGTGCCCCGGTCAGAAGTGTGCCCCAGTCAGAAGTGTCATAAATATGTCCCAGTCAGAAGTGTGCCCCGGTCAGAAGTGTGGCCCAGTCAGAAGTGTGCCCCGGTCAGAAGTGTGCCCCGGTCAGAAGTGTGCCCCGGTCAGAAGTGTGCCCCAGTCAGAAGTGTCATAAATATGTCCCAGTCAGAAGTGTGCCCTGGTCAGAAGTGTGCCCCAGTCAGAAGTGTCATAAATATGTCCCAGTCAGAAGTGTGCCCCGGTCAGAAGTGTGCCCTGGTCAGAAGTGTGCCCCAGTCAGAAGTGTCATAAATATGTCCCAGTCAGAAGTGTGCCCCGGTCAGAAGTGTGCCCCAGTCAGAAGTGTGGCCCAGTCAGAAGTGTGCCCCAGTCAGAAGTGTCATAAATATGTCCCAGTCAGAAGTGTGGCCCAGTCAGAAGTGTCATAAATGTGTCCCAGTCAGAAGTGTGCCCCGGTCAGAAGTGTCATAAATATGTCCCAGTCAGAAGTGTGCCCCGGTCAGAAGTGTGGCCCAGTCAGAAGTGTGCCCCGGTCAGAAGTGTGGCCCAGTCAGAAGTGTGCCCCAGTCAGAATGGTGCCCCAGTGAGAACGGTGTCCCAGTCAGAAGTGTGTCCCAGTCAGAAGTGTGCCCCTGTCAGAATGGTTTCCCAGTCAGAAGTGTGCCCCTGTCAGAATGGTTTCCCAGTCAGAAGTGTGCCCCTGTCAGAATGGTTTCCCAGTCAGAAGTGTGCCCCTGTCAGAATGGTGCCCCAGTCAGAAGCATGCTCCTGTCAGAACAGTGCCCTAGCCAGAACTGTCAAAAGTGTGCCCTACTCAGAAGTGTCAGAAGTGTGCCCCGGTCAGAAGTGTGCCCCGGTCAGAAGAGTGCCCCGGTCAGAAGTGTGCCCCAGTCAGAAGTGTGCCCCAGTCAGAAGTGTGCCCCAGCCATTAAGTGTGCCCCAGTCATAAGTGTGCCCTAGTCATAAGTGTGCCCCAGTCAGAAGGGTGCCCCAGCCAGAATGGTGTCCCAGTCAGAAGTGTGCCCCAGTCAGAAATGTGTACTTCACCTGGATAAGTTTCTTCTCATACTCAGCAGCCTCATGGCTGTAGTCAATGGAGGGTTTGGCTGGAGGGATGCTGGGCTGGGAATCGTCCAGCTTGATGCCTAAGATCTCTGTCCAACAGATGTTGTCAAACTGATGAGTTGTGCTCTGAAAAGTGTTTTTTTGGGGGGGATGGGGTGTTGGTAAATTAACAGGGCACTTGTTCAAACTGCTTTATTTAAAAAGTATGAAGAGATCATAAGCTTCCGGTTTTTGTGAAGGTCTTCGCCATTTCACTTTAATCTTATCTTCCCCACCCCTCGTTCCTCAGCTAGAGCTCTGAGGTTCACCAATGGTGAGATTTTGCATATGTAGTCGATTTTCCCCCACCATTATGGTATTCCAACTTCAGTGATGGTGTCTAAACACAACACTAGTGTGAATGCGGTTTTTAAAAATTTGTTTGGTCATCCTTTCCTACATGCACACAATGGCCTCCTCTTCCTAAAGGTGGAACTGGTTTTAACGTGTGCACAAGATGTTCTGCATGTGTTTGCACACATGACCTACACTGATAGTCTTATCTGAGGGATTTTTAGGGGGAGTAGAGTTGGTGCTGATGTTAACTCCAGTGGAAAAATCCCTTTGAACAAGTGCCTGGTAGCTTGATCTTAAGCTCATCAGGAGGAGATAAAATCAGCTATTCTGGTACAGACTCTGATACTATTTGCTGATAGACTTATCACACAACAACAGCGTGCATACAGCGGAGGATCTCTGTCCTTTTATTTCAATGGCTTACAACCATCTGCAACACAGGAAACAGTTGAAGAAAAAATATTATGATGGAAATGATTGAATAAAACGCCTTTTTTTGTCATTTACTGAATTTGGCTCTCTCAGCAAGCAACAAACAAGCGCCACAAACAGCAACAACTGAAACAAACACACACAAACATCCAGTAGCCAAAAAAACAATGCTGGGTCCCAAAAATCCTTTGTTCCACTTCACATTCCTTCTGTTTTGCAAGCGTACACTGTTTACAATGATAATGACAAGCAAGGGAAAATAAAAAGAATAAATAAAAGATTACCATCTTTGTTAGAGGCCCCTTCTGTTCTCAACAGCTGCACTGCGTTGACGTACTTCTTTAACTGATGTTTCAACAATTCATTCTCGCTGAAACACAGCATTATGGCCACTTGAAAAGATGTCTGGTTCCGTTCTTCAAAAGCATGCAGAACTTTTTTTTCTTCTATTAAGCATGCATCTTATCACACACACCTATACATATTTATATACATACTCCAACACACACAGTCGCAGACACATGCATTCTCTCTCTGTCTCTGTCTCATCTATCTATGTCAACGTATACATACTTATAAACACCCACACACACACAGCCACAGACACACACACATATATATATGCATTCTCTATCTTTGTTTCTTTGTCTCTGTCTGTCTCTCATCCATCTATATCAGTGTCAAATAGCTAGACAGACAGAAAAAGAGATAACCAAACAGAGAGAGAGAGAGAGAGCGCGGCAGGGGAGACAGAGAGAATCAGAAAGAAAAAGACTGACAAAGAGAGAAAGAAAGGGATATAAAAATAAAAGAGGGCAGAGAAAGACCAGAAGATTGAATATACGCATACCTACACACTCATTCACACACACAGATATACACAAAGACACAAACACTTTCTCACTTCCAGACCCCCCCCTCCTCTCTCTCACAACACTTTATCTCTTCTACTCTCTCTCCCTTGTACCTAATTTTCTTCTCTCTCTTCACACCTCCCCCCTCCCATTCTTCTTCTCTTTCTCTCTCTCTCACACACACACCGCATTCATAGACTTAATGGCAATAAAGTTTTCTAATTCTGATTCTTTGTGCACACACACATTCACACACACACCCTCACTCCCCCCACCCTCACAGTGACACACAAACTCACTCCCCCCCCCCCCCCCCCCCCCCACCCACTCCCTCCCCCCCTCCCCCCCCACCCACCCCCCATCAACTCCATGAAACCTCACCAACAACCTCAACAGCAACAGACAGACAGACAGACAGAGGGTGGTTTCCCTGTCACCTCTGCAGCTTGCCGATTCTGGCCTGGTCCAGGTCCTCTTTCTGCAGGCTGGTCTGCTTGAGGTCCGCGATGTCAGCACGCAGCATGGACGTCGTCTCCATCTCTTGCTCCAGGATGGCCTGCAGGGATCGGCTCTGCGCCTCCACCTCGTCCTTCTTGATCATCATCGACACCACCGCCTGACGCAACTCCTCTGTAAAGATGGGAAGTTTTGTGTTGGTGGGGTATGAGGTTTTGGTGCGGTTGGTTTTTGTTCTTGCGTGAATATTTTAGAGAGGAAGTGTGTGTGTGTGTGTGTGTGTGTGCATGTGTGTGTGTGAGTGTTTGTTTGTGTGTGTGTGTGTTTGAGTGTTGTTTGTGTATGTGTGTATGTGTTGTGTGTTTGAGTGTGTGTGTGTGTGTGTGTGAGTGTGAATTTATTTTCTGTGAGTGTGTGTTGGAGTACATGTGTGTGTACATACAATCAAATCTTTTCTTCTATTTCATCTTATTTCATCTTTTTTGGGTCATGCCTGTCTTCTACTTCTAAAAAAAATGTATGACACCTTTATAATTGTTCTTAGTTTATAACACTGACTTATCAGTAACCTATAAACTGAATATGTAATTCATATGTGCCCACAAAACTGAAAGCAGACATCCCCCCACCCCCCTTTTTTTTCCTCTTTGATAAGAAGAGCACAAAGAAGATCATTAAACCAGTGTACATCATGATGCCAAGACATGCACAATGTGTTTTACACCCACATGGGACACAACAACAAGGCATCATCTATCATACACGTGACACAGCACTGTTGAAGTGAATGGAGAAAGCATCTTACCATGTGACATGTACTGCTGCACGTATTCCGACATGCTTTCTGAAATCCCACCATCACCTTCTGTCCTGGCACTGAAACGAAAACCCCATAATTTACTCTTTTTATTGTGAACACAAACTGCATCAAGAAATATGTTATCCTCAACAACAACACAAAACAAAGGATCTTAGTTATAGTGCAGATATGAAGTATGGAGGAATTCTTATAGTGAAATCTCGAAGAACAATAAATGGACTTAAAAAGACAATGGCAATTGTCTTTACATCAGCATTGCGTCTGCTATCTGCATCATCATCATACAAGTAAATATGACTTTTCTCTGTATGCTGCTTGTGAGAGGCTTACAAGTAGCATAGCTAGTATGAAGTAGTCAGCAATGACAATTGGCCTTGTTTTCCTGTAATATGTTTAGGATCCATAGCAGACATTGAGACATATAGCAGACATTGTGACATACTGGGTGCTGTGGCTAAAGCCAAATTCAGCCATGCTGACAGTAAGACAGAGCAGAGAACAAAAAAGGAATTTCTGTCAGTTCGAAAAACGTCTAGTGAGCTGAACAAGTGACTGTGACATGTATCAGCTATGACTGTGACATATTGTGTCAGCACAAGACTGGCATTCCATGATGAAAGATTGCACATTGTGCGCATGAACAGTGGTTCTGTTTACTCTTCTTCTGCTGAATAATGGTCACCAACAGCAAGTTGATTTTTCTTCCATGATTCAGAGTCAGTAGATAATTACAGTGATTTACCAGGTCAAGAATTTCAACAACAAAAAGCCAACCAAACAAAACAATAACCAAAACACATCTGGATTGTGTGAGAGGAAATAATATTTAGGTTTCAACTGATAAAAAGTGACTCTTCATCAGATCATGAGCAAGTGAATTTCTTGTTTCGATATGTGTATTCGTATTCATAGAGTGGTTTTCAACAAATGGCGAGCTTTGGTCATAAACAGATGAGGAAGCCAAAATGTCGTGTCTCGGTTTTCACCTTTCCAGTCCTTTCTGGGCTAAGGCTAAAGCCAAGACCGCACTGTCCACATCGCCTCGGGAAAACACAGACATCTCTGATGAGGCATCTGCAACACACAGACACAGAGGTAACCACAGTGAGGGGACAAAGATAAAGGCAGAAGGAAAGAGGTTTTGTGATTCAAATAAACATCACAATCATATATGGGAAGCAGCTATCTTGCTCATCCAATTTCTATATACCAAACTTTTACCGCATCATCAAAACGTAGTCTTGTAGTTTTCAACACAGCACATGCTGGATATTTTCATAAGCAGTGAATATCTCACAGAAAGGAAAAGATGATTATGCCATCATACCCCTGTACCATCACTCACACAAGATAAAAGCAATTACAGCTCTGCATAAGTGATGACTTGAGCTGCAAAGAAGCCTCCATACTGACTCTAGCAGTAGTGACAGTGATCCTGATATTAATAAGTTACCACCCTAAATGTGGTAAAATCAGCTGACATATTTTTGATTTGATGATAAAACTCATTTGAAGCTTTAACTGTTAAGCTCACACCACATACACAGCTCTTCAAAGGAATGAAACACTGATGCTAAAACGAAGCCACCAGACATCTTCATTCATCTCAGACAGACTGACAGGCAAAACAGACAGACAGAGAGACGTGGTGTATGTACCTGAGTGAGTGTTATCAGCGGTGAAGGAGGAGGTTTGTGACAGGGGTTCCATGTCAGGATGAGCTCCACTGTCTGTCACCGGCATCAGAATGCAGTTCCTGCAATCAGTCACCACTCTTTGCTGAACATCAAGGGGACAGTCACAATCATGGGGCCAGTCACAATCATGGGGCCAGTCACAATCATGGGGACAGTCACAATCAACTTGAATCATCATTTCACAGACTTGGTACAGTTCTAAGCAGGTTTTATTCTTGCAAAGTTTGGGCAGCATGGTCAGTAATAAGGATACTGGCAGCAACAACAAGCTTGGAGTTTCTGTCATGCTTTGTCAATGGAACCACACTTCACAGATTTGAGAGGAGTCTGAACAGTTATCAATGCCATAACAGCATCCTCACAACCAGCTAGAATATAGGACAGACCTTTACTGACATATGTCTTTTATTTATTTTTCCTTTTCTTTAAAAAAAAATATCCCCACAACATTTTGTATTGCATACAAAACAAACCAAATTAGTCTTCTGTACTTCCAAAGCTTTTTTTGGGGTGGGGTGGGGGGGGGGTGGGGGTAAAAAGCAGTATCAGTACAAAGTGAGAAAAAAAAAATGACCAAGAAAATTCTATATGTATCCTTTGTTCCCATTTCAACTAAGTACATCAGTACAAAGTAAGACAAAGAAATAACCCCCAAACTTCTACATGTTTTCTTTGATCCCATTTACAACTTATTTCTATGAACTGTTGTGTGTGATATTTGGTCTTTTTCTGAAGCAATTAGTTTAAGATAATAAAAAAAAAGAAAAAAGGAAACAGCAATGGACATTCCTATAATTTCTTTTCTTTTTCAGGTCATTACTAGTTTTGCCCTTCTTTGAATATGCACAAACATCTCCCACCACCCCCACCACCATCACATGGGACAATTCTGCCCCCCCCAACAAAAAATACCCCCTGCTAAATCAAAACCCACCATGTCATACAACAAGAACCAAACCCTATCAAAATAAACCTACACAAAAACGACAATGCACATATTCTGACTACATACCCAATATCACCATCCAAAGACGCCACAGACCCAGTGCTGGATTTTGACTGGTTGGATCCCCCTTCTACGGATGTGGCAGAGAAAACAGACGACATGCTGGCTACGCTGCTTCGAGTCTGCAGGACAGCCCGCGCTTTGTCGTTTGAGCTGTCTGACTGCAGCTTTGTCTCTGTGGTCTCTTTTTCCGGCATGTCTCCGCTTGGCTCTTTAGCGGTAGTTTCTGCAATGAGCAGCACATGAATGACTTGATACAGATTAAAATGAAAATAGAAGTCTTAAGATGTCAAAAAAAGGAAATAGAAGGATAGAGATGAAAAATAGATAGATAGATAGATGATAGATAGACAGATGATAGATAGATAGAGACAGACATACAGAGACTCAGACAGGCAGACAGATAGACAGAGAGAGACAGAGACAGAGAGAGGGAGACAGAGAGAGAGATAGAAAGAATGATGTAAGAAGGAAAGACACAAAAAAAGAAAGAGACACATACGTAAGTATATAGATAAATAAGCAGATAATTGAAGGGATGAATGAAGGAATAAATATATAAAACCAAAACCTTTTTTATTTTATCTCTGGCAAGAGTGGCGAGGTTCACCAATGGTGAGATTTTGCATATGCAACCGTTCGCCAACCTCTGAGGTAGCTGCACTCCAACTTCAGGGATGATGCTTACACATGTCGCAAGCGCGCATGTGTTTAAAAAAAGGTCATCTGTACATACTGGCAGGTAAAGGCCTACTCTTCTGAAAGGTGGAACAGGTTACAATGTGAGCACAAAATATTCTATATGCCACCTTGTTTTCAAAGTGAAGCACAACTGTGGTAAAAGGGATTCAATAGTTGGTCAAAATTGAAGCTGATCAACCAATCAGAAATATCAACATAAAATGGCTCTTGGTTTTAGTTTTATATAGGGAATATATACAAGGCAGGCACAATGGTGCACCAGTCTTTAATGTGGCTTTTGATTATTTTTTTTGTGCTTGATGAGAGTCACTGTGCACATTTTTTTGCACCCAGGAGGCAAAATATGCAAGAATCCTGCAATGGGACAGCCTAGACTCAACGCTGAATAAGGGATCAAGTCCAATCCTGCTGTCTATAGCCCCGCCAACCACAGAGGCCATAACAGGGCTGTCACCTCATCAACTTTCAAATCTCAGATTAAAATTGTGCAACTATATACAGCTTAAAACAGGGTATAAAACCAGCTCTACTGTCATTCCTTTTATCAATGCCCTGCTCAACCATAAGGGTCAACCCAGGATGGGTCGCTGCGTTGTGCGAAAAACCCCACATCAACCACACATAAAATGAGATAAAAGCAAAACCAGATTCCTTAAAACAACCTTGCTCTTACTGACCAACTGTAACACTTTCACTCATATCAGACGGGAAAAGCCCGATTCTCTGAGGGAAAACTGCCCTACCTGTGGTGATGAAAGCATCCTCATCGTGGTGATGTGAAGCCGAGTCTATACTTCTGTCGTCAGCGGCATTACTGCTTCCCGCACTGGTGACGCTGCTGTGACGGCCCGACGTCGTCTCCGAACTGCCGTCTTCATCAAAACTGACCAGGTTGGCCACTTTCTTTCTCCGCCTCTTGTCCTTCTTTTTCACTGAAGAAATAACAGCAGTGAAACGTCATGGCCAGGTTTTGCTGCATCTGTGCGCTTATTAGCTGTAATCAAAACTGACTAAAAAAACTGATCTTGTTTATCCTCGAAGTCAGAATGCAGCTACCTTAATGGTTGGTATAAAAACAGTTGCATTTGCAAAATCTCACCCTTGACCAACTTCAGAGCTGTAGCTAAGAATTTTTTTTTAAAAGATAGAAAGAGAGCATATGGAGCGAGGTGGAGTGGGAGCTAGAGATGAGAGAGAGAGAGAGAAAGAGATAGATAGAGAGAGAGAGAGAGAGAGAGAGAGAGAGAGAGAGAGAGAGAGAGAGAGAGAGAGAGAGAGAGAGAGAGAGAGAGAGAGAGAGAGAGAGAGAGAGAGAGAAAGAGACAGACAGACAGACAGAAACAGAGAGAGACAGACAGACAGACAGTCAGACAGACACACAGATAGAGAGAGAGACAGAGAGACAAGAGACAAAGAAGAGACACACAGACAGACAGACAGAGAGATAGACAAACAGAGATACCAATCACTAGGATACTCTCTCTCATAAAAAAAAAGAACATGTCTAGATCAATCTACTGTTATTCACTATTAGATCACCAGTGATATTCTCTTGACAACTGACTTCAATAAGCCCAGTGGGTGTTAACGAACGTACGCATCGAGAAAGCGTTTTAAGTCATCAAATCCTCATACATGTATTAGTGGTGAGCATGATTTAATAATCAGGTACCTGCTCAATCTCAATCCAATCCAATCCTATTGTTTATAGCCCTGCCGACCACAGAGGCCGTATCAGGGCTGTACCTGGTCACACTAAAGATTCGAAAGCTGACCCTGGAAGATAGCACAAATATACACACAAAGAAACAGGACTTGGGGCAGATGGGAAACTTCCCTTGATGAAAGACAGAAAACGACTCACGCGAATTTGAGGAGTCTTCAGCAATGATGGCTCTGGGTTCGTCAGTGGCAGGAACAGTTTTTGTGACTTCTGTGCTGTTTCCAACATGCACTGTGTTCTGATAGGCTTTGTTCAGCTCTGGACGATCAATGGTGATGGCAAACAGTATTGATCCCAAACCTAACACAAGCAAGATCAATTTTTAATGGAAAAATTAACTGACCCTAAACCTTACACAAGCAAGATCAATTGTAATGGCAAAATTAACTGACCCTAAACCTAACACAAGCTACATCAATTGTAATGGCAAAATTAATTGACCCTAAACCTAACACAAGCAAGATCAATTTGTAATGGAAAATTTAACTGACCCTAAACCTGACACAAATGAGCAAGATGAATTGCAATGGAAAAAATAATTGACCCTAAACCTAACACAAGTAAGATCAACTGTAACGACAAATGTAATTGACCCTAAACCTTTAACATGCAAAAGCAATTATATCTGCCCAAATTCTAAAACAAACATAACCAATTTATAAAGCAGCCAAATACAACAACAAAACCATTACAAATTGAAATGCTAGACTTCAGCAAAAAATAACATGAGAAACTGATGAATTTTGCATGGTAAAATGTGATTAAGATAAAGGGTTTGGTATTTATAAAGCAAAAGGGAATAAAATTTCGTCTTGATACCTGGTAGAATAAATCTTACAGCTTTATAATCAATCTAAATCTCAAAATCAACAACCTGACCTCTGCCTGCCACCTAAAATCACTCCTAGCAGAAAAGGGGGTCAGGTGCTATGCCACTCACTTTGTCGTGGAGTGTCAATTTGCTGAATAAAAAACAACACAGAGAGAAATAGAGAGAGAGAGAGCTAGAGAGAGAGAGAGATAGAGAGAGAGAGAGAGAGACAGAGAAAGAGAGAGAGAGGGAGAGGAGAGAAGTATTAAACAACAAAAAAATAGCACAAAGTAAGAAAGAAAGAAAGAAAGAAAGAAGAAAAAAAGTGCAGAGAAATCTGACCAGCAGACATGGTAGGCAGCATGCTGTTCCGTTCTTGGTCACACATGAAGGCCCAGTCATGGTAATACTGACTGCAACAAGGGATAAAAAACAGACACACAAGATTGGCTCAATCCTGCTGATACTTTTCAAAACCATACACTCATTCCTGGACTTCTGAGGCTGTAAAGCTGCTAAGTACCTTCACATTCATTCTTGGACTTCAAGCCTGTAAAGCTAAGGACCTTTTATACTCGACGGATGGATCGGTGGTCTAGAGGTAACGCGCCTGTCTAGAATGCAAAAAGTCCGGGTTGGGTGTGTGCGTGGTTCGTACCCCGTTTGGGCCCGAAATTTTTCCCCATCCATTAGACCATGAGTGGTGGTCTGGGCGCTAGTCTTTCGGATGAGACGATAAACCGAGGTCCCGTGTGTTACACAAAATTTTCAGCGCACGTAAAAGAACCCACGGCAACAAGGGAGTTGTCCCTGGCAAAATTCTTAGAAAAAAGCCACTCTGATAGGAAAACAAATACAGTTGCAGACCAAAAAAAAAAAAAAAAAGAAAGGGTGGCGCTGCTCTTGTGGCGACGCGCTCTCCCCGGGAAGAGCAGCCCGAATTTCACGCAGAGAAATCTCGTGACTTAAAGTGGTATAAAATAAAAATAAAATAAATACTCATTCTTGGACTTCAAGCCTGTAAAGCTAAGGACCTTTTATACTCATTCTTGGGATTTCTAAGCTGTAAAGCTAAGGACCTGTGTGTGTGTCAAGTCAAGTCAATGTTTTTTATTTCCAGCTGGTACATTGAATAAGCAATGCATTTGCTTTTTTTCATCAAGCCATCTATCTAGAAACAAAAAACAAGTTTGTGAGTGTGTGCGTGTGTGTGTGTGTGTGTGTGTGTGTTGGAGAAGGGTAGAATACTGGTTAAAGTGGAAAGATATTAAAGTGAAGAAAACACACACACACACAAACACACATGCACACACACACACATTCACCCTCCACATCCCACCCTCAACCTGTTTCCATATTACACACACACACACACACACACACACACACACACACACACACACACACACACACACACACACACACACACACACCCAAACTCCCCTATCTCTCTTTCCACATTCCCATACCTAGCAATGTCCTCTTTCTCGATCAGCATGTGCATGTAGCGTTCCAGCGAGTGTTCGTTCAGACAGGCCCTCAGCCAGGCCCTCCCTCTGCCCATGTCACTGCTGATCTGCTTCAGCGTGTTGTAGCGCTGGATCTCGTGCTTCGTCAGGTGCTCCTTCACAAACTGCCAGAAGGCTGCGCAACCACAGCATTCAACATCTTCGATATTTTCACCCGTGTGATTCATACCTACCTGTCATACCTGTTGGCATTACTGGGTACAGTGATTGCTGCTACACCCAAAGACACTGACATGACCCTCCTTCAAGATTTGTTCCAGTCTTACAATCACAGCAACCCATGTCTTTACTATTTCCAGCCTGTTATAGAGGATGGTAAAATGTAAAAGAACAGTATGTTGTCCGATGCAATGATCTTAGAGAGTTTTCATTGAGTGTGTGTTTATTTATTTAATTCTTTTATTGCGAGGATAATGGAATAAGCACTCATGTGCTTTTTACATCCAGTCCCTGTGTGTATGCAGTTTTGTCATCCATTCCCACCAGTACACAATGGCCTACTCTTCCAAAAAATGGAACAGGTTTTAATGTACGTGCAAGATATTCTGCATGTGTCCTTCGGATGAGACTATAAACTGAGGCCCCGTGTGCGAATGCACGCAGAACATCTTGCGCCCATGTTAAATCCTGTTCCACTTTTTGTAAGAGTAGGCCATTGTATGCCTGTGGGAACAGATGACAAAATTTACAAAACCGCATACACATGGGAAATGGATGTAAAAAAGCACATGAGTGCTTATTCCATTATCCTTGATATAAAATAATAATAAAAAAAATATAAAAAAAAATAAAAAAAACACAGGGCCTCAGTTTATAGTCTCATCTGAATGTGTGTGTGTGTGTGTTTATGCGTGCAAGTGAATGCATGTGTGCATGTATGTGTGCATGCCTCTGTGCGTGTGTGTGTGTGTGTGCTGGCAGTCAGGTAAGGTCAACTTCCAAACTAGTAATCAGGTTTAGAATAAAACAAATCTGCAAGAAAGTTGCTTTTGAGATGCATATCACATTACCAACTTCATAATCCAAAGCCCTGAAGAAATCTCAGGCATATGCTGTATGTATACATTCATGTTTCCCCTAAATCACAAGCATTTCCATTCTATTCCATATTGTTAATAGCCCTACTGACCATGAAAGCAATATCAGGGCTGTCACCTCATTCAGTTTCAGTGGCTCCAGTAACTTTCACTTCAAGTCCAAAACCATCACCTCCTAATACCTTCAAACATATAACACTGTCCGTCTAGGATTGACATGATAGACGTGCAACATGTTTCTCACATTCTGCATGCACAAACAAGGGCAAATCAAAATACTTGCAGGCCTGTATATGATTTAACCTGAGAAAATGTAAAATAAATAAATGAATACATAAAATAACAATTACAAATATCCATCCCTAATCTGCCAATTGCTGCACATTTCAAATAGTTGTGCGTGTGTATTGTTTATTTAAAACAACAAAACAAAAATGAAACATAGACAAAATATTCTAAAAAAAATATAAACAAACAAACAAACAACAACATCAAACATACCAGGTTCAGTGTCCATGTGTTTCACCTCAGAGAAGAAGTCTGACATCTTTCCCAATCCTGCTCTCTCTGTCATGTGCCTGAAACCAAGCTTCTAATAGTTACCACACAACCACAACAAATGGAATTCTGTTTATGGAAACAACAGTTTAGACTTTATTGTGCTAGAATTTTAAAACTGTGCACCAAATGTGACTTGGTTTCAATAGATCTTTATTTAAATAAAACATGAATACTATACATACACAAATTGAGAGCAATAACAAGCAAACAGCTTATGTCATGACTTCTTTCCCTTTAGACACACACCAAAGAGAAATCTGTAACAACATGATACAAAATCGCAGATCTCTTTTATCAGGCTCACACCCTGTAAATCACTGCACTAGTAATACCCCCTTTGAAAATGTGGCTCCACACTGCTAACACAAGATATACACATGACATGGCAGAAAAATTAAGAGTACTTCCATCACAGATTGCCAGCTTTGAAAATTAAAATGATTATCAGATTTCAAATGTGTTTTTGATCTGTCTCCTGCACAGGCCATACACAAAATCTCACAACTGGTGAACCCAAGAGCTCTAGCCGAGGAAGAAAATCCCTAACCCTCCTATAAAAGTAAATGTCAACCTATACACATACATAAACTTATACTTTTGTGATGACAATCTAAAGCAATCTATGTTGCTAAAACAATAAGACAACAGTAACCTACCTGATGGCAGAGAGAGCTTTGTTGTTTTTCTTCATTCCATGCTGCAACACTGCTTCCCAGGTGGCACAAAGGCAAGACACCCTGCAAGGCAAAAGAAGATCTGTCGTCTTCAAACTTGTGTACTGATTTGACATATTGATTCATACTCACAATTTCTTTGTTTGAATATTACCAGGGCAGATTGTTTATAAAGTTCTCATTCTGTATTCCTTCTTGTAAAATTCTGAGCAAAATGAGTATACATGTGTGTTCTTTTTTATTTTATATATCTATGTACGTACTAACGTATGTCTGTATATATGTGTGTGTGTATGTGTGTGTGTGTGTGTGTGTGTGTGTGTGTGGATGTATGTATGTATGTATGTATGTTTGTATGTATGTATGTATGTATGTATGTCTGTGTGTGTGTATGTGTATGTATGTATGTATGTATGTATATATATATATACATATACAGGCTGCTAATGTGTGTTGTGGTGATGTGTATGTGTATGCATGCATGAGAGCAAGGTGTGCGTGCAAGAGTGTGTGGTGTGGTGTGGTGTAGTGTGGTGTGTATGTGTGTGTGAGATGCATGCACACAGATATGGGGTGCATGTCTGCGCACATGTGGTTACTTGTGATGCATGCACACATGTGTGGGTCCATACACTTGTGAGTGTGTACATGACTGAAATGGCTAACATGTACATCTGTGAGCACACACACATGCCTGTTTTTGGTCAGTCAACATTTTTTTAAAACGTCTAATCATACAAGCAATTGATTTTGATATTATATTTTCAGACTGTAAATAAATCAAGAGAAGATGGAAAATCATGTCATTAAACAGTTTAACTGGCCAAAAGTTGTTTCTGCCAGCCCTTTTCTTTCAACAGCCAAAAATAAATAAAGAGTCCAGCTCTGACAGAATACTGTCAGTAACTATATTTCAATTAAAAAACATCAAATTAAACTGTGCAAACTGACATGTTACTATTAAACACATAATTTTAATATATTTACATAGAATTGAAAGCATCCAAACACACTGCAAACTGCCAAACTATTACGTTATAATTGAACACATAAAACCGGCTATGCTACTACTGAAAACAGAATACCTGCTATGTCATTACTGAAAACATAATACCTGCTATGACATTACTGAAAACATAATAACTGCTATATTATTAACTGAAAAAATAATACCTGCTGTGTCATTACTGAAAACATAACACCTGCTATGTCATTACTGAAAACATAATACCTGCTATGACATTACTGAAAACATAATACCTGCTATATATTAACTGAAAACATAACACCTGCTATGTTATTACTGAAAACATAATACCTGCTATCTGAATCTGTGGCAAGCTCTGACCGTCCACCAAAACGAACTTGACACTGAAAGTAAAGCAAGAAAATAAATCAGACAGCCCTTAAATGAATAGATTAAAACAAACAAACAAACAAATACATAAAAACCCCAAAGAATTAGATATCTGCTATCTTGGTAGAGTGGATGTGAGAGTATCATATTCACCGGGACTGGAAGAAAGAGGCTCAATATTTAGTAGGATTTTTTTTTTCGGGGGGGGGGGGGGGGGGGGGTACGTGATTGGGTATAATTATGTGGTAGATGGGAGGGGGGGTGGGGGTCCAGGTATGTCTGCAGATCAGCTAGTCTTTAATTCAATACTATATATCTATGACCAAGCAATACTCATAATAATATATGAATTTTATCTGACCATTCAAAGCTCAATACTCAATACTTAGTTTTATTTCATACCAACTCAATACTCAATTTTATATCGTAAGTGTGAACTTGTTCCCGGGGAAGCATCTGAGAAAACAAGGTGCACTTACTGCCTGACTTTCCCTTTATTTTTTTTTTCATTTTTCATACAGATATCTATCTATTGAGAGTGCTTTGTCATAAGATTTGCCATGGAACTTCTTGTTGCCGTTTTTTTTTTATTGTCGCATAAATAATTAGTGTAACACACGGGACCTCGGTTTATCGTCTCATCCGAAAGACTAGCACCCAGACCACCACTCATGGTCTAATGGATGGGGGAAAAATTTCCGGTCCAAACGGGGTACGAACCGCCGCACACTTCAGACCCGGACTTTTCGCTTTCTAGACAGGCGCGTTACCTCTAGTCCACCGATCCAGATAATACTCAATACTATTATTATCTATGACCATGCCAAGAGCTCAATACTCAATACTATTATTATCTAAGTGTAGAAATTCTTTGTTCAGTGGGAAGCCTCTGACTAAATATTACAAAGGTGAATACTATTATTCCTGTACTTCGCTTATTCATCCATATTAGCATAACAGATATCCATACAAATATATTTGAGAGTGTTGCTCAAATAATCTGATAGCTGACTGCATGTGACTGTGTCTCTTGATCCCAGCTGATAGTGGTGTATGTGATAAAAGGAAGTGTGTTATATATATATATATATATATATATATATATATATATATATATATATATATATATATATATATATATATATGTGTGTGTGTGTGTGTGCGTGTGTGTGTATATATATATATCTCTCTCTATATATATATGTGTGTGTGTATATCTATCTATATATCTCTATCTATCTATATCTATGTATCTCTATCTCTCTCTCTCTATATATATATATATATATAATTATATATATATAAGTACAACCCTATGAGAGAATATATGATAATATCTATAGCATAATCCTCCAATACCATCTTCAGTCTTGGCAATAAGAAAAAAAAATCTCAAATTCAGTGTCTCATCATTGATTTCATGGTAATATGCAGTTTCCTTTTTTCTTTCTTCAATGCCTGTGGTAAGCCTATGTCATTCAATGAATCTGAATATATCAATGATATCAGTCAGATGACTAATAGGAACACAGGCACATGTGATAGTGATAAACCAGTGCAGATATAATCAGATATCGCCTATCTTGACAGTAGGTTTTATCTTCCTCTCTGACTTATTTTATCATCCTAATATCATACAGGGAAATCGCAAGTCTTTGCAAGGGGAAGAAAATTAGACCTCTAACGCAGGTCGCATTCCTGTAGTTTGTTTTTTTTTTAAACGAAGAAGTAAATTTATGAAAAATATAATGTGTGCGCACATGCGCATGCGTGTGTACATGAATGCATATGAACATGCGTATATGAGTGAGTGAGAGTGTGTGTGTACAAGGGTGCGTGTGTGCACACGCGTGTGCATGCGTGTGTGCGTCCGAGCATGTGTGTGTGTGTGTGCATGCGTGTGTGTTTATCTGTCTCTGGGTCTAAGAGTGATATAAAAAACCCATCTAAAACACAGACAAATCGAGAATGATATTGAATCAACGAATGAAAACTTAACAACTAA
This sequence comes from Rapana venosa, assembly GCA_028751875.1. NCBI lineage: Eukaryota > Metazoa > Mollusca > Gastropoda > Neogastropoda > Muricidae > Rapana > Rapana venosa. The sequence goes on from CM054135.1 coordinate 69,082,642, forward strand.
ATCCCAGTACTTTCATCCCCCAAAAAGACACCAGCATCCAGAACTAATCATGAACATTAATATCAGGTGCAGAGAGAAGAGAAAAACCCTCCACCAGCCAAAGTCATGCCCAGCACAAAAAAAGCTAAAAAAATTTGAAGTACCACTGCTAAAAACACTGTTTGCTATTATTTGCCATTATATTTTGTAAGGCGATACAAGTAATAATCAATCTTTCATTTCATACAATTTCAATTTATATTGCTTAACTAGTGAGACAGGAGCAGCACCTCCTGTTGTCCTAGAATTTTTCACGTGTACACACAGGAATCCACACAATAAACCATAAAAGCATATCTTGATCACTAGTATTTTACATCAACAAATCTCTTCTCCCTTTGTTTGTGTCTTATCTCTCTCTCTCTTTCTTTCTTGGCTAGAGCTCCGAGGTTCACCATGGTGATATCTGGTGTACAAGCAACCATTTTTGCCCACCATTAAGGTAGCCGCATTCTGACTTCCAAGATAATGTCTAAATTCTGTGATCCGTTCATACCAACACTCCATGGCCTACTCTTCCAAAAGGCGGAATGGAGTTTAAAGGTGCTTGCAAGATGTTCTGCATGCATTTACACTTGGGAACTCGGCTTATAGTCTCATCTGAAGGACTTTCAGGGGAGGGGTGTTGGTACTGATGTTAACTACAGGGGAAAAATCCCCTTGAATGGGTGCCTCAGTGATAGCTCAATCCCAGGCCTTCAGATCATGAGTGCAATGCACTAACCACTCAGCTATCACTTCCCCACCCCCACCCCCCTCCCCCAAAAGGGTTTCTCTTCTATGAAAGATGAACAGGATTTTTCATGTGTGGCAAAATGTTACATTCACACTCAGGATCTAGCTTTTTTTGTCTCATCCAAAACACTTGCCAGGAATGTTCAGTCAGAACCAACATTAACTCTGGAAAACTCTCCTTAACTGAATAGGTTAGCAGCAACTCAAACCTGGAATACAGACCATGGCAGTCACATCAACTGAGCTATTGTTGAGAACACAATACCATTTGTTGAACTTGAAGTGTCAAAACAATATGACAATGCAGGAAATATACATCAGTGATAACAATGGTACTAATACTAGTGACATGAAAAGTGGAAGTCCTGTCTAACCATGAATAGACATATTGTGAAAGATCAGGTGTTTGATACACAAACATACATGTATCTCATTTCAACTGATTTTCAAGGAAAAAATCACAAATACTGGCAGTACAATTTTAGACAACAAGAAGTAATGGAAAACACACAGGGTTAGCTCATTTCCCTTTTTGTGGTTTGTTTTCGCTTTTTTGTTTTTGGTATATGATACGTTGCTGTTGTTGTTTTTTAAACAAAGCTTTTGCCCTGCTTTTGTTATTTCTGTTGTGTCATGCTCTATTATTCATCAAATGTTGAGAATTTTACATCAACAAGAAACAACATCCTGTAGGAAATAAAAGTAGAAATGTTGCTTTATCATATCTACTGTGTAATGCAGACAGATTTTACATAAGCAAGGCACTCAGGATAGGAGGCAGGAAAGCCTTTGGGCATACTCCTTATACACTACATGAAGAAAAAAAACTATATATAAAAAATCTCTCTCACAGGAGCACTGTTTACAAGCAAAAAGCTTCAGCACTGGGCCTGCTGGTCTAGAAGTAATACTGATCTATGCAGCAAGAAGTCCAAGGTTTTAATTAAACCTGAAGCAAAAAAACTGTCCTACCCCCACCCCTAATTCCATTATACCAGGGCAAGTCTGTCACATGAGACAATAAAATAGAGACCTGTCCCTTGCATAGCATACACTATGTATGTACATGTGCACAAAAAAGAAAGTATGGCAATCAGAGATTTTTCCCTGGCAGCATTCTGCTGTTACGTCAATCTCAAGGGCAAACAAAGATACACACAGGCAGAGAAAAAGAAAAAAAAATGTGGCCCCACACTATGATGATGAGCCCTCCCGACAAAGCAGGCTGAATTTTTTTAATTTTTTTTTTTAAAGAAAAACATGGCTGAAGTACAGTACAGTGCAGTACAATACAGTACAGAACAACAAAATACAAATCAACCCAACACACACAGAGTAACTAAAATAGTTAAAAATACAATACATAGTACAATCCAAGTTCCAACACAATGCAATATTACTACAATACACAGTAATATGTTCTTCTTACTGTCTCAGATTTGCATGATAAGATATCTGTGTTAAATACGAATAACACTTTGACAAGGATTATAAAAAAACAACCCATTAATATGGTCACAATGAAATGCATTCATGCTATAACTTTGGAGTTAAACGAAACAAACTGGTTAAATAAAATGGATTAAAATTATTAATTCTTCTAACCTGTTTCACAGCATCCAGAAGCCTTGTCAACAGATTCTGTCTTTCATTTTGTCTATGGTCTTCCCCTGGAAAAAAGAAAAAGAATGTCAATGTAGAACAGCAGTGTGGTGTTCTTAACCATGCCAAACTTGTCAGAAATGAATCAATAAAGCTGTCGTGACAAAATATTCAACACCCTCCTGTCACAAGCTCATCCTTTTATTCTTGTTGTTTTTAAAAATCAGGCCCCAAATTCAAAAGCAGTCTACTTATGTGCTAGAACTGTAGTATTCTATAAAACTTGACTTGCAGTAGTTTTTAATGCAAGAGTCTTACATTATGTACATTCAATCATGAATAGTTTCACTTCAGTTAGTCTTACTCAAAATCTTAAGCAAGACTACCATCCATGTTCATTTCATTTTCTAATTAAATTTTGCCTTACTCAAGATTACCAAATTTCTAGCTTACCTTAAACTAAGTAAAACCAGAGCCTTCAAAATGCAGTTTTACTGTTTCACAGTCTGACTGAGGATGCAGACCTGTACCAGTCTCTAGTCTACTGACAGGTAAATCTGAGGGGGTCTTTCTCTAGAGCTGGAATTAACTTAGACTGGTTCTGACTCCACTTCCCCATAACTGTAGTGCCAGTCTTTCAGATGAAACAACAAACTGAGGATCCATAATGTGTGAATGCATGCACTGATCAACATCCTGCACACATAATACATGATTGATAGAAAGTAAGCAACTCACGCATCTTTTGACAAATAGTGAATACTGAAATAGTGAGCCAGCTATCATCATTGGCACATATGACCCAAACAAACCCAGCATGAAATTGTGAATCAAAAGGGATGGACTCTGTCAGGTTCAACTTGTCCACGGCCCACTGTTTGAAAAATACAGTGCAGTGATCCATTGAATCCTAAAAGCATTTTGGGAGAAGTCAGTCAATCAGCAAGTCAGTCACTGAGTCAGTCTGTCAGTGTCAGTCAGTCAGCTGGTCAGTCAGTCACTCATTCACTCACTCAGTCAGTCATTCACTCAGTCCGTCAGTCAGTCAATCAGTCAGTCAGAATAGATTGTGGAATAGAGCTCTACATTTACTGAGTAGCTCTACTTCAGTACTTGTCAGTGTCACACCATGCACACACGCACTCACACGAATACACACACACATGAACACACACACACACACATACACACACAAAGTAACACACACACAGTACTTAACACACACACACACACAAAGTAACGCACACACACTGAGAATAAGAGGGGGTGGGGTAGGAGAGAGAGAGAGAGAGAGAGAGAGAGAGAGAGAGAGAGAGAGAGAGAGAGAGAGAGAGAGAGAATGACAATGACAATGACAAATTCTTTTATTTCGAGGATAATGAATAAGCACTCATGTGCTTTTTTACATCCAGTCCCCGCCCGTAGGGATACATCTTAATAATAACCCAACACTTATACAGTCTCACAGTAGAAACATGGGAAATAACCCTTTTCAAAGCAGCCGCCCCCCCCCCCCAACAACCCCCCCCCCCCCCCCCCCCCCCCCCCCCCCCCCGAAAGTAAACTAATAAAAGAAAACCCTAAAAACATCCCCCATCACCCACCCCCACCCCCAAAAAAAACAACAACAACCATCCCACAACCAAAACAAGCAAACAAACAAAAGAGAAAGAAAACCAAACCAACAAAAGAAGAAAAAAAGAGAAAAAGAAACAACAACAACAACAACAAAACCAAGAAGAATAACAACCAAACTTAATAAGTCACAAAGATAAACATCTACACATTATCAAATGGTACATATACTTGTTACACATAACAATAAGATATTGAAATAGGGCACTCGTTAAGACTTAAGTGCAGAGGACAAGTCCAATAAGTATTGAAAATATAAAATATGAAACCTTCATCAGGATACACCATAACTATAAGCAAAAAGATAAAAGGTGAGAGAGAGAGAGAGAGACAGAGACAGAGTGTGTGTGTGTGTGTATTTCAAAGATAATATCCAATTTATAATTCCCAAAACAGTACACGATCACCATCAACACTCATTTTTGATTATACTCGTTTCAAATTATATGTCATGATAATGAAATAAACTCAATACTCATATATTCACACAATAAAAACAAGAAACAAAACAAAAGAAGAATCTAAACCTATACAGTCATTGAGGGAGAGAATGTGAGTGAGTGTGTGTGTGTGTGTGTGTGTGTGTGTGAGGGATAATACTAAATATATAGTACTCACAGAGCACACGATCAACAACACCAACACTTTTTAATTATACTCATACAAATTGAATGTCATGATAATAAAAATAAGTGCAATACCCATACACTCACACAATAAAGAGGGGGGAAACCTCAATAAAGTCATAAAAAGAACATCTAAACATTGTAAGTAATAGAGACAATTTTTTTTTTCCAGGATAATGAATAAGTACTCATGTGCTTTTTACATCCAGTCCCCGCCCGTAGGGTCACATGTTAATAATGAACTCAGTACTCATACTTTCAAACAGTAGAAGCAAAAGGGGAAAACTTTTAAAAGAGAGAGAGAGAAGAGAGAGAGAGAGAGAGAGAGAGAGAGAGAGAGAGAGAGAGAGAGAGAGAGAGAGAGAGAGAGAGAGAGAGTGAGTAAAATACTATGCCTACCACACTCTGTGACACAGGCAGGGACGGGTGTGTGTGTGTGTTTGTGTTGGAGGGGGGTGGGGGTGGGGGCAATGCTAAATCAGACAAGACAAGAAACACTACTGAATGACGGAGAAAAGTTGAATCCAATTTCACAGCACACATGCTACTGTGTACGAGAGTAAAATTACCACTATGCAAAGTAGTTGGGTACTTCGAGTTAGAAGAACTAGCAGATCAAAGATTTAGGTTACCAGGATTAAGTCATCACATGCCTGTTTTTAACTCTTCTTTAAACATTCGATCGCAATGAACAAAATAGGAGAATATTCAAAAACATATATACCGTTCATTGTTATCTGTACAGCCTGGGAATATCAGCTGTGAAACGGTCGATAATATTGTAAACTACACATACACATTTCCATTGTTTACATCTGCTTGGCTTTGAGAGAACCACCTTCTTTAGGATCACATGACATCAACTTCCTCTTCCGGTAAAGTCCTTTTCACTGGTTGACGGTAAGGAGGCATGTAGAGTGAACTTGGAAGGATTGTGTATCGAGACAATCATATGTTGAATATTGTTTTCATTTTTACCGAACTATCAAATTATTGTCAATAATACATTGTGTTTTTGTTTTTCAGGTCACCATGGGTCGCCGACCGGCTAGATGGTACGTTTTTACTACTTTTTTTTTCGCTTTGTAATGTAGCCTATTCTGCCCCTCACTGGCGAAGAGTGTAGCTCTAGATTTTCCACATTATTTAGTTGGGTTCCCACCCACAGATATAGGAAGAATTGGCATAATTTTTGGCATTGTAGAACTACTGGTATCAATTCTTTCATTTTGTTGATTTAACACACTTTGTCAAGTTCGTGACGTGTGAGAAAGTAACTTTTGCTGTATAACTACTAGGCCTATGTCTGGTGATATTTTGCAGAAACCTGTCCACAGAAGAAATAATCTTTAAGTAACTTTTGCTATATAAAATAATATAGGGATATTGCTGGAAATATATAATTTTGTCTACTCAAAAGAATAACAAAGCTAGGCCTAGGCCCTAAGCCCATTGTCCCCATCTCATGTCCGGACCTTGTTATGAGGTATTATTAGGTTGGTTTTTTTAAAAGTTTGATGGAAGATTGGTATTCGTTGACTGAAACATTTTATAAAAGAAAAACGGTTAGAAGACTTGTCTAAAAACCTAAATGATTTATTGTTAAAATGGTCTCTGGCAGAATTATAAATTGGGCTTGTAAACATGTTTATTTTACACATGCCTAAATGCTGACCATTAGGCCAATTTGGGGCCTTTCCTTTTCATCATGGCTGCCAGCCAATGATGGCTGACAGTTGGCTGTGTTTTTTAAAGAAGAATAATTCAGTTGCAAACTTGTACACTTTAGAAATGCTCATTATCATTGTTGCTGTTGTTGTTGTTGTTATTATTATGTGCTGTGTGTGCATGTGTATAAATGCGCATGGTATGAAAGCGCATTGAGTCATTGCTTTGAGAAATGTGCTATATAAATGCTATTCATTATTATTATTATTATTACACTTGTTAACCTATAAGGCCTACATTAAGGCTTATGACCTTATGTACAAAGTGTTGAAGAAAGTTTTATTCATTAAGTGCTCAGACAGCAGCTATTGACTTATTTGAGTGTTTAAAAAAAAAAAGGGGGGGGGTCAAGAAAAAAAAAGGAATGATTAGGAATAAACCCAGACATTGAGGTAAACAGAAGACACTGCCTGGGTCATAAACACAATTCCAGGTTGTGCAACATCGTTGATACTAAAAATATACAGAACATGCATGGTATGTTTGCTTTAGCAATTCGATTTGATCATTGAACAATTTGTAAATTAGATGTGCACATGTATGTATGTTGTATCACTGATGGTCATCTGCTTGTAGCTCTAGGTAAAGTTATCCACATTTTCTTTAAGTAGGCCTATTGTAATTTGTGTGCCATATCGTAAAGGGGGATTTTCTATTCTTTTCAGATTGCAACTTACCATGTTGTTATTGTTTTCAGTTACCGGTACTGTAAAAACAAACCATACCCAAAGTCACGCTTCTGCCGTGGTGTACCAGGTATGTCCTAAATTTTATGGGGATGTGAAGTAGACATAACAAAATCAGGTCACATATGTCAAATAAAGTTTGACTTTCATGTGTTCTAGTTTTGGTTATAAAAAAAAGACATCTGAGCACAGTGATTCACGTTGAGATAGACCCACAATTTTATGTAAATAAATATAAACAGTAAATATCTGAAACATTTTAATGTTTTTTATTTAGCCTATTCACTGATAATTCCATTGAAAAATTTCCTTCCATCTAGAAATATGTTTCATCCAAAAGGTTTTTTTAAAGAAAATGGTGTACCTTTTCCAAGGTAATTTTTGTAGGTATCTCAAAATGCTGAACAGTAGTTGTTTTTTGTTGGGGTTTTTTGGTTGTGTTTTGGTCATATTTTTTCACAAAGTGTTACAGTGCCAAACTTGACACTATAAATATAGCTATAGCCTATTGTGAAATCATTGCAGAATGATCTTTTGGTACTTTTGTTTATGGGTTGTTTTTTTCCCTGTTGTTTTAAAGGAGTAAATCTAACCATTCACATTACAGACGCAAAGATCCGTATCTTTGACCTGGGGAGAAAAAAGGCACGAGTGGATGAATTCCCTCTATGCATTCACCTGATCTCCGATGAGTATGAGCAGCTGTCATCGGAAGCCCTGGAAGCTGGACGTATCTGCGCCAACAAGTACCTCGTGAAGAACTGTGGTAAAGATGCTTTCCACCTACGGGTGCGTGTTCACCCCTTCCACATCATCCGCATCAACAAAATGTTGTCCTGCGCTGGAGCTGACAGGTGAGTGGTTCATGCTTTTTTCCCTTCATGGTTTAACCCTAGTGGCGCGGTTCCCGGAATATTCCGGGAAAGGCGGGTCTAGGCTGTGTGGCGGATCCCGGAATATTCCGGGATGACGTGGGTGGTCATAGTTGAAAGCTTACTTTCGCTTTCAAAGGTCAGCCAATGAATGTTAAGGCCGTTGTAGGCCCGCAGAAAGGGGTGAAGGTCGTTTGACACACACAAGCAACGAAGAATCTGATTGGTTAAGAGTGTATTTTAATTTTTTTTCGGACCAGCCGAGATCGTCTTCAACAAAAATGGCGGCCAGCGTTTGCACTAGAATTTCTTCAAGCGTTTTTTCGAGCTTTTTTACAAAATTGACAGCGAGGAGGAGTTTTAGAGGCTGGATTTGGTTGAAATAAACAATGAGAGAGACGATGAGGTAAGGATTGTGGAATATTTTTTAAAAACTTGGTAAAAATCGATCGCGATCGGACTGAATCGAGCGGTGCTAGTTTTGCTGGATGGACTTTTTCGCTACTCGGCGATTTCGACGTCACAGATTGTTTTACTTTATTTTGACGCAACGAGGCTTCGAAATAACTGTTGTTGAGTCAAATCGCTATGCTGCTGAGTACTTTGCATCACATGAAATCAAGCGATCTTTGTATTTTTGTCATAGAAAGCCACCACTTCGCACATTCCGCCATGACGGTCGCGATGGCGTCGATCCTGTCGCTGAACTTTTCCGAGTATTTGGTGACCGATAAAGCGATAAACTCCTTATTTTTTGAAAACTAATGTCAAGAAATAGTGTTTACCTAATCATGACATTTATGCACCGCAAGAACTTTGCTTATCGTGTTAAAATCGATCCGGGGCCCTGACAGTGGAACAATGATCGGTAGTGCGAACATGTTTTTTATTTTTTGATTTTTTTTTACATAATCATAAACACTACACACTATTATAAAATTATACTCATTTAAAAGCATATTATCTCTTCTTTCCAGTGATCTATAGCTTAACACATTTAATTCAGTTTTATATATCAATATCAAGGGTTGTTTGAGCCCACCATGCTCCAAAACAATGCTAGCCAATGTTAATTCAGCCAATAGAAGTGAGGCTTGCTGCTGTTTATTTAGCGCTACTAGGGTTAAGTGTTTGTAATATGACGAGATAATTAGGAACAGTGTCACCAGAAAGTGTCGTCTTTAAAATTTATATTTTGAAGCATGTGTGGTTGTACAATGAAGCAGTTTTTAAGGATTTTAGCACAGAACAAAAATCTTTATCTGAATTATGTCATTCTCAGCGTACGTATGTGTGCACACACACACACACACACACACACAATTTTTATTTATGACGAATTGGATCACGTCTAGTTTGATCAGGCTTTGCCCTTGACTTCCACGAGGAAACATTACCCCTGGATCTCACAAGATGCTTGTTGCAGCTTCCGGGAACTCGATTCCTCTCCCTCCCCTATGTCTGTCGATAATTTTAGCTTTTTGGAACCACGTATCTGGATATAATGGCTTCTTGCTTATTAAAAAAAAAAAAAATGCAAATCAGAAATTTGGGATCAGTGTTGATGTAGGTTTTGTGAGATATTTAAAAAAAAGTTATTTCTTAACCAAGTTTCTTATTCAGTATTCCCTTTTCTCTGTAAATTTTATAATTTTGATTTGCTTTAAATTGAAGAATAAACTTTTAATGCTAAAACAGACTGCCCTTTCTAAGCTTGCTTTCAAAGTGCTGATAGAGACAGTTTTTTTTGTTGGTTTTTGTTTTGCTTTTTTTAAAGGAGGAGAGGAAAACAATTGACCAATATGTAATGTGTTGACAGGCTCCAGACTGGTATGCGTGGTGCCTTTGGAAAGCCACAGGGCACTGTGGCCCGTGTGCACATAGGACAGCCTATCATGTCTGTGCGTGCCCGTGAGCAGCATGAAGCTGCCATCATCGAGGCTCTGCGTCGGCCAAGTTCAAGTACCCCGGTCGCCAGAAGGTGGGTACAGGGTGGGCTTTTGTTGGGGGGGGGGGGTTAGTGGAGGCTAGTGTTTGTGCTAAGTTGTGTTGAAAAATTCCGTTATTTAAAAATATGAATATACATGTATGTCTCTTGTATGAATATACATGTATGTCTCTTGTTTTTCATAAGTGTCTTGTACTTTTTTGTTGTTGTAAATCTTATTGTATACCATTGTCTTTAAATATAACATTATTAATTTTTGTCACATGGGTATATTGTGAATGACCTGAACCATTTTCAAGTTGAAAATCTGCATGTGCTTTTGATAATTTAGTACAAAATCTGTTCAGGTGCAAGAATTCATCTGTACATAGAGTTAACTTGCGTTGCGTCATGTGTTGTCCTTACTCTGTGTGTGTGTAACAAAAGTTTTTGCCATACAGCACTTTCAGATAATGATGACATTGATTTTTTTTTTTTTTTTTCCTTTTCTTGTTCCTCGGCTAGATCTCGGGTTCACCAATGAGGTTTTTGCATATGCAACTTTTTTCCCTCCACCATTTAGGTAGTCCCATTCCCTCTTCAGGGATAGTGTCTAAACATGACACCTGCATGGTTTTTTGGTGGGGTATGTGTGTCATCCATTCCAGCTTGCCTACTCTTCCAAAAGGCGGAATGGGATTTTACATGTGCACAAGATGTTCTGCATTCGATTGCACACGTGGCCTCGGTTTATAGTCTCATCTGAAGGACTCTTGACTTTGAATTCTATTTTTCCCATCAAACTGGGAAGAAAGGGCAAAACTGGGAATTGAACCCAGAACCCCATGATTTACTTGTTGACAGCGAACGTCTTGACCATCCTGCTACCCTTTTTGTAAGGTGTCCCATAACCTATGTGGTCGTAGGGGAGCGAGGCGTTAGAGACATCACTTCTCTAGGGGCCAGCATATTGAGGGCGGCGCCCATCTCTCCCTCGCTGCTTTACTTCCCTGACCCTAAAGAGGGCAGGTACCCATTTACAGCTGGGTGAACTGGGGGAACTCTACTGAAACCAAGGCGAGCAAACGGTCACCCATCCAAGTGGTAACCACGTTTGACGCTGCTTAACTTGGCTGGGGGAAAGCGAGTGCTCTGACCACTGAGCTATCCCGTCCCTTCTTGACATGATCTAAAAAGCTTTTTAAGGTTCTCACTGGCTTGTTTTTGTATGTTCCTCATTGGCCCTTGATGCAGCCGTCCCTGTTCTGTATCATTTGTGATCAGTGGGGCTGCAAATGACCCAGACTAATTTTAACTGTTGGATGTGTTTTCAGATCGTGTTGTCCAAGAAGTGGGGCTTCACCAAATGGCCACGAGAAGACTATGAGAAGATGCGCGCTGACGGCATTCTGATCCCTGACGGTGTCACCGTTCAGTACAAGCCAAACAAGGGGCCTTTGATCCATTGGAAAAACCGCCAGGTTTCCAGCCGCTAGTGACCATTACACAAAACTGTTGCTGTCAAAGAGCAAACCAGGACTGAAAATAAAAACAGTTGATCGGTCGCACTTGCTTTTGTTATTGTTGTTGTGAATGGCTGGGGTATTTTTGGGTTTTGTTCATTCTACTGATGTGGTTATTCCTTCCAAGTCTACAGAGGGATTAGGTTAGGGTTCATGTTTTTGTTTTAAAGTGTGGGTGAACCTACACGTTACAGAGGGGTTTATTTGTGCCTCTGCTTGCTTAGGGCAAAGCGGGTTGACCTGAACCCACACCTCCTCAATGAAGTGTTAAAACAGTTATCAGATAGGGTGGGTCCCGCTGAATGCAGAGGACTGGGACTACAGCAGAGCCCAAAATTATTGTCTGGTGTTAGCATGACATTCTGCAAGTCGGCTTCTGTTTTTTTCTTACTGGAAAAGAAGAACCTGGTTTGGGGGAAGGTTGGGTTCAGTGCTTGTGGCTCTGCAGGAGGTTAGCCTGCTAGCAGACCTCGGCAAACATATTGCAACTTCAAAGCAGCTGGGTATTTTTCTGTTACCATAATGCATCAGACGCTGACATGAATTACAGGGTCTTTAAGGTGCATATTTGATCTGCATAGGAATAAATACACGAAGGGGAACTATGGCACTGGCAGGTCTGCACTTTTAGCTGACCTGGGAGATTGTATAATCCCCAACCTTTATTCACAAGGTGCTGCTGCCGAGATTGAAACGCGCAACTTCATTGACCCACAGGCTGAATGGTCCTAACCACTTGGCTTTAGTGTCATCCATCAGCAAGATGGCTAAATATGCAGAGCAAGAATTGAAACTAGCCCTGGCGCAAGTAATTCATAATCAGTGTGACTTAAAATTTTTTTTTTTTTTAAAAACAATACCGGTATGTGGGTTGACATTGGAAGATTTAAGCAGAATGAAACAATATGCTTGAAACTGTCATGACATTGCTGCGGGTGTCAGTGCAGCATTTCATATCTCGATCTCGGAACAACAGCTTTCAAGCAACGTGCCAATACTGCCTCTTTCACTATGTACGTCTGCTTTGTCACCATTTTCATCATGAAAATTAGTTAACTGGTTGTGATGTAAGAAAAGCATGCATAAACTGTGACAATTCACAATTTTTTTCACAATTTACAATGTTTTATTCCCATTAACTCTGTGAGCTATAGAGAAACAAAAAGCATACATATCAGTACATGAATGATGGGGATAAAGAGAAAGCAAAACACAAGTATAAAAGGGACAATAGTAATGGTAATTAGATGTGGTTATACATGGTTAAGTTTGATGCACACTGGATGGATGGCAATTTAGTCAAGTACTTCAGGAAGTATACAGATATCTGAAGTGATGAAAGAGCAAGAACAACACAAACAAGGTCATATAAATGATAGGAGAAATGAGCCAACAACAGAATAAAGCATCGACATCATGGATCAAAATATTGGGAGGAAACAAAACCAAAAAGCTTAGAATAATAGAATCGTTCAAGAATATAAATATAGAACCACAGTGGATTTTAATCCCCCAACTACATGAATACAAGTCGGACTGGACAGGGAAGAAGTCACACTAAAGTAGAAAATAGATAAAAACAGCTTATGACTAGAAAAATGAATAACAGTGTAGAGCAAAAACAAAATGATAAATTGTTATGTATGTATATTCTGAAAAAAATGAATGGGAGAAACATTTTCAGCAACTGACGGTTAACGGTTAGAAACATTTGAAATTCAGCTAGCAGTACAAGTAACTTCCCTTGGACAACACAAGTATTTGATTTTTTATTTTAACGTGGTATGAATAATTACGACTGCGTTTTAAGTTGCAGTAAGTGTCACATGAATAGCTATGACACAATGCCAATGAGTTTTTAATGGAGGTGAGGTCTGACCAGTGAAGTGACAAATGACTTGCTTCAGGCGCCAAGGATTGGACTAAGCTGGCAGTAGGTTTAAAATTGAGTCGAGTCTACTTCCCATGTCCAAATTATCTAAACGGCAGACATTTAAGGCAAGAAAGTTAACACAGTAAAAATGAAACTACCAGAGACAGAGAAATTCATATAATGCTATATCTTGCAAATATTGGGTTTGGAAGTGAAATTCAACCTATTCTTAAACAAGCAACCAATCACAGTTTTTAACAAAATTCAAATTAACACACGCACACACACAAAGTTAATGGTAAGCAAATTGTCAGATAGGTGAGATTTTACCATCGGCAAACCTCGAAGGTCTAACAAGGAACTACAAAAAACCAAACTTTAGCATTACTGTCATGTTCAATACACAGATAGAAGAAACATAGCAAGTATTATTTGGTGTTGATGACAAACTTGATATTCATTGATTTGGCACTGTATTTTTTCTCTTGTTTGCTCTAACCCTCTGTAATCCTGCTTATTTGCTGTCATTGTAAGGCTGTCTGTTGCCTAGAACAGGGGGCATTCAGTGGTGCCTATCCTGATCAGACTTAATGCAGGGCATCACCAAGTAAGCCGCCCTTAGACATCCAGTAGCAATACATCATTTTCAGCAATGGTAAGATTCTGAGTAATTGGCGGTTTTTACTCATTATCAAGGTAGCCGCAGCATTCTGATTTTCGGAATGCATGCTGGGTATTTTAGCTTCCCTAACCCACAGAAAGCTGACATGAATTACAGGATTTTTAATATGCATATTTTGACGTTCTGCTTGTGTATAATATACATAAAGCGAATTAAGTAAAAGCACTGGCAGGTCTGTACTTAAAGTTGATCTGAGAGATCATAAAAACTCCCACCCTTGCTTCACCTGACCCCACCAAGATTCGAACCCACAACTTCATGGACTATGAGATTGAAATCGAACAGTCTTAACCACTCGGCAATAGCGTCCTTCAAAACACATTAAATTCTCCCAGGGTAAGTGCTAGTTGCAGATTTGGGCCTGCCTTGCCAGCCTAGGCAACTGTTGAACCTCTGAGATGTGATGCCATTACTGGCATTTCATTTAACATAACTAGCGCAGTCATTAAGCCCAGAAAACAAAAACTGTCACAGACGTAACTTCACTGTTGCCAGTTCTTCCCACTCCCAAGTCAGATTTTCATTAAGTCGGATTTTTTCCCCACCGATACCAGGCATTAATATCAAATAACATGAAAAAAACCCAAGTCCTCTTTCTCAAGGGACATAATTACTAATTTTCTTAGAAACAGGTGTAAAGAACGATTTGTCCCTCTTGAGTCTTGCACGAGTTTGTGTTAGGGGAGACTGTGTGTGTGGGGGGGGGGTTGCGAGATAAAATTTCTAAATAATGGGCTGTGACCTCAAGCTGCCGGAAGTCAAGCTGTTACCGTTTCCGCCATGGCTGCCTTTTGTTTTTCCCCCACGCCTTTTCTGGTCAATTTTCCAGCTTCCGCCCTCCTCAGTATTCCTGACAGGTGACAAGGCAGCGGTCCCTTTCGTTGCCAAGTGTATTGGCATCAGTCACAGGGATGACATTTACGTTACCTTGCGCTGTTCGGCAATAAACCTGTTCCATGTGCACGTGCAGTGTTCAATTGTTCTCTGTTTTTAGGTTTGGTGGACTGGGTGTCCTGAAGTCAGTGGATCTACTATGGCTGTTTTTATGCATTATCTATTAAGCTGGGTTTGTTTGTTTTTGTATGTTTTTTTGGGTGTTGTTGTTGTTTTGTTTTTACTTTTGCTTGCTTCTGAAGGCTGTTGTTCCTGGTGGTGGTGTTGGTGGCGTATGGGTGTTGGAGTTCCAGGAACTGCATTTAAGTTTTATTGTATTGACCTAACAGTCAGTATTAACATCTTTTTTCTTTCTTTTCTTTTTTATTATTTTTCTTTAATCAGGAGGCAGCATGGGAGATACACATAAGCCCACATCTGACGACCTGTTGCTGCTTCATTCTGATGACCTTTAAAAGATGTCAGTTTGGTTTTTTTTGTTTGGGTGGTTGGTTGGTTGTTTTTGTGTGTGGGGGTGCTGCCTCGTCTTTTTTCTCTCCTGTCTGTTTTCCTGCTGCTTACCTCCGTTTCTCCACCCCTGGCAGGCATACCCAGACTCATCAAAGTCAGACGGCCACATGAAGCGATGTTAGGCCTCTGCAGGGCCACCAGCCAAAGGGGACTGCACAGCTGCTGGGTCACTTTAGTGGTGTTTAGTAGTGCATTTACTGAGTTAATAATACGCAGGATCTCGCTTACTAAGTCCCCTACTGACGACAATGATAACTAAGTCGCGGAATCAGACTGGATGAGAGGCCCACCCGGGGTGGTCACCATCACAAGGTTCCCGTGAATCTCCAACCCCGAGGGCTTGATGTCAGCTTACTTAGGTCTGATCTTTTACAATGCAGATGTCCAGTTTTGTGTGAGAATGATTGCCTCACTTGATGGTAATAACCGTTTTGTTGCATGTGTGCATGCACACACATTCACTTACATTTAAATCCTGTTCCGCTTTAGGAAAGAGTATGCCGGTGGGAACAGATGACAGAATTTAGAAAACTCCATACACACGGAGACTGGATGTAAAAAACACACACGAGTGCTTATTCCATTATCCTCGATGTAAAAGAATAAAAGAACAGAAATAAAAAGAAAACTTGCACACACGAGCGTATATGCGCGCCGCCACCACCACCACCACTACGAGCATAATTATGTGCACGCACGCACGCGCGCGCGCGCGCACGCACACACACACACACACACACCATACACACACACACACACACACACACACACACACACACACACACACCACCACCACCACCACCACCACCACCAAGAAGATCAAATATGCCGTTTAAGATCCCATGGTTCATGTCAGCGCCAGTTTGGTGTCTTACAGAAACACAGACATACCCAGCATGCAACCTGTACAAGGAGAGGGACAGGGTCCGCCAGGCTCAGCTTGCCCAAGAGACACAGCCTGCAGTGCCAGAATGACGCCTCACAGAGTTAATAATAATAATAAAATAAATGGAATTTATATAGCGCTATATCTTGCAAAAAGAAATCAAAGCGCTTGCATTCAAAACACCCCTACACATACAATCAATAACAATTAACAGAGTTAACAAATTCAAATGCACATACACGCGCGCGCGCACGCACGTACGCACGCACGCACGCACGCACACACACACACACACACATACACACACACACACACACACACACACACAGGTTATACACTTTGGCAGGGTGATGGGATTTTGGCTGTTTTAGGCAGGGATAGATTTGAGATGAAACAAGAGGGGAAAAATCAAATTTGGAATAAATATGGCTGGATTTGAAAGTGTCATAAGAAGGCTTTTGGCGAAGGGAGAGAGAGAGGTCATTCCAGATCATGGATCAGAAACAGAGAAAGAGGGAGTTGAGGAAGAGAAGGAGAGTTCACTGATTTCAAGTTTGATTATTCTACACACTTCAGACATTCACTTGTCTGAATACCAGAGATAAAAATCAAATCTGAGCTGAGTGACATTCAGTTGTAATTATTCTACATAATCATCGGGATGATCAAATTATGAACTGAAAGTAGTTAAAAACCACGTTTTCTTCCTCCTGCGATAATTATCTAGTCACTAATTTTCTTCTTTGCCAGTGAATGGTTAGTTATCTAAATTTTTTAAAATAAAATGTATCATTTTATCATTTTAAAAAATGTAGCAAGTTAGGACAGATGAAATGGAAATATTACATCATGATGTTTACAAGTGTACGGAAAGGCTTCTTCCAAAACTGATTGAATAAATGTTCACTAATTTTGCTCCTGAAAAGTAGAATTTTGAGTTTTAAAAATTTGACAGTTTACCTAGGCATCTTAGTTGTGATAAATTGTCTATGACTGAATGGAAGTTACTATAGGGAAGTTACTATTGTTCTATAACTCTTTCATACGTTTGTCGTTAATGAACTCCTCCGTCACGTGCCATCTCCATGAAGCCTACTGAATCTGTCACGCGGCCAGTTCCCACTCCTTTGCACTCCTCAGTCAACGATGTCTCTTAATTTCAAAGACTGCACCAGGTAAACCTGGACACAGAAGAAGACCTTACTTTATAAAGTGCGTAACAATCTTTGATGGAATCAATCAGTAGGTATAAAACTAAACAAAACAACCGGGTCTAAAGAGAGAGGAAATATTCTGGTATTCCGTTTTGATGAAGTCTTTTATGCAAGTTATTGTCAGGCGAAGTGTCAGGAGAGAGAGAGAGAGAGAGAGAG
This sequence comes from Rapana venosa, assembly GCA_028751875.1. Classification (NCBI taxonomy): domain Eukaryota; kingdom Metazoa; phylum Mollusca; class Gastropoda; order Neogastropoda; family Muricidae; genus Rapana; species Rapana venosa. Next base: position 69,100,233 of record CM054135.1, read on the forward strand.
AGAGAGAGAGAGAGAGAGAGAGAGAGCGAGAGAGAGACAGACAGACAGACAGACAGACAGATAGGCAGACAAACAGACACAGACAGACAAAAGACAGTGATGGTTACAGCGCTGAAAGTCGAGCTTTACTGAGACAGCTTCCATTACATTAAAAGAAAAGATACCCCCCAAAAGAAACTGAAACAAGGAAAAGAGTGAAGGAGGGTTCCTGCTAGCACCACAAGGGGAAAAAAAGCAACACGGTTTCTGATCGATATCCAGAAAATCAGAGGCACTGGGGTGTCACGCCTCTCAGATTACCTCTCAGCCCTAAAAAACACACCGTTATAGCCTTTGCCCAGTTTTGTCAGGAGGCTCCGGCTGGCTCCCTTGAAAGCCTTGCTGAGCAGTAATAAAAAATAGAGCTTCCTGCATCATTCCTCCAGAGAGAGAGAGAGAGAGAGAGAGAGAGAGAGAGAAGAAGAGAGAGAAGAGAGAGTAGAAGAAATGAATGAATGAATGAATGAATGAACATTTTTATTGAGGTGGCTTTTTTCATCCAGCCCTCAGTCCAAAAAAAAGAAGAAGAAAGTAAATCAATCAACCAGTCGTTCAGTTAAACAAACAATAAATGAAACATCTACATAATTAGGTATAACGTAAACATGCATAAACAAACAGAATAGAGACAGTATACGCCGGATAGATATGAGAGAGAGAGAGAGAGAGAGAGAGAGAGAGAGAGAGAGAGAGAGAAGAGAGAGAGACAAGAGAGACAGAGAGAGAGAGAGAGAGAGAGAGAGAGAGAGAGGAGGTGCGTGCTGCATTTATCATTTTGAGAGAGAGAGAGAGAGAGAGAGAGAGAGAGAGAGAGAGAGAGAGAGAGAGAGAGAGAGAGAGAGAGAGAGAGAGAGAGAGAGGAGAGAGATGTGGAGGAGTTTCTGGATTAATTTGTTCCCCAAGCTGAATGGAGGAGTTGCTCAAGATTGAAGAAAAACAGAAGTGAAGAAGAAGAAGAAGAAACTGACAAAAATACAAATCGAGAGAACGGGGAGAGAACTTCAGTCACTGTTGACTCAGACTGTGAGAGCCAGAGAGTATACAAGCAGACTGTCAATGGTGGGTACGAACATGAAATTTAGAAGGATAAAAGAGTACTAACCAACTAACTAACTAACTAACTAACTAACTAACTAACTAACTAACTAACTAACTAACTAACTAACTAACTAACTAACTAACTAACTAACTGACTGACTGACTGACTGACTGACTGACTGAAGGATAAAAAAGTACTCACTAACTAACTAACTAACTAACTAACTAACTAACTAACTAACTAACTAACTAACTAACTAACTAACTAACTAACTGACTAACTAACTAACTAACTGACTAACTGACTAACTGACTGACTGAAGGATAAAAAAGTACTAACTAACTAACTAACTAACTAACTAACTAACTAACTGACTGACTGACTAACTAACTAACTAACTAACTAACTAACTAACTGACTGACTGACTGACGGACTGACTGACTGACTGACTGACTGACTGAGATGGTCCTCGAAATAAAAGAGTCATTGTCACTGACCGACCAAACGACCAACCGACTGACTGACTGACTCACTCACTCACTAACCAACTTACTTAACAAAACCAAAACAAAATAAGGGGGGAAAACCCCAACCTGACCAGTTGTGTGCGTAGATTGCAAATAGGAAGTAGATCTGTACGGTCTATCATTAGTTTGTAAAGTATTGAACTGTAGTGCAAGTATGATTTCTTTGTCTTAAAAAAAAATTCAACAGCCTACAGATTCAAAATATCTTAATACGTGGTTGCTGGTCTGATCCAATGAATAGAAAATAATTATTTCTTTCCCCCCTAAAAATCATGTATG
>CM054135.1:69107117-69109617 GCA_028751875.1 Rapana venosa
TTATATGGTAATGGAATAAGCACTTATGGCTTTTTTTTTAAACCGCCCCTATGTAAGCGGTTTTGTAAATTGCATCTTCGACCAGACAAGGCCTCTCATCAGAAGGAACACAGATTAACGTTGCCTCAAACGTTCCCCCTGCGACTTCCACACCGGGACCTCGTTTAACAAACTCACCAAAGGACTAAGAGAGTAGAGGAAGGGGAGGGGGTGCCTGGGAGCAGAGACGGGACCAACCGAACAGAGGCTTTTAGTTTAGTGCCAGAGCAGACAAGAAGACGATAAGAGCGGTGGAAGGATAAAGAATGAGAACATGACAGGGTGTAGCACGTTACTAAGAAGAGTACACCGGCGTCAAACCGGCCGAGAGTACAGACACCTGCAGGTTGGCAGGTAATTTGAGCAACGCTCAAAGTCGCATCCGTTTAGTGGATGACGCTCAACTGTGTGGTCCCAGTCTTCCCACTGAGCCCACAGCACACTCACTCTGGGTAGGAGCCGGGCGGAGTCCGAAAAATCCCTACGACTCTTATGGGAATCGAACCCGCGACTTTCCAGTCCGTAACCCAAGGCGCTAACCACTGCGCCATGGCGGCTGGTTGGTGTCGTGTTTAGACATTATCCACGAAGTCGGTATGCAGCTACCTTATTGGTGGGCTGAAACGGTCGCATATGCAAATATCTCACCATTGATGAACCACAGATCTCTAGCAGAGGATCGCAGGCAGGGAGAGAGAGCGACAGAGATAGAGGGAGGGAGGGAGGGACAGACAGACAGACAGACAGATAGACAGACAGACTCATTTAAAAAAAATTATTTATACTGAGGATAATGGAATAAGCACTTATGTGCTTTTTTTTTCACATCCAGTCCCCATGTGTATGCGGTTTTGTAAATTGTCATCTGTTCCCACCAGCACACAATAGCCTACTCTTCCGAAAAGCGGAACAGGACTTAACGTGTGCGCAAGATGTTCTGCGTGCGTTCGCACACGGGACCTCGGTTTATAGTCTCATCCGAAGGATAAGAGGAGGAGAGAGAGAGGAGAGAGAGAGAGAGAGAGGAGAGAGGAGAGAGAGGGGGAGGAGAGAGAGGAGGGAGGGGGGGGGAGGGACAGGGAGAGAACAGACAGACAATAGGCAGACAGACAGATATAGAGACACAGAGAACACAGAGACACAGACAGACAGATACAGAGGACAGGATGAGAGAGAATAAAAAAAAAAGAAAGAGAAGACGAGAGACATAGAGAGACAGAGACATACAGAGACAAACAGCCAGCCAGCAGACAGACACAGTCAGACAGACAGACAGAACTTAGAGAGTAAAAAAAAAAAGAAAGAAAGGCGAAGAAAAAGAACAGAAAAAGAAAAGAAGAAGAAGCAGGGCAGAAGGAGGAGGCAGTGGCGTGCCTGTTGATGGAGCGGTGATTGTGCAGCTGGGTGGGATTAGTACTGGCGCCTGCCCGACATCAAAGGGGCCGCCGCCACTTCAAAGAGAAAGCGACACCCCGCTCTCTGCCGCTTGTTAGTTAGTTACCCCACTCACTACACCTGACCCCCCTCCCACCCACCCCTCCCCCCACCCTCCAATCTCTTCTAACCCCGCCCCCCCCCCCCCCCCCCCCCCATCTCTTCTACCTTTTCCCCTATCTCTTCTACCCTTCCCACTTCTCCTCTCTTCTCTTGTCTTCTCTGAAAAGGAAGTTTATTCAGTATAGGCCATAGGCCCTTCTGAATGGGGGCACAGATAAACATCGCACACAAGTCACACAAAAACATAATCGCCACGAAATATTACATAAAAGGAGTTTACAAACGTCACTTTCTATCCACTTTTTTTTTTCAATTTCAATTTCATCTCTTCTCTTCACTTCTCTTTTCTCTCCTCTTCTCTTCCCTACTGTCCCGTCCTCTCCTCTCTTCCTTCTCTTCCCTTCTCTTCTCTCCTCTTCTCTTCTCCTGTCTTCCATTCTCTTCTCTTCTCTTCTCTCTCCTCTCTTCCCTTCTCTTCTCTTTTTTTCTTCTCTTCCCTTCCCCTCTCCTCTCTTTTCCTCTCCTCTCTTCTCTTCCCTTCTCTTCTCTTCTCCTCTCCTTTCTTCTCTTCCCTTCTCCTCTCCTCTTTTCTCTTTTCCTATCTTCCTTCTCTTGTCTTTCCTTCTCTTCTCTTCCCTTATCCTCTCCTCTCTTCTCTTCTCCTGTCTTCCCTTCTCTTCTCTTTTCTTCTCTTCTCTTCCCTTCTCCGCTCTACTTTTCTCCTGTCTTCCTTTCTCTTCTCTTCTCTTCTTCTCTCCTCTCTTCTCCTCTCCTCTTTTCTCTTTCCTTCTCCTCTCTTCTCTTCCCTTCTCCTCCTCTCTTCCCTTCTCCTCTCCTCTCTTCTCTTCTCTTCCCTTCTCTTCGCTTCTCTTCCCTACTGTCCTCTCCTCTCTTCTCTTCCCTTCCCTTCCTTTTGCTTCCCTTCTCTTCTCTTCTCATCTCTTCTCCATCCATACATTATCTG
>CM054135.1:69114617-69124617 GCA_028751875.1 Rapana venosa
TACTCCGGGGCTGCAAGCACTACAGAATTGTAAAGCCACATTTTCCTAGAATTTATTAGGAAGTGATCGTTCACGATTGTATCCTAATGTACGCGTGCGCGCGCGAACGCGCGCATGTGTGTGTGTGTGTGTGTGTGTGTGTGTGGACGTCTCTGCATAAATATTGGTGCACGTGTCTGTGCATGTGTGTGAGTCCGTGCGTTTATGAATAGGCAGACGACGAAATGAAAGGAGAATAACATACCGATGGAGAAGAGAGGTGTGGTGCTGGTGGTGATGGTGGTGATGGTGGTGGTGATGGGGAGAGTAGCGGGGTGAGGGGGAGGAAGAAGGGGAAGAAGGGGGGGGGGGAGGAGGTCAGAGAGTGCAGCCGATATTGAGGTAGGTAGGATCAGACATCGCGGGGAACCTTTGTGGCCCCTGTCACTCACAAACAACATCAAAGCCTCACCCCCCCCCCCCCCCCACACACACACATTTCCCTGCCTCTATGTTCTCTCCCCATCCCTCTCCCTCTCCTCTCTCCCTCTTCTCTCTCCACTGACCGACCCCTGCTTCTTTGCTCCCCTGTCTGTCTGTCTGTCTCTTCTCTGTCTCTTCTCACTCTCTGTCTGTCTGATTGTCTGTCTCTCTGTCTGTCTGTCTGTCTGTCTGTCGGTCTGTCTCTCTCTCTCTCTGTCTGTCTCTCTCTCTCTCTCTCTCTCTCTCTCTCTCTCTCTCGCGCGCGCGCGCGCGCACGTGTGTGTGTGTTGCACGCATGTATATACCAGCGTTTGTGTGTCGGTATCTCTGTGTGTGTGTTTATGCAATGGTCTGTGTCAGAGTGTGAACAATATGTTTTGTATATATGTTTACCGTGCCACTTCCCTCACCCACTCTTGCCGCCGCCCCCCCCCCCCCCCCCCCCCCTTTCTCCCAACATTCTTTGATCCACAGGAAAAAAAGACCAGGTGAAAAGTAATGCATAAAGGAAGGCTAGTTTCTTTGAAATCAGTTAGGATTCCGAAGTTAAAGATATTTCAGAGGCCTAGAGGAGAGGGTAATAGCTCGCATCAAACACATGCATTCAAACTGGAAAATAGTGTTAACAGACATATTGCTCTTCAAGATACTCAGCCTTTCATCTAATACAGCAGTCTAGTAGGCTACGGTATTTTTTCTTCTTCTTTCTCTCGTTCTTTGGTTAGAGATTCCAGGTTCACCAATGATAACATTTTGCGTATGCGACCCTTTTCCCCCACTGTTTGGGTAGCGGCATTCCGACATCAGAGGCGATGATGTCTTAATACATCAGTGTGGATGCCTTTTTTAAATGTCAAGATAAAAGTTTGGGTATCCCTTTCTGTCCTCAACGAATGTCTTGCTATTCCTAAAGGCCGAACAGGTTTTAAGGTGTGTACGAGATGTTCTGCTTGCCGTGTACACACAGGTCCTGGTTTATAGTCTCATCCCATGGGCTTCTAGGGGAGTGGAGTTGGTACTGATGTTAACTCAGGGGGGAAAAGCCCGCCTGGCTTAAACCTGTGCCACCCCTGAGATGGCAAGGTCAAAGCTCTAACCACTAGGCTAACCTCCCCCCTCCCCTCCCAGTCTGGTATAAATGTATAGCTGTAAAAAACAACAACCCAAAGTGCTTTGCCATCTACACTGCTGCCAAAATAACACACAGGGGAGGAGTAGGGAGAAGATGGGATCAGTGGTGGTGGGTGCATCAAACTTCAGTATCCTCTTTGAATTTGGATAGGACCATCCACGTTGTCAAAGTAGCATGGGTCAGTAAAGGCCTGCATCAAGGTTAATCATGGCTCATCAACCTTCTGCGATGCTTTTACAGAATGGCGAATAAACATGCAAAGAACCATGCTTGAACCATGTTGTAAATGCATGCATGGGTAGGCATGACATACACAATCGAACACACTGAACTATAGATTCACACACACATACACACACACTCTATTCATGATTTCATACTCATAACCATGCTTATATTTATCTGTTGTATGTGTTAATGCTATGTATGGGAGAGGGAGGGTGTGTGTATGTGCTTTACTTGCATAGTAAATGCTTTGAGTTAAAAAAAAACAAGAACCAAACCAATTTTTATACATCAATGTAGAAAACATCCTAATCACTCAGACACTAGACCATTTACTTGTCAGGGCGTTTTGGCATCACGTCTATTTCTGTAACTCCCTGCTCCTTTCCACAGGCTCCAAGGCAATGCTGATTTCATACAGAATACAGACTGTGCAGAAAGGACAAACATCACTGCCTGGCTGCTGCTGCCATGTCTTTGAAATGGCCAGGCAGTGTGGGACCCAGTCAAAGGGTAGCCAGTGCTGTGTGCAGTGTGCAGGCCAGTGCTGTGTGCAGGCCAGTGCTGTGTGCAGTGCAGGAGAGACAAAGCTGGGGAATAGTGGGATCAATGGCGCAGTGAAAGGCAGGAGATAAAGAAAGCCATAGGGGAAAAACCCCCCAGCATAAAAACATTCTGCTGAGCCCCTGGGAGGACTGGTGACGTAACAAAGGGGAAATGTCAGAGAGAGGTTATTGATTCTGACCATGTCACCAAAGGTTTGAGTGATATTGCAGAAATGCCCTTGTTGACCCCTGGGTTTTCATTATTTGGCTCACTTTGTGACTGTCCCTACTCTGTGTGTGAGTGTGTGTGTTGTGTGTGTGTGTGTGTGTGCTGTGGACATGTGCCCAACTGATAGAGATATGATCAGTGTGTGTGTGTGTGTGTGTGTGTGTGTGTGTGTGTGTGTGTGTGCTGTGGACATGTGCCCAACTGATAGAGATATGATCAGTAACATGTAGCCTGCTCACTGTCAGTGTGTTTTATTTTTGTATCTCAATCACCTGCGCCTTCTCCTCCCAAACTCACATAAGCAGACTGACTTTTCAGTGCAGTGATAATTCATTTAACAACATGTTTTATCTCTTCAGTTTTCCCTATTCTTTTTTCCCATGGAATTGACTGTGTCTTGTTAAACTGCTAGTTTCTCGCCTATATGTTTCAAATGCTGCATTGATAGCTGTTTTCTGCATTCCTTTGAGATAGATATGATACATTATTGTATAGATTTACTTGATCCCATGACGGCATGTTGAATATTATTTTCATTATCTTTGAAATAACTGGCCGTTGCTCTTTCCCTGTTTCTGGTCCATCCACCTGGAATGATCTCCCTCTTTCACTTCGCCAAAAGCCTTCACTTGATACCTTCAAATCCAGCCTCAAGACGCTCTTATTTCCTACCTGACACTTTCCCCTCATATCTGTTCCTACTTTTCAACAGCATCCTTCCTCACCACCTAAGTGTGTGTGCGTGCGTGCGTGCGTGCGTGCGTGCGTGCGTGTGTGTGTGTGTGTGTGAGTGTGTGTATGTTTGTGTGTGTATGTGCATAAATTTGAAATGTCTTATGTTATTTGAGGAAAGTTGCATGCCTGTAAATGATTTCAGTGCAAGCGCTTCGATTTGTTTTGAAGAATTCAGGGCTATTAATTCAGTATTATTATTATTATTATAGTAGTAGTATTATATTAGTATTATTTATTTTATTATTATAATATACATTTTATGATTTTGATTATTTAACTTCTTTTCTTATTGTATCTAGAGGTTTCCAATATGAAATTGGCAGTTGAGCTTTGGGAGTTAGAGAAACACCCCAAACTGTGTATTTTGTGAGATAATTAAAATTATCAATATGTATGACAAGCTGGACTTGTATTGAAAATAATAAATACTGCTCTGTGTGTGTGTGTGTTGTGATGTGTGTTGTGTGTGTGTGTGTGTGTGAGTGCTTGCGTAAACGCATGCGTGTATGCGTGTGTGCTTGCATGTGTGTGTGAGTGCGTGGGTGCACGCGTGCGTGTGTGTGTGTGTGTGTGTGTGTGTGTGTGTGTGTGTGTTTGTGTGTGCGTGTTGTCGGCTTATTAACATACTTATTGCTCAATTTATCTATTCATCTATTAATATGTACATATAAAGATAATTTACTATTACCTGAAGAGGGATGGGTTTCACCAAAATCAGCTTGCCCACAACCAACAGGCTGCCTGAAAAATTCAGTGCACTGCATCCACATCTCCTCTGGCAGTTAAGAGAGAAGTCAGATCAAGTATTGCACAGGTTTACTTATAAATGCATTTTTTTTGCAATGCTGTAAATTGGTGTAGGTGGGTTTTTATGGGTGTGTGTGTGTGACATAAGACCTGGGAGAAATTCAGTTTGACAGACACTTTTTAATCAGCTGAAATTGGAGGAAGAGAAGCAATACTGCTGTTTAATTCAGTGCAGGACAGGACAGGAGAGTGAGAGGCTTGGTTTGGGTGTACAGGTCTTTGCTGGTGGCTTGGGAAGCCAATCCTCCTATACCTTCCATGCTGCTTGGTACGTGACTTTATCCATCTGACTGGTGCCACCACAGTTTCGTGTTTTTTGTTTGCAGTTTTCTTTGTCTTTCTCTGTTGTGCTATTTCATGAACACAGTTGGGTTGTTTTAAAAAGAAATACTGTGTACATGAATGTACTCACAGACACACAGATAATAATATGTATATATATATAATATATTATCTGTAATACATTATATATATTATGATATATATTATATTATATTAGTATATATTCATCAGGGTGTTTGTATGTGTGTGCATCCTTGTACTCTTGTGCACACGTGCTTTCGCACGTGCATGCCCACGCACATGCGCCCACACATGCACGGGTGTGTGTATATGCACTCACACACACACATGCTTGTGCATGTGGTGTAACAGATTTGTTTTGGCCAAATAAACAGGGGCAACTTTTGTGGTCAGAAGAATATGTGGACAAGCACAGCATTTCCAAAACATGTCCACCCCTTTCCTAACTAGTAAATCCTGCCAACTGGAAAACATGGAAGAAGGCAGTTTGAGGAGGGATGGGGAGGGAGGAATCTCTAGCTCTTAGCCCTGACTGCTGAGGCATTATCTAAACTTGATGACAAAGTGCCAGAGCGACAATGTCGGCAGTGCAATTCAATTTTTGGAGGCACATGCTGAACTAGATTGCAGAGCAGAAAACTGTAATCTGGGGAATATCAGGATCAATGACATCGTAGGGAGAAGGAGATGAAGCAAGGGCTCAAACTGCTTGGTTTTGTTGGTGGGGGAGGGGCAGGGGGGAGGGGGGGGGGGGGTTGGCTAATTTAGGGGATGTCACAAAGGAAAGCAGCTTCAGACCTCTGCCATTGATTCTCTGCACGTCACCGGGGGCCTGGCTGAACCCTAGACACTGCCTGCCTCAGTCTGTGGCTGTTTGGGCTTTGTTTGTTTGTTTGTTTGTTTGTTTGTTTTGATGCAAGCTGTTTTTTGTGTGTGCTTTCAAGAATGGGAGGGGGCAAGGGATGGGGTGGGAGCAGAACCAGGATAAAAAAAATTCTATGCTGTGGATGTGCACTGACTGACATATTTCTGCTTTTATTCATGGTTGTGTGTGTTAAAAATTTGCTATTTTGTTTATTTGTTTGTATTTCGTTATTTTTGAGCGTGAAAATAAGAGTAAATAGCACCACCATCATAAAATCCATGTTGAGATTGTCATTGTCGTTGTCATCATTATTGTTATTATAATCAAACAGAAGGACAGAGACAAAGAGACAATGCTTCTTTTGGAAAAGTTCTTCTTGCAGTTGGGATTTCTTTTTTGTCTAGCATGTGTGCGTGTGTGTCAGTCAAAGTCAAAGCTTAACTTTTATTTTCAGATGGTACATTAACTAAGGAATTCATTTGCTTTTTTCTGGCCATTCATTTACTCCCCCCATCCTTCCCCCGACTAAAAACAGTTACAAAAAGTACAATGTAACCAACCAAACAAAAAAGCACAATCACATACACTGAAGATAACAAAACAAGAGAAAAAGGGACATATAGTAAGAAATAAAAATGTGGAGTGTATAGCACATAAAAATTTTACTCCTAACACTTTTGTTCTTGAATGGAATCCATATAAGGCCTTGTTTAATGATCGAAATTAAGTATTTCAATGTCTGTTGAAAAATCATATTGTGCAATGATCATGTTTTATGTTGCATGGCAGTCATCATAACTTTATAATTTAGAACCTTCATAGAAAAATGTATAATAACCCATATAAAACATACTATCTCTGTTGTGACCTCTGTCTGTCTGTCTGTCTGCCTACCTGTCTGTCTGGCCCTTCTTCTCTTTGTGTCCTTTACTTATTAGTGTGAGTGTGTATATGTGATTGGGTTTTATTTTCTTTCCATTTAGTCTATCATTTTTCCTTCTCTTTTTTGTGAATATTTTTTGTGAATATTTCTCATTGCTTTTCCCCCCTATATAACAAAAACTATATTTCATGACATATAACAATGTACAACATGATAAAACTGAATAAAAGTGGTTTAAAAAAACCAAACCCGTTTCATGTAACAACATTATCACACACTCACACGCACAACCGCATGCACGCATGCACCCATGCATGCACACAAGCACGCACCCATGCACACACACACAGTAAACAGTAGAAGATCATGTTTACACAGACACTAGACCATTCAGAGCTTAGTGCTTTTGGCATGATGTCTATTTCTGTAACCTCCCTGCTCCTTTCCACAGGCTCCCTGGCAATGCTGATTTCATGCAGAATACAGACTGTGCAGAAAGGACAAACATCACTGCCTGGCTGCTGCTGCCATGTCTTTGAAATGGCCAGGCAGTGTGGGACCCAGTCAAAGGGTAGCCAGTGCTGTGTGCAGGCCAGTGCTGTGTGCAGGCCAGTGCTGTGTGCAGAGCAGGAGAGGCAAAGCTGGGGAATAGTGGGATCAATGGCGCAGTGAAAGGCAGGAGATAAAGCCATAGGGGAAAAAACCCAGCATAAAAACATTCTGCTGAGCCCCTGGGAGGACTGGTGACGTAACAAAGGGGAAATATCAGAAAGGGGTTATTGATTCTGACCAGTCACCAAAGGTTTGAGTGATACTGCAGAAATGCCCTTGTTGACCCCTGGGTTTTTCATTATTTGGCTCACTTTGTGACTGTCCACTACTCTGTGTGTGCGTGTGTGTGTGCACTGTGTGTGTGTGTGTGTGTGTGTGTGTGTGTGTGTGCTGTGGACATGTGCCCAACTGATAGATACATAATCAGTAACATGTAGCTGCTCACTGTCAGTGTGATTTATTTTTGTATCCTAATCACCTCCACCTTCTCCTCCCAAACACACATAAGCAGACTGACTTTTCAGTGCAGTGATAAGTCAGTTAACAAGTGCTTTGTCTCTTCAGTTTTCCCTATTCTTTTTCCTCCATGGAATTGACTGTGTCTTGTTAAACTACTAGTTTCTCGCCTATATGTTTCAATGCTGCATTGGTAGCTATTTGCTTCATTCCCTTGAGATAGATAGGATAGATTATTGTATAGATTTGCTTGATTTTATGAGGGCATGTCAAATTCCATTTTCATTATTTTTAAAAATATATTTGATGTTTTGATTATTTAACTTCTTTTCTTATTGTTTTTAGAGGTTTTCAATATGAAGTTGGCAGTTGAGCTTTTGGAGTTAGAGAAACACCCCAAACTGTGTATTTTGTGAAATAATTGAAACTATCACTATGTATGACTAAGCTGGACATGTATTGGGGGGAAAAAAAAAATGAATGGAATTTATATAGCGCCATATCTTGCAAAAAGAAATCAAAGCGATTAAATGATGAATACTGCTCTGTATGTGTATGTGCATGCGTGCGTGCATGCATGCGTGTGTCTCTGTGTGCTGGGTTTTGTCCCTATATTAACATATGTATTACTCAATCTCTCCATTCATCTATTAATGTGTGCACATAAAATTTATTTATAATTACCTGGATGGGTATGGGCTTCACTGAAATCAGCCTGCCCACAACACACTGTCTGAAAAATCCAGTGTACTGCAACCACATCTGCTCTGGCAGTTAGGAGAGAAGTCAGATCAAGTGTTGCACAAGTTTACTTAAACATGCATTTTTGTGCAAATTGGTGTGGGCTTTTTATTGGGGGGGGGGGGTGAACTAAGACCTGGGAGAATTTCAGTTTGACAGACACTTTTTAATCAGCTAAAATCGGGGAAAGAGAAGCATTCTGCTGTTTAATTCAGTGCAGGACAGGACAGGAGAGTGAGAGGCTTGGTTATGGTGTACAGGTCTTTGCTGATGGTTTGGGAAGCCAATCCTTCTACACCCCTCCATGCTGCTTGGCACGTGACTTCATCCACCTGAATTTTTCCTGTTTGTTGTCTGCAGTTTTCTTTGTCTCTTTCTTTGTCGTTTTATTTCATAAGCACAGTTTTTTCCCCTTTTTTGTGTGAAAATACTGTATACATGATTGTGTACATAGACACACACACAATACACACACACACACACATTCATCAGGTGGTGTGTGTGTGTCCCTGCACACTTGTGCACACGTACTTGTGCATGTGCATGTGCAAGCACATACGCTCACACCTGTGCCCATGTGTGTAAGTGCATACAGAAACACATGCTTGTGCATGTGGTGTAAAAGGTTTGTTTAGGCCAGATAAACAGGGACAACTTTTGTAGTCAGAAGAATATGTTGACATGCACAGCATTTCCAAAACATGTCAATCCCTTTCCCAAACACCAAATCTTCCATTTGGAAAAAAGTAGAAGGCAGAGAGTGAGGAGGTGTGTGTGTGTGTGTGGGGGGGGGGGGGGGGGGGGCAGATAGGGTGGGGGGTCTCCTAGCCATGACTGCTGAGGCATTATCTGAACTTGATGACAAAGTGTGAGAGCGAAAATGTCGGCAGTGCAATTGAATTTTTGGAGGCACATGCTGAACTAGATTGCAGAGCAGAAAACTGTAATCTGGGGAATATCAGGATCAATGACATTGTAGAGAAGGAGATGAAGCAAGGGCTCAAACTGCTTGGTTTTGTTGGTAGGGAAGGGGGGGGGGGGGTTGGCTAATTTAGGGGATGTCACAAAGGAGAGCAGCTTCAGACCTCTGCCATTGATTCTCTGCACGTCACCAGGGGCCTGGCTGAACCCTAGACACTGCCTGCCTCAGTCTGTGGCTGTTTGGGCTTTGTTTGTTTGTTTGTTTGTTTTGATGGAAGCTGTTTTTTGTGTTTCAAGAATGGGAGGGGGGCAAGGGATGGGGTGGGAGCAGAACCAGGATTAAAATTTTTTTTTTTTATATGCTGTGGATGTGCACTGACTGACAGATTTCTGCTTTTATTCATGGTTGTGTGTGTTAATATTTTGCTGTTTTGTTTATTTGTTTGTATTTCGTTACTTCTTGATCGTGAAAATAAGAGTAAATAGCACCACCATCATCATCAAAATCATTGTTGAGATTGTCATTGTCGTTGTCATCATTATTGTTATTATAATCAAACACAAGAACAGAGACAATGCTTCTTTTGGTAAGGTTCTTCTTGCTGTTGGGATTTCTTTTTTGCCTAGCATGCGTTGTGTGTGTGTGTGTGTGTGTGTGTGTGTGTGTAAGTCAAAGTCAAAGCCAAACTTTTATTTTCAGATGGTACATTAACTAAGGAATTCATTTGTTATTTTCTGGCCATTCATTTAACCCCACCCCTCCCCCACTAAAAACAGTCATAAAAAGTACAATGTAAACAAAACAAACCAAAAAGCACAATCACATACACTGAAGATAACAAAACATGAGAAAAAGGGACATATAGCAAGAAATAAAAAGGTGAAGTACATAGCACATACAAATTGTACTCCTAACACTTTTGTTCTTGAATGGACTCCATATAAGGCCTTGTTTAATGATCGAAATTAAGAATTTGAATGTCTGTCGAAAAATGATATTGTGCTATGATCATGTTTTATGTTGCATAACAGTCATTATAACTATATAATTTAGAACCTTCATAGAAAAATGTATAATAACCCATGTAAAAAATACTATCTCTTTTGTGACCTCTGTCTGTCTGTCTGTCTGTCTGTCTGTCTC
>CM054135.1:69127117-69154617 GCA_028751875.1 Rapana venosa
GCTGTAAATTGGTGTGGGTAGTTTTTATGGGGGTGGGGGTGTAACATAAGACCTGGGAGAAATTCAGTTTGACAGACACTTTTTAATCAGCTGAAATTGGAGGAAGAGAAGCAATACTGCTGTTTAATTCAGTGCAGGACAGGACAGGAGAGTGAGAGGCTTGGTTATGGTGTACAGGTCTTTGCTGATGAATTGGGAAGCCAATCCTCCTATACCTTCCATGCTGCTTGGTACGTGACTTTATCCATCTGACTGGTGCCACCACAGTTTCGTGTTTTTTGTTTGCAGTTTTCTTTGTCTTTCTCTGTTGTGCTATTTCATGAACACAGTTGGGTTGTTTTAAAAAGAAATACTGTATACATGAATGAATACACAGACACACACATAATATATATATATATATATATATATATATATATATATATATATATATATATATAATATCATCTGTAATACATTATATATATTATGATATATATTATGTTATATTATTATTATATATACATATATATACTATGTGTATAATTATATTCATCAGGGTGTGTGTATATGTGTGTAGATCCTTGCACCCTTGTGCACATGTGCTTTCGCACGTGCATGCCCACGCATTTGCACCCACACATGCACTGGTGTGTGTATACACACACACACACACACACACACACACACACACACACACACACACACACACACACACACACACACACACGCACGCACGCACACCACACACCACACACACACACACACACACACACACACACACACACACACACACACACATGCTTGTGCATGTGGTGTAAAAGATTTATTTTGGCCAAATAAACAGGGGCAACTTTTGTGGTCAGAAGAATGTGTGGACAAGCACAGCATTTCCAAAACATGTCCATCCCTTTCCTAACTAGTAAATCCTGCCAACTGGAAAACATGGAAGAAGGCAGTTTGAGGAGGGATGGGGAGGGAGGAATCTCTTAGCCCTGACTGCTGAGGCATTATCTAAACTTGATGACAAAGTGCCAGAGCGAAAATGTCGGCAGTGCAATTCAATTTTTGGAGGCACATGCTGAACTAGATTGCAGAGCAGAAAACTGTAATCTGGGGAATATCAGGATCAATGACATTGTAGGGAGAAGGAGAGGAAGCAAGGGCTCAAACTGCTTGGTTTTGTTGGTGGGGAATGGGGGGGGGGGGGGGGGGGGGTGGTTGCAATTTAGGGGATGTCACAAAGGAGAGCAGCTTCAGACCTCTGCCATTGATTCTCTGCATGTCACCAGGGGCCTGGCTGAACCTCTAGACACTGCCTGCCTCAGTCTGTAGCTGTTGGGCTTTGTTTGTTTGTTTGTTTGTTTTGATGCAAGCTGTTTTTTTGTGTTTCAAGAATGGGAGGGGGAAGGGATGGGGTGGGAGCAGAACCAGGATTAAAAAAAATATTTCTATACTGTGGATGTGCACTGACTGACGGATTTCTGCTTTTATTCATGGTTGTGTGTGTTAATATTTTGCTATTTTGTTTATTTGTTTGTATTTCTTACTTCTTGAGCGTGAAAATAAGAGTAAATAGCATCACCATCATCATCGAAATCATTGTTGAGATTGTCATTGTTGTTGTCATCATTAATGTTATTATATCACAGTTCTTGATTAAACCATTGGCGCTGAGGGTAACAGCAAAGTGAGAGGCTGTATGACCAGTGGCTTTTTCCACTCATGGAATTCCACTTTACAGCTTAGTCTTTAGTGATCAACTATGACTCTCTGTCTAGGAGGCTTGACTTGCACAGTCCTTACTGTGCTGCAGCCCTGGGGGCTAGTTGGCCTTCGGAGAACATCTCCAACACTGACTGTCCTTATGCCCACTTGGCCGAGAGAGTGGGGATGTACTGTGGGCAAGGCATCTCCACTATAATCAAATTTCTGCCCAATTTCCGAAACAGCAGCTGCCTCCTCTGCTGTTTTGGAGGTCATCGTCGAACACGATGGACTAACTAACAAAAACAACAACAATCAAACACAAGGACAGAGACAATGCTTCTTTTGGTAAGGTTCTTCTTGCAGTTAGGATTTCTTTTTTGCCTAGCATGTGTGTGTGTGTGTGTGTGTGTGTGTGTGTGTGTGTGTGTGTGTGTGTGTGTGTGTGGTGTGTGTGTGTGTGTGTGTGTGTGTGTGTAAGGAAAAGTCAAAGGTAAACTTTTATTTTCAAATGGTACATTGACTAAGGAATTCATTTGTTTTTTTCTGGCCATTCATTTACCCCCCCCTCCCCCACTAAAAACAGTTACAAAAAGTACAATGTAACTAAACAAACAAAAAAGCACAATCACATACACTGAAGATAACAAAACATGAGAAAAAGGGATATATAGCAAGAAATAAAAAAGGTGAAGTACATAGCACATACAAATTGTACTCCTAACACTTTTGTTCTTGAATGGACTCCATATAAGGCCTTGTTTAATGATCGAAATTAAGAATTTGAATGTCTGTCGAAAAATGATATTGTGCTATGATCATGTTTTATGTTGCATGGCAGTCATTATAACTATATAATTTAGACCTTCATAGAAAAATGTATAATAACCCATGTAAAAAATACTATCTCTTTTGTGACCTCTGTCTGTTTGTCTGTCTGTCTGTCTGTCTGTCTGTCTGTCTCACCCTTCCTCTCTTTCTGTCCTATACTTATTAGTGTGAGTGTGTATATGTGATTGGGTTTATTTTCTTTCCATTTAGTCTATCATTTTTCCTTCTCTTTTTTGTGAATATTTTTTGTGAATATTTCTCACTGCTATTTTCCCCTATATAACGAAAACTATATTTCATGACATATAACAATGTACAACATGATAAAACTGAATAAAAGTGGTTTTAAAAAAAACAAACCCGTTTCATGTAACAACATTATCACACACTCACACGCACAACCGCATGCATGCATGCACCCATGCATGCACACAAGCACGCACCCATGCACACACACACAGTAAACAGTAGAAGATCATGTTTACACAGACACTAGACCATTCAGTGCTTAGTGCTTTTAGCATAATGTCTATTTCTGTAACCTCCCTGCTCCTTTCCACAGGCTCCCTGGCAATGCTGATTTCATGCAGAATACAGACTGTGCAGAAAGGACAAACATCACTGCCTGGCTGCTGCTGCCATGTCTTTGAAATGGCCAGGCAGTGTGGGACCCAGTCAAAGGGTAGCCAGTGCTGTGTGCAGGCCAGTGCTGTGTGCAGGCCAGTGCTGTGTGCAGTGCAGGAGAGGCAAAGCTGGGGAATAGTGGGATCAATGGCGCAGTGAAAGGCAGGAGATAAAGCCATAGGGGGAAAAAACCCAGCATGAAAACATTCTGCTGAGCCCCTGGGAGGACGGGTGACGTAACAAAGGGGAAATGTCAGAGAGGGGTTATTGATTCTGACCATGTCACCAAAGGTTTGAATGATATTGCAGAAATGCCCTTGTTGACCCCCGGGCTTTCAGTATTTGGCTTACTTTGAGACTATCCACTACTCTGTCTGTGTGTGTAGATGTGTGTGTGTGTGTGTGTGTGTGTGTGTGTGTGGTGTGTGTGTGTGTGTGTGTGTGTGCGCGTGCGCGCGAACACACAGTGTGTGTGTGTGTGTGTGTGTGTGTGTGTGCTGTGGACATGTGCCCAACTGATAGAGATATGATCAGTAACATGTAGCCTGCTCACTGTTAGCCTGTTTTATTTTTGTATCTTAATCACCTCCACCTTCTCCTCCCAAACACACATAAGCAGACTGACTTTTCAGTGCAGTGATAACTCAGTTAACAACGTGCTTTGTCTCTTCAGTTTTCCCTATTCTTTTTCCTCCATGGAATTGACTGTGTCTTGTTAAGACTACTAGTTTCTCGCCTATATGTTTCAATGCTGCATTGGTAGCTGTTTGCTTCATTCCCTTGAGATAGATATGATACATTATTGTATAGATTTACTTGATCCCATGACGGCATGTTGAATATTATTTTCATTATCTTTGAAATAACTGGCCGTTGCTCTTTCCCTGTTTCTGGTCCATCCACCTGGAATGATCTCCTTCTTTCACTTCGCCAAAGGCCTTCACTTGATACCTTCAAATCCAGCCTCAAAACGCTCTTATTTTCTACCTGACACTTTCCCCTCATATCTGTTCCTACTTTTCAACAGCATCCTTCCTCACCACCTAAGTGTGTGTGTGTGTGCGTGCGTGCGTGCGTGCGTGCGTGCGTGCGTGCGTGTGTGTGTGTGTGTGTGTGTGTGTGTGTGTGTGTGTGTGTGTGTGTGAGTGTGTGTATGTTTGTGTGTGTATGTGCATAAATTTGAAATGTCTTATGTTATTTGAGGAAAGTTGCATGCCTGTAAATGATTTCAGTGCAAGCGCTTCGATTTGTTTTGAAGAATTCAGGGCTATATAAATTCCATATATTATTATTATTATTATTATTATTATTATTATTATTATTATTATTATTATTATTATTATTATTATTATTATTATTAAATACATTTTATGATTTTGATTATTTAACTTCTTTTCTTATTGTATCTAGAGGTTTCCAATATGAAATTGGCAGTTGAGCTTTGGGAGTTAGAGAAACACCCCAAACTGTGTATTTTGTGAGATAATTAAAATTATCAATATGTATGACCAAGCTGGACTTGTATTGAAAATAATAAATACTGCTCTGTGTGTGTGTGTGTATGTGTGTGTGTGTGAGTGCTTGCGTAAACGCATGCGTGTATGCGTGTGTGCTTGCATGTGTGTGTGAGTGCGTGGGTGCACGCGTGCGTGTGTGTGTGTGTGTGTGTGTGTGTGTGTGTGTTTGTGTGTGCGTGTTGTCGGCTTATTAACATACTTATTGCTCAATTTATCTATTCATCTATTAATATGTACATATAAAGATAATTTACGATTACCTGAAGAGGGATGGGTTTCACCAAAATCAGCTTGCCCACAACCATCAGGCTGCCTGAAAAATTCAGTGCACTGCATCCACATCTCCTCTGGCAGTTAAGAGAGAAGTCAGATCAAGTGTTGCACAGGATTACTTATACATGCATTTTTTTGCATTGCTGTAAATTGGTGTAGGTGGGTTTTTATGGGTGTGTGTGTGTGTGACATAAGACCTGGGAGAAATTCAGTTTGACAGACACTTTTTAATCAGCTGAAATTGGAGGAAGAGAAGTAATACTACTGTTTAATTCAATGCAGGACAGGACAGGAGAGTGAGAGGCTTGGTTTGGGTGTACAGGCCTTTGCTGATGGCTTGGGAAGCCAATCCTATACCTTCCATGCTGCTTGGTAGTGACTTTATCCATCTGACTGGTGACACCACAGTTTCGTTTTTGTTTGTTTGTTTGCAGTTTTCTTTGTCTTTCTCTGTTGTGCTATTTCATGAACATAGTTGGGTTGTTTTTAAAAGAAATACTGTGTACATGAATGTACTCACAGACACACAGATAATAATATGTATATATATAATATATTATCTGTAATACATTATATATATTATGATATATATTATATTATATTAGTATATATTCATCAGGGTGTTTGTATGTGTGTGCATCCTTGTACCCTTGTGCACACGTACTTTCCCACATGCATGCCCACGCACATGCGCCCACACATGCACTGGTGTGTGTATATGCACACACACACACATGCTTGTGCATGTGGTGTAACAGATTTGTTTTGGCCAGGGACAAGTTTTGTGGTCAGAAGAATGTGTGGACAAGCACAGCATTTCCAAAACATGTCCATCCCTTTCCTAACTAGTAAATCCTGCCAACTGGAAAACATGGAAGAAGGCAGTTTGAGGAGGGAGGGGGGAGGGAGGAATCTCTTAGCCCTGACTGCTGAGGCATTATCTGAACTTGATGACAAAGTGCCAGAGCGACAATGTCGGCAGTGCAATTCAATTTTTGGAGGCACATGCTGAACTAGATTGCAGAGCAGAAAACTGTAATCTGGGGAATATCAGGATCAATGACATCGTAGGGAGAAGGAGATGAAGCAAGGGCTCAAACTGCTTGGTTTTGTTGGTGGGGAAGGGGGCGAGGGGAGGCTGGGTAATTTAGGGGATGTCACAAAGGAGAGCAGCTTCAGACCTCTGCCATTGATTCTCTGCACGTCACCAGGGGCCTGGCTGAACCCCTAGACACTGCCTGCCTCAGTCTGTGGCTGTTTGGGGTTTGTTTGTTTGTTTGTTTGTTTGTTTTGATGCAAGCTGTTTTTTGTGTTTCAAGGATGGTAGGAGACAAGGGATGGGGTGGGAGAAGAACCAGGATTTAAAAAAGTATTTCTATGCTGTGGATGAGCACTGACTGACAGATTTCTGCTTTTATTCATGGTTGTTTGTGTTAAAATTTTGCTGTTTTGTTTATTTGTTTGTATTTCGTTACTTCTTGAGCGTGAAAATAAGAGTAAATAGCACCACCATCATCACCAAAACCATTGTTGAGATTGTCATTGTCGTTGTCATCATTATTGTTATTATAATCAAACACAAGGACAGAGACAATGCTTCTTTTGGTAAGGTTCTTCTTGCTGTTGGGATTTCTTTTTTGCCTAGCATGTGTGTGTGTGTGTGTGTGTGTGTGTGTGTGTGTGTGTGTGTGTGTGTGTGTGTGTGTGTGTGTGTGTGTGTGTGTGTGTGTAAGTCAAAGTCAAAGTCAAAGTCAAAGCCAAACTTTTATTTTCAGATGGTACATTAACTAAGGAATTCATTTGTTATTTTCTGGCCATTCATTTAACCCCACCCCTCCCCCACTAAAACAGTCATAAAAAGTACAATGTAAACAAACAAACAAAAAAGCACAATCACATACACTGAAGATAACAAAACATGAGAAAAAGGGATATATAGCAAGAAATAAAAAGGTGAAGTACATAGCACATACAAATTGTACTCCTAACACTTTTGTTCTTGAATGGACTCCATATAAGGCCTTGTATAATGATCGAAATTAAGAATCTGAATGTCTGTCGAAAAATCATATTGTGCTATGATCATGTTTTATGTTGCATGACAGTCATTATAGCTATATAATTTACAACCTTCATAGAAAAATGTATAATAACCCATGTAAAAAATACCATCTCTTTTGTGACCTCTGTCTGTCTGTCTGTTTGTCTGTCTGTCTGTCTGTCTGTCTGTCTGTCTCACCCTTCCTCTCTTTCTGTCCCTTACTTATTAGTGTGAGTGTGTATATGTGATTGGGTTTTATCTTCTTTCCATTTAGTCTATCATTTTTCCTTCTCTTTTTTTGTGAATTTTGTGTGTGAATATTTCTCATTGCTTTTCCCTCCTATATAACCAAAACTATATTTCATGACATATAACAATGTACAACATGATAAAACTGAATAAACTACCAGCAACATCCATCCACTCTCTTCAACGCATACAAAACTCTGCAGCTCGACTGGTCCTAAGAAAGAAAAAATCCGAACACATCACTCCTCTTCTGCAATCTCTTCACTGGCTGCCAGTCTCACAAAGACTGAAGTATAAGATCAATACCCTCTGTTTCAAATGTCTCCACAAATCTGCACCATCTTATCTTTGTAACTGTCTTCACCTGTACACTCCATCCCTTCCCTTCGTTCAGCTGCAGATACTTTGTGCTTTCGAACACCCAGATTCAAACAAACCACTGTTGGCTGTCGATCTTTTTATGTTTCTGGTCCGTCCACGTGGAATGACCTCCCTCTTTCACTTCGCCAAAAACCTTCACTTGATACCTTGAAATCCAGCCTCAAAACACACTTATTTCCTACCTGACACTTTTCCCTCATATCGGTCTCTACTTTTTCAACAGCATCCTTCATCTCCTAAGTGTGTTCGCAGTGTGTGTGTGTGTGTGTGTGTGTGTGTGTGTGTGTGTGTGTGTGTGTGTGTGTGTGTGTGTGTACATACAGTGCATAAATTTGAAATATGTTCTTTATTATATTTGAGGAAAGTTGCATGGGCGTAAATGATTTGAGTGCAAGCACTTCGATTTGTTTGTTTTACAAGATTCGGCCCTATATAAATTCCATATATTATTATTATTATCATTATTATTATAAAAGTGGTTTTAAAAAAGAAATAATGAGGTATCAGGTAAGAACATAATCACACACACACAAGCGCATGCACGCATGCACACAAGCACGCACCCATGCACACACACAGAGTAAACAGTAGAAGATCATGTTTACACAGACACTAGACCATTCAGAGCTTAGTGCTTTTGGCATGATGTCTATTTCTGTGATCTCCCTGCTCCTTTCCACAGGCTCCCTGGCAATGCTGATTTCATGCAGAATACAGACTGTGCAGAAAGGACAAACATCACTGCTTGGCTGCTGCTGCCATGTCTTTGAAATGGCCAGGCAGTGTGGGACCCAGTGAAAGGGTAGCCAGTGCTGTGTGCAGGCCAGTGCTGTGTGCAGGCCAGTGCTGTGTGCAGTGCAGGAGAGGCAAAGCTGGGGAATAGTGGGATCAATGGCGCAGTGAAAGGCAGGAGATAAAGCCATAGGGGGAAAAAACCCAGCATGGAAACATTCTGCTGAGCCCCTGGGAGGACGGGTGACGTAACAAAGGGGAAATGTCAGAGAGGGGTTATTGATTCTGACCAGTCACCAAAGGTTTGAGTGATACTGCAGAAATGCCCTTGTTGACCCCTGGGTTTTTCATTATTTGGCTCACTTTGTGACTGTCCACTACTCTGTGTGTGCGTGTGTGTGTACATGTGTGTGTGTGCACTGTGTGTGTGTGTGTGTGCTGTGGACATGTGCCCAACTGATAGAGATATGATCAGTAACATGTAGCCTGCTCACTGTTAGTGTGTTTTATTTTTGTTTCTTAATCACCTCCACCTTCTCCTCCCAAACACACATAAGCAGACTGACTTTTCAGTCCAGTGATAACTCAGTTAGTGTTAGCAAGTTAGCAACGTGCTTTATCTCTTCAGTTTTCCCTATTCTTTTTTCCCCATGGAAATGACTGTGTCTTGTTAAACTACTAGTTTCATGCCTATATGTTTCAATGCTCCATTGGAAGCTGTTTACTTAATTCCCTTGAGATAGATAGGATAGATCATTGTATAGATTTGCTTGATTTTATGATGGCATGTCAAATCCTATTTTCAATATTTTAAAAATATATTTTATGATTTTGAGTATTTAACTTCTTTTCTTATTGCTTTTAGAAGTTTTCAATATAAAATTGGCAGTTGACCTTTGGGAGTTAGAGAAACACCCCAAACTGTGTATTTTGTGAAATAATTGAAACACTATCACTATGTATGACCAAGCTGGACATGAATTGAAAATAATAATAATAGTAATAATAATAATAATAATAATAATAATAATAATAGTAGTAGTAGTAGTAATAATAATAATAATAATGAATGGAATTTATATAGCGCCATATCTTGCAAAAAGTAATCAAAGCGCTTAAATGATGAATACTGCTCTGTATGTATGTATGTATTTATTTATTTATTCTTTTATATCGAGGATGATGGAATAAGCACTCACATGCTTTTTTACATCCAGTCCCCGTGTTTATGCGGTTTTGTAAATTTTGTCATCTGTTTCCACCGGCACACAATGGCCTACTCTTCGGAAAAGCGGAACAGGATTTAACGTGTGCACAAGATGTTGTGCATGAGTTCGAACATGGGGCCTTGGTTTATAGTCTCATCTGAAGGACTGTGTGTATGTGCATGTGTGCGTGCATGCGTGCATGCGTGCGTGTGTGTCTGTGTGTGCTGCCGTTTTGTCCCTATATTAACATATGTATTACTCAGTCTCTTCATTCATCTATTAATGTGTGCACATAAAATTTATTTATAATTACCTGGATGGGTATGGGATTCACTAAAATCAGCTTACCCACAACACACTGTCTGAAGAATTCAGTGTACTACAACCACATCTGCTCTGGCAGTTAGGAGAGAAGTCAGATCAAGTGTTGCACAAGTTTACTTAAACATGCATTTTTGTGCAAATTGGTGTGGGCTTTTTATTGGGGGGGGGGGGGGGGTGACCTAAGACCTGGGAGAATTTCAGTTTGACAGACACTTTTTAATCAGCTAAAATCGGAGAAAGAGAAGCATTCTGCTGTTTAATTCAGTGCAGGACAGGACAGGAGAGTGAGAGGCTTGGTTATGGTGTACAGGTCTTTGCTGATGGCTTGGGAAGCCAATCCTCCTATACCCCTCCATGCTGCTTGGCACGTGACTTCATCCACCTGACTTTTTCCTGTTTGTTGTCTGCAGTTTTCTTTGTCTCTTTCTTTGTCGTTTTATTTCATAAGCACAGTTTTTTCCCCTTTTTTGTGTGAAAATACTGTATACATGATTGTGTACATAGACACACACACAATACACACACACACACATTCATCAGGTGGTGTGTGTGTGTCCCTGCACACTTGTGCACACGTACTTGTGCATGTGCATGTGCAAGCACATACGCTCACACCTGTTCCCATGTGTGTAAGTGCATACACAAACACATGCTTGTGCATGTGGTGTAAAAGGTTTGTTTAGGCCAGATAAACAGGGACAACTTTTGTAGTCAGAAGAATATGTTGACATGCACAGCATTTCCAAAACATGTCCATCCCTTTCCCAAACAGCAAATCTTCCATTTGGAAAAAACGTAGAAGGCAGAGAGTGAGGAGGTGTGTGTGTGTGTGTGTGTGTGTGTGTGTGTGTGTGTGTGTGTGTGTGTGTGTGTGTGTGTGTGTGTGTGTGTGTGTGTGTGTGTGTGTGTGTGTGTGTGTGTGTGTGGAGGGGGGGGGGGTCTCCTAGCTCTGACTGCTGAGGCATTATCTGAACTTGATGACAAAGTGCCAGAGC
Source organism: Rapana venosa (assembly GCA_028751875.1). Classification (NCBI taxonomy): domain Eukaryota; kingdom Metazoa; phylum Mollusca; class Gastropoda; order Neogastropoda; family Muricidae; genus Rapana; species Rapana venosa. Next base: position 69,137,979 of record CM054135.1, read on the forward strand.
GACAATGTCGGCAGTGCAATTCAATTTTTGGAGGCACATGCTGAACTAGATTGCAGAGCAGAAAACTGTAATCTGGGGAATATCAGGATCAATGACATTGTAGGGAGAAGGAGATGAAGCAAGGGCTCAAACTGCTTGGTTTTGTTGGTGGGGAAGGGGGGGATGGGAGGCTGGCTAATTTAGGGGATGTCACAAAGGAGAGCAGCTTCAGACCTCTGCCATTGATTGTCTGCACGTCACCAGGGGCCTGGCTGAACCCTAGACACTGCCTGCCTCAGTCTGTGGCTGTTTGGCCTTTGTTTGTTTGTTGTTGTTTGTTTGTTTGTTTCTTTGTTTTGATGCAAGCTGTTTTGTGTGGGGTTTCAAGGATGGGAGGGGGCAAGGGATGGGGTGTGGGGTGGAACCAGGATTTTTTTTCTATGGGGTGGATGTGCACTCACTGACTGATTTCTGTTCTTATTCATGACTGTGTGTGTTAATATTTTGGGTTTTTAAAAAAAATATTTATTTGTTTGTATTTCTTACTTCTTGAGCATGGAAATAAGAGTAAGCAGCACTACCATCATCAAAATCGTTCGCTGGGTCCTTGCCATTATTATTGTCGTTATCATCAACCTCAAGGACAGAGAAAATGCTTCTTTGGGCAAGTTGTTGTTCTTGTTGGGGGTCTTTCTTGGCCTAAGTTCGTGTGTGCTCTGTGTGTGTGTGTGTGTGTGTGTGTGTGTGTGTGTGTGTGTGTGTGTGTGTGGTTGTGTGTGTGTGTATGTGTGTTTTGTGTATGCGTGCGCGCCAGCGTGTGTGAAAGTCTAAGTCAAAGTCAAAGTGAAAGCCAAACTTTTATTTTCAGATGGTACATTGAATAAGGAATTCACTTGCTTTTTTCGTGCCATTCATTTAACCATAAAAAAGAACCACTGAGAATGAGTGATAAAAAGTGCAATGAAAACAAACCAACACAAAAAGCACAGTCAAACACAAAAATTGAAGATAACCAAAATGAGAAAAAGCAATATAATGCAAGAAATAAAAACGAATCATGTAACAACAACAACAACAACAACACACACACACACACACTCAACACACTCACACACACACACAAACGCACGCACGCACGCACGCATGCACACATTCTAATATCACTAGAAGTGAACAGACGTAAAATTGAAGTCAACAACAACAACAACAACAACAACAACAAAAACAACAACAACAACAACACATGCACACACATTTGCGAAAAGTATTCATCTATTTCGTGAGTTAGCTTGCTGGTGATATTGATTTTGCTTTTATATGGAAGTAAACCTTGCAAACAATTTTCAAAACATCCTCTTTAGAAGCAAAGGGATGGAGATGATTGCTTAGAAGACGAATGCTATTCAAAACCATTTTTTGCTTGTTCTGTTCTGTTTTTAAAGAAAGGGGGGGGGGGGGGGGAGTGAGGAGATGCATCTATTGCCTCAAGTTTATCATCAATTTTTAAAATAGCCCTCAAAATCCATTCCGATTGTTTGCAACACTTGCTTGCTCTTGCAATGCAGACCTGATTTTCTTGAGTCCACTAATAAAGCTAAAATGTTTTTTTTTATGTTTCCAAGTGATCATCTGTACATGACCAATTTTCATGTTGATTTAACTTGCTTTTAAACTTTTTGGGGGATAAATTTTTTTCTTTATCCTGTCTCCTTCATCTATCTCCATCATTGTGGTCTTTGGTAGGAAGTCCACATAATGCCACCAGAGTTCGCCTTCTTTTTCATTAACAGAATAATAATTTTAAAAATGAAACGGCATGAACAAATAAAATGGCAAGGGGACAAAAATAAAATGGCAGAGAGGGTATAGGATTGAATGCAGACAAACTTCTGCCAATTCAAAGTCGTTTTGCATGCCTCTACGGAAATATCATCTTCCCAATCTTAATTCTGTTGGAACTGGTGACACTGCAAGGACAGGGGTGAAATGAAGTCTCTTTCTCTCTCCTTCTCTCTGGCTGGCTGTTCATTACAGAGCTGTTTGGACCACACTGAGCAGGAAAATGGATGGATGATATGCTATTCCTTTTTTTACCGAAGGATCGAAGGATGGTTTTCGGGGAATTGTTTAGAGGAGGCGGTGGGGGTGGGAGGGGAGAGAAAGAATCTTGAGGCCTGCATCATGTCTTCCTTTCACTGCTTTCTGTCGATGGCTTCTTGACATTTGTGACAAGTGCCAGAAGATTGTTCAGAGAAATGAGAGAGAGTGATGATGACGGGAAAAATTACAGATGGATATACAAACAGATAAGATGGACAGATAGAGTTAAGACTAACTTTGCGAAAAACATTTGCAAAAATGTATAAAAGAGAATGTTTCAGCGTAACAATTGAAACCCTGGATCTTATTTGTGAAAAAGCAGCCCTTTCAAATGTGAAATGTCGGTATTCACTCTACCTCAACCACACTTCCATTTCATTATTTTTAATTTTATTTTTAATTTTATTCTTTTATTTCGAGGATAATGGAATAAGCATCCATGTTCTTTTTTCATCCAGTCCCCGCGTGTATGCACTTTTTGTAAATTTTGTCATCCGTTCCCACCTGCACACAATGGCCTACTCTTCCGGAAAGCGGAACGAGTTTTAACGTGTGCACAAGATGTTTTAAAGAGAGAGAGAGAGAGAGAGAGAGAGAGAGGAGAGAGAGAGAGAGAGAGAGAGAGAGAGAGAGAGAGAGAGAGAGAGAGAGAGAGAGAGAGAGAGAGAGAGGAGAGAGAGAGAGCGCTTTACCTTGCAAAAAATACTGACTATTTGTGTCAGTAGTTGAACCCAAGGAGACAGTGATTGTCGTATGATCCTATGATCACCAAATATGCCCACACACAAAAAAATACAGGAAATAATCTTTCTGTGTCCTCCCCAAAAAAAATCTCGGTTACTTTAGAGAATAGAAAAGGAGAGCTGACATAAGGAAAAGAGGAAACAACAACGACAACAACAACAAAAAACAACAACAACAACAACAACAACAACAACAACAACAACAACAACAACAACAACAAGATAACTAAAAGGTAGACAAAATTGAGAGCAGGAAAAGAAAACAAAACCGGAAGCTGGGTAAAGAGACGTGTACAAGTATTAAAAATGAACATGCAACTCCAATTTGTTGTCTAAAACTTACAGAAAATATGTTTTACAAAAGGCAAAATGTACACAACACACACAACCACACACACACACACACACACACACACACAACACACACACCACACACACACACACACACAACACACACCACCAAAACAACACACACAAACACACACACACACAACACACACACACACACACCACACACACAACACACAACAGAGCACAGTTTCCACAAACACTTTATTCGCAAGAAATTCTTACACAAGAAAAACAGAATGAAGCAGAAGAAATGAAGAAGCCCTGGCCACCTACCTGTTGCACTTCCTGGACAAATTACAACAGACAGTAGGGATAAAATGGCTTCTAGCGCAGATCGCAGGGAAGCAGGGGAATGGATTCTATGAGTCAGGAAAACCATGATGGAGAGAGCAACAGGATTGATGGCACCGTTAAAGGCAGGAGATGGTTCCTTTATAAACAAGAGGAAAAGGAATGTCTGTCTTTGGGTCAAGGTCAGGAGATGAAGAAGACACAAAGTGGAGATGTCAGAAATGTGTTTCTGCTTCTGCACAGCTCACCAACAGTCTGAGTGACCTTTGGGATGTGAGTATCCCATGGCCCAATCTGTTTGATACTCACTCACACCACCACACACACACACACACACACACACACACACACACACACACACACACAACACACACACACACACACACACACACACACACACACACACAAACCGTGCCCCACACACACACACACATACACACACACACACTCATCTTGTGCTCTACCAGTATAATTGTGTCACAAAAAGCACACTATAGCTACTATGATTTAAAATTTGAAAGAACACACAACTTAAAAATGGTTTCTTTATTCAAAAATTTACCCCGACCACAAATCAGAGAAAAAATAGGATTCTGATCGTTGAGTTAGTTTTTAGAGATGCTACTCACCATGTGAGTAGACAGAATGACTAAAATTTAAAAAAAGAATACAGTGACAAACTTGTTCATAAGATATCCTTGTATTCTTTGGTTTTCTTGTTGTTGTTTTTACTAGTCATAAGCTTCAAAGTAAAAATAAAAACCCAACAACGCCAAACAACAACAATAACAACAGTCCCCAAACAGGTGGTGAAGCAATGACTAAAATAAAGAATATTTTGATAACTCTTTTTTTATTTTTTAAAATGTGCATACCTGATTTGTTTCTAATTTCTTTGATAATCAGACTGAAATGTCTCACTGAAAGAACTTATCTTTTCGTGAGAGGTATTTTTAGTATAGGTTTTGGATGACTTTATATTCATTTGGTTTTCATAAAGACAAAAAAAAAAGTTGTGGTATGGAGATATGGAGGAATGTATGCAGACAACCTTTTCCTAGTTTTAAGTTCTTCTGTACTCTTCTATTGCAATATCATCCTCACATTTGTATCTGCGTTTGAACTGGTGACACTGCAGGAGAGGGGTGAAATGAACTCTCTCTGTTTCTCTGTCTCTCTGTCTCTGTCTCTGTCTCTGTCTGTATGTCTGTCTGTCTGTCTCTCTCTCTCTCTCTCTCTCTCTCTCTCTCTCTCTCTCCTCTCTCTCTCTCTCTCTCTCTCTCCTTCACTCTGGTTGGCTGTTCATTACAGAGCTGTTTGGATCACACTGAGCAGGAAAATGGAAGAGGCATTATTCTTCCTCCTTTTCCCTTTGTTTGGATAAATAGGGAGAGGGGAGGGTTAGAATTTCTTGTCTTCTATCACTTTGGGTTTTTACTGTCTTTCTTGTTCGTTTACTTTTTTTCTCTCTACAAGGCGTGAGGGGGGATGTAGAAGTTTGTAGGAATGAAAAAAAGGAGAGGACGATGGTGAGGAGGATCACAGATTGAAGGATGTACCGACTGACTGACTGACTGACAGACAGACACACACACACACACTCAAACACACACACACACACACACACACACACACACACACACACACACACACACACACACACACACACACACCACACACACACACACACACACACACACACACACACACACACGCACGCACGCACGCACGCACACGCACGCACGACACACACCACACACACACACACACACACACACACACACACACACCACCACACACACACCACACACACACACACACACACACACACACACACACACACACACACAACATATCGATTAGCATCCACTTGATTTTAGAAAATTGTAAGAAAAAGATTGCTTAAGTGTAGTTATTGAAATTCTCGATTTGGCATATAGAAAAGCATTCTTTTCAAATGTGAAATAGAGATGTTCTCCCTCCCTCCACCTCACTTTGAGAGAGAGAGGGGGAGGATAGAGAGAGAGGGGGAGAGAGATAGAGGGGGGGGGGGGGGGGGGGGAGGGGGGGAAGGAAGGAGAGATCTATTCAGTTGTAGATAGCCTTTCATGGAGCAGTGCTTGAGTCAAGTCAAATAGCTATTCTGTCACTATGTGTGCAGTTTGTTTTGGTTTCTTTTCTTTATATCTACTTTAGAAGTTAGAAGAGCTGTAAAGTGCACAGACTATAAAAAAAATGGATATGAAATGTCAATTTCTGTTGCCACTTTTTTGCTTTCTGTGTCTTTCTTAGCAGAACTTGAGATTCTGTATGGGGAAGAAGACAAGAGATGGCACACGGCAGGACCTCGGAGGAAGACTGTGCAAGAAAAGTAAAAGAAGGTGGGAAAGTAAGCTACTGGAAGTGGTAGAGAGGAAATGAACACAGGTAAAGAAGAGACTTGTGGGAGTATTCCAAAGAAAAAAACATGGCTGACTTTTTTGGGGGTAGTTATTACTGAAATCGCGATGAAACAGAACATCATGCGCACATGTTAATCCTGTTCCGCTTTTCGAAAGAGTAGGCCATTGTGTGCCAGTAGGAACAGATGACAAAACAGCACACACACGGGGACTGGATGGTTTAAAAAAAGCACATGCGTGCTTATTCCATTATCCTCGGTATAAAAGAATAAATGAATAAATAAATGAAAGGAAAATGTTGCAAACTAATTACATTATTCAGAACACTTCTACACAAGAATTTTACTTCTTTTAAAAATTTCAGTGAGGGACAAATTGAAAACACTTTGACCTTTATCTCTTGCGTTTCGCGAGCAATTCGCAACATACAATCAAAACAAAGGGACATGTAGCGCAGATTTCAGACAACAAGTGGAATGCATTGGGCAAGTCAGGAAAACCATAAAGCAGAAGAATCGAATTCAATGGCATTGTGAAAGACAAGAGATGAAATGATCGCAACAACAAAAAAATCCCTGTCTTTTTGGCCTAAGGCAAGAGTTTGAAATCACAATGTCAGAAATTTGCTATTGATTCTGGGCAGCTCAGCGTGAATTCGGGTGACCTTTGGGATGTCAGCACTTGCTTGTATTTGACACTATCACTTCTTTTTGTGGCTTTTGGGAGGTGGGTTGATGTGTAAGTGTGCTGGTTTTCCTGTGTTTTTCTCCTTTTCTGTGTTAGTTTTTGTTCAGGTTCTTGGTATATTGACATGTTAGTATTGTAAGTTTTTAATTGTTTTCCTTTATACTTTCCTCGGGAACAGTGATGGGTTGACAGAGTGAAGATATAATTATGATTGAAACCCTATTAACTAGTATCACGTCACCATTAAGGAATTTGATTTGTTTCGACAAGATTCAGCGCTATACAGTAGTAGTAGTGGTAGTAGTAGTAGTAGTAGTAGTAGTAGTAGTAGTAGTAGTAGTAGTAGTAGTAGTAGTCGTGTAGTAGTAGTCATAGCAGTAGTATAGCAAAATAAAATTATTAGTGTTGATTTTATTTTCATTTTATTGTAAGCGGTGCTGATGAATTTGTTTTCTAAATGTGTTATAGTGTGCACATTTCGCACTATAATGTTTGAACTAAACCCCTCTTTCCTCCCCCCCCCCCCCCCTTTTAGAAAGATTTATTCAACTTGGTTAGACTTTATGATTTGCTTATAGTTAGGTTTCTTTGTCAACCTCTAAGTTACAGTGTGCTGTTTGGACAAACAAACCTCTCAACTGTTTGTAATACCCATGGTTGTGGGCTGGGAGACCTAGCATTTCACCAGGCCTGTGTACTGTTACACATTCTCTCATGTTAAGTGTCCAGCATGTCTCTGTGAGCTAGAAGATGGGCAACTGGGTGTGATGGTGTAGCTAAGTGTTCTCAATGTAGGCCTATTAGAAGCTGGTGGCTCAGCATTTGTCAGCTACAGTGGAGTCCTCTCTATTCATGGCCTGAGTCCTTGTTGTAGCCTAGAGTGTCCAGTGGAACAGTCATGTAATAAGCACTTCAGAGCTTGCTACAGCTAGTCTTATTCAACAGGTGGGGCCTCTTTCTTGTTGTATAGCATCCCCCCTTCCCCCTCTCTATTACCCCCCCCCCCCCCCCCTCTTCCTCTATTGAACCAGCAGATTTGTCATGTAGAGACTACATTGGTTGATTTAAATTTGTTTGTCAGCTGATGTGATGTGTGGTTAGGATTTGTTCATCTCAGTTTCCAAATGTATTCATTGGTCAGTTGGTCCTGCAACTGAACCAACATAACAGGGTGTACATGGCATTGTAAAGTCTTTCTCTTGCTGGCTGGCTGAGGCAACTTTCTTCTTGAGTTAGGCTGCTGTATGGTGAAATGATAGAATGACTTAGAAGGAAACAGCAGTTTTCTTCTCCTGCTTGAGCTGTCTGTGTTGTGTGTAGATGAAACAATAAATTGTGTTACCATAACACCCCTGCGTGGCCTCACATCATTCCTTTGAGTGTGGAGTGCCAGTGTCCTAACATCCCCTATCCCACGAACCTTTGTTCACCCTCCAACAATTGGCGTCGCCGACAGGATAGCAGGTTAGTTTTATTTACTACACACACACAGCTCAGCAGACTACCATGGCGTACGAGGCGTTGAGATGGTGTTCCCCGCCTGAACTGCAGCACTTCTCTGGTGAACTGACAGGACAGTCAGTGGAGGACTTCTCCCGGGAAGTGGAGCGAGTCCTGGCGGCCTACCCTATGGGAGACGAGCTGGCTGCCTACTACATCTTCAGCCATTTGAAGGGTTGTGGCTTCGAAAAGAGAAATAATTGCTAAACACAAATTGAAGATAACCGACACCAGAGAAGATCATCAACACCCTCAGGGCATGTTTGGTGACAGCGCGGATCACACTCTCCTGTCTGCCTTCTACAGTCGGGACCAGCTGCCAGAAGAGTCGGTCCTGAACTACTCTCATGTGTTGAGGGGCCTGGAGAGGACCATCCACATGAGGGAGGCAGATGCCCTCGCTGATTATCTTTTAAGGGACAGGTTCGTCGAGGGACTTTTCAATCCAGAGTTGAAAAGGGAGCTACGCCGTATGGTAGGGAGGAAGCCCCAAACCACCTTTTTCGAGGTTAGGAATGAAGCGCTCAGGTGGTTGAGTGAGGAGAAAGAACAAGAAGAGAATGTGACTGGGAAAAGTGAACTGACATTGACACTAAAGGAACAAGTAGTAGTGTTAGAGGATAAAGTTAAATCCCTGCATGAGTCAGTTCTGTCAGTTACAGCTTTAGTTGATAAAAGTTTCTGCTGGGAAAAGGAAACGTAGAAAGAGAAGGAAGCGTAACAAGAACAAACCTATAAAAGTCCTGTTTCAGAGAGATTCGAACCCCCAGAATGTTAACTTGAAGGGTTTCAAACCACAGAAAGAAAATGTCTCTTTGGATAAGATGAGAAAGGATCCTCTGCTAGCTTCAACTAGCATGGAGGATGACGAGTCACAGGAGGGTGAATGGGTGCTGCTGCCTATTCCACCCAAACCAGGTATTTCTGGTTCTTCCCCCACAAGGAAGGGTAGTGGACAGAGTGAAAAGGTGTCCACGGCTGTGACTGAAAGATCTTTTAGATCTTTGAATGAAATTTGGTAAGGGCCAATTGGGCAAGGAAGCATGTCTCATCCAGAAAGACAAGACCTAGGCTTCCAGGGCCTGATGTGGGTTTATCCCATAAGGTTCCTGACAGAGGAAAGTGGTTTGAGGAAAGAGTCATCACTGTGTAGAGACAGGTCTATGTTGAATAGGGAAACATCACATTCCTGTAAGGATTGCAGCTTTTGTGCTTTAAATGACAGTGTATGGGCTGTGATTGCTAGTTTAGGATTTGTAGTTGTGGTAAATATGGGAAAGCTATTTTTTTTTTCTCTTTCAGGATTTTTGTTCAAAGCTTAAGAATGTTTTTTGTATGTGTTACTTTTGTGTTGCAAATGGCTTGGTTTTGCAAGGAAATTGTCATTGTATTACATATGGTTTTATGATTATGTTGGTTAGTATAGAATACGTAACTGGCTTTTTGTGTTTGCTAATGGTAACATGATTTAGGAGCCCCTTTAGAAAAATATGGTAAGATGAGTATGGCAAATGGTAATTTTTTCTGGGGTAAATCTAGTGCTGTCACTTGTGAAGTTATTGAAGCATTGGTTTTGGAGAGGCCCAATCAGTATGGGTCTAGTTGGCAAATCTTATAGTTTTTTTTAAACTTTGTTTGGAATTTTCTGAGTTTGGTTAGTTTCTGACAGTTGTTTGTTTATTTCTCAAAAGGGGAATGGATTTTCAGCATTTTCTATTTGGTAACTTCCTTGATCTGATTCAGGAGCATGCAATGAGGAATTGCATTTTAAAAGCTTGGGGAGTGTGTTATAGTGTGCACATTTCGCACTATAATGTTTGAAAATAAACCCCTTTTCCTCCCCCCCCCCCCCCCCCCCCTTTTAGAAAGAATTATTCAACTTGGTTAGACTTTATGATTTGCTTATAGTTAGGTTTCTTTGTCAACCTCTAAGTTACAGTGTGCTGTTTGGACAAACAAACCTCTCAACTGTTTGTAATACCCATGGTTGTGGGCTGGGAGACCTAGCATTTCACCAGGCCTGTGTACTGTTACACATTCTCTCATGTTAAGTGTCCAGCATGTCTCTGTGAGCTAGAAGATGGACAACTGGGTGTGATGGTGTAGCTAAGTGTTCTCAATATAGGCCTATTAGAAGCTGGTGGCTCAGCCTTTGTCAGCTACAGTGGAGTCCTCTCTATTCATGGCCTGAGTCCTTGTTGTAGCCTAGAGTGTCCAGTGGAACAGTCATGTAATAAGCACTTCAGAGCTTGCTACAGCTAGTCTTATTCAACAGGTGGGGCCTCTTTCTTGTTGTATAGCATCCCCCCTTCCCCCTCTCTATTACCCCCCCCCCCCCCTCTTCTCTATTGAACCAGCAGATTTGTCATGTAGAGATTACATTGGTTGATTTAAATTTGTTTGTCAGCTGATGTGATGTGTGGTTAGGATTTGTTCATCTCAGTTTCCAAATGTATTCATTGGTCAGTTGGTCCTGCAACTGAACCAACATAACAGGGTGTACATGGCATTGTAAAGTCTTTCTCTTGCTGGCTGGCTGAGGCAACTTTCTTCTTGAGTTAGGCTGCTGTGTGGTGAAATGACAGAATGACTTAGAAGGAAACAGCAGTTTTCTTCTCCTGCTTGAGCTGTCTGTGTTGTGTGTAGATGAAACAATAAATTGTGTTACCATAACACCCCTGCGTGGCCTCACATCATTCCTTTGAGTGTGGAGTGCCAGTGTCCTAACATCCCCTATCCCACGAACCTTTGTTCACCCTCCAACAAATGTATAATTCATGTCATCTGAATTGATTGATGGATGGATTGGTCCAATCAGAAATATATTTATTGAAGGGCAGTATAACAAGAAATTTAGGGGAACTTTAAAATCGTGAATGTCGGTTTTTTTGTTTAGTTTTTGTGAAAATGAACTTTTTGATGCTTCATTGTTTGTGTCTATTCTAATTTCTTAGTGATCATCTCACGGATGTGTTGACAGAGGGGTGTTATTTTAATTTTATTATTTATTCTTTTTCTTTTTCATTCTTCTTCTTCTTCTTCTTCTTCTTCTTCTTCTTCTTCTTCTTCTTCTTCTTCTTCTTCTTCTTCTTCTTCTTCTTCTTCTTCTTCTTCTTCTTCTTTATACTTTAAATGACTTCAATTTGTTTTGGATAAAAGAGCAGCAACAACCAAAAAAAAAAAGAGAAAGAAATGTTGTGGAAGGGAGACGTGTGGGAATGAATGCAGACAAACTTCTCGGACTCATTTTCCATTCTTGTTTGCCTCCTCTATAGAAATATCATCTTCCCGTTTGTAACTCTGTGCTGGAGCTTTCAACACCGCAGGACAGGGGTGGAATGAAGTCTTTTTCATCGCTCCTTCACTCACCTTGGCTGTTCGCACACAAGTGCTCGGATCACGCTGAGCGGGGAAAATTGGAAGGTGCATGCTTCTTCCCTTTTTTGTGTGTGTTTTGTTTTGGTTTTTGTTTTGTTATTGATGCTGGTGGGTGTGGGTGTGGGTTTTTGTTTGTTTTGTGTTTGGTTTTATTTATTTTGTTTGTTTTTCTTTTGTTTGTTGTGTTTTCTTTTGTTTCTTTTGTTTCTCTTATTTCTTTTGGTTGTTTGTTTGTTTGTTTCTTTCTTTCTTTCTTTCTTCTTTCTTTCCTTCTTTCCTTCCTTCCTTCTTTCCTTTCTTTCTTTCTTTCTTTCTTTCTTTCTTTCTTTCTTTCTTTCTTTCATTCTTTCTTTCTTTCTTTCTGGAAAGTGGATGAGGTTGGAGAGATGGGGAATTCTGGTCTTCCACTACGTGCTTTGTGTGTGTGCGTGCGTGCATGCGTGCGTGCGTGTGTTTTGTTTGTTTTTGTGTGTATGTGTATGTGTGTGAGAAAGAGGGAGAGAGAGAGAGAGCGAGCGAGAGATTTTGCCACATCTATGCTACCTTTTCTGTATAGATTCTAGCAGATGACGAAAATAACAAGGCATCTAGTTAAGATTGCAGACCAGCACACCAGTCAGGAACGGGGTTAAGGGCACTGTGAAAGACAGCAGATGAGATGATCACTTAAAAACACCAACAGTTAAAAACCAAATTTTAAAAAAACCAACCAACAATACGAACCTGTCTTTTTGGGCCTAGGGTAGAAGTGAAAAGAAGCCACAAAGCAGAGATGTCAGAAACTTGTTATTGATTCTGCACTGCTCACCAGGAGTCTGAGTGACCTTTGGGATGTCAGCATCTGGCTCTGTTGATACTATCCCTTTGTTCTGTGGCCTTTGGGGGGGGGGGATGGTTTCTTTTGCAGATGGGCTATCTATCTCTGTCTTCTGTTTGGTTTCATTTTCTGTGTTAGCTTTTATTTCAGTGTGTTGGTCTATTGACATGGACAATATCGTGGTTCTTAGTGGTCTTCTACATTTTGATAGATACCAACAAGGAACAAGCAATGGAAAGAGAGAGATGCCTTCATCCTGCTGGATTGTATACGAAAGAAAGAAGAAATGGACAAGAAAGAAACAATATAAAACTTCCAAACAACGATATGTAGAAAATTTGCCCCACTCCTCGTTCTTGACAAGCAGGACAACGAAGAAGACACCTTGATCCCCAGCTTCAACACTGTTGTGACTGAAACAGCCAACGACATCCCTGGCAAACACCAGCCAGCAAAGAAGCCCTGGATCACAAGAGACATACTCAATGTGTACAACAAATTTCAGAGAACTGAAGCAAAAGAAGAAGAAAAAACCCTGACATGGTAGGAGATTTCATTTCTGAAAAGAAAACGAATGCAGACAAACTTCTCAAAATAGCTGACATTCTCTCTGCCTCCATGGGAATGTCTTCTTCCCATTTGTCCTTCTCTGTTGGAACTGGTGACACTGCAGGACAGGGGTGAAATGAAGTCTCTTTCTCTCTCCTTCACTGTGGTTGGCTGTTCATTACAGAGCTGTTTGGATGAATCACACTGAGCGGGCAAATGGAAGATGCATTATCATTTCTTCTTTCTGGAGATAGGGTGATGGGGTGAAGGGATGGGGTAGGGAGGTTAGGATTTCTCCTCTTCTGTTATGTTTCTTTGGCTTGTTGCTTTCTGTGGTGTTTGGCTTTTGTGGAAAGTGGCTGAATACTAGTGAAAGATAACAGAAAGAATAAGGGTGTAAGATGATCAGAGACATATAGGCCCAGAGAGAGAGAGAGAGAGACAGAGGGACAGAGAGACAGAGAGACAGAGAGACAAAGAGACAGACACACAGACAGACAGACAGACAGACAGAAACAATGAAGGACACATGCAGGGGGGAAAAAAGACAAAAAAATCATGGAGAGACAGACAGAGAAATATACAGGGAGAACGTACTACAGCTTTCTTTTGCGTCACAGCCTTCCAACCCTGACTCTATATCCAGTTTTTGTATGTCTCTGATATTCTCCACTTTTTATGCTTCAGCAGACTGGGAAACAAAGTAGGCAGACAAATAATTACACAAAGGACAGCTTTCTCTTGCTGCTGCTTTTTGGTTTTCTGGCTTCTTGCTGGAGGGACCCGCATAGCTTTATGAAAGAAGGGTTTGAAGAACTTGTGTTATGGAGGGCAAAAACGTGCATGTCAGGAACAATAGAAAGTGGAGACACTGGAACCCAGTGGCAGAATATGCAGCAACAACGCCAGAGAGCTGAGTCATGTGCCAGAACTTTTTGTTTTCGTTCCTCGGCTAGAGCCCTGAAGTTCACCAAAGGTGAGATTTTGCCTATGCGGACGTTTTTGGCCCACCATGAAGGTAGCCGCATTTCGATTTCGGGGATGTATGCTGGGTATTATCGTGTTTCCATAACTCACCAACACGTTCGTGCTTCCGTAACCCACCGAACGCTGACATGAATTACGGAATCTTTAACATGCATGTATGTATTTAATCTTCTGCGAGTGTATATACACAAAGGGAATAAAGGCACTGGCTGGTCTGCAGTTGAAGTTGACCCTAGAGATTTAAATATCCCCACTCTAATCTCACCAGACGCCGCCAAGAGTCGAACCCACTCGACTCTAGCTTCTGTCACGCAAGTATATCAAATGATATTGTAACGTTAGATATTTCCATCAATAGGTATTGAAATATGAGAAAAGTAAAGTGTCTGCATATAAAAATAAACAATTTCATGTTTAGAACTTTTCTTTAAAACGAGCTTTTCCTCTCAATGCCAAAAAAAAGTGAAGAAATGGATGATGTGTCTTACCTGTTGCATTTCCTCTACAAATTGCAAGGAAAGGCCAAGAGCAAAATGACATTCATCGCTTTTAGCAGGCAAGCACTGAAACAGATTGCGTAAGGCAAGAAAAGGGTAATGGGAGAAAAAACGGGATCGATGGCACTATGAAAGACAGGAGATGAAGTGATGGCTGTTAAAAGAAAATCTTTTGGCCAAGACAGGCACTGAGGATGTCACAAACGGAGATGTCAGAGAGTCATTATGGATTTTCGACAGATCAGCAAAGGTCCAGATGAAGACATTGTCTATTTCTTTTTGACACTGTCACTTTTTTCCTTGACCTTGGTGAGCGTTTCCTAAAAGTTCAGTCTAGTGGTGAGTTCATTTATTCTTTTTTCCCCGTTTTTTTAAATCAAGTTGTATTATCTGTTTTCAATCTGTTTTCCAGTTCTGATAGAGATTTTGTACAGGTTTTTTAAACCTAGGCACACTGTTTATTTTCTTATTCGTCTGACATCTTCCCTTCTTTTCTAATATATCAAGAACAAAAGAAAGTCAACAATGTGTGCAAGTGAAGAGATGTACTCAGTATCGAGTTCTGTCACTATTTCCATTCCTTCAGTGACTCTTTGCTATCAGAATCTGATCAGCTTTGAAAGGAATGAAAATGATGGCTTGAACAGGAATGGGAGAAAATAAGGTTAAAAAAAGTATGAACAAAACAAAATCCAAAAATAAGAAGAAAATAGAACAGATGTAGACAGACATTTATGAGTGGTGTAAAGAGGGATGTGGTTACAGGTTTTCTTCTTCTTTTTTTAAAGTAATTACAGGAAATACGAAAATAGCAAGGTTATTATACAAATCAGGCTGTACTTAAAGAGCTTCTGTATCAAAATAACAACAACAAACAAACAAAGAAGCCTTCCCCTTCCTCTGCACACACACAACAAACACACACACACACACACACACACAAAAACACAAAACACACCCCACACACACACACACACACACACACACACACACACACACACACACACACACACACACACACACACACACAAGAAAAGGAATGGAAAGAAATCCGGTAAAATGCACAACTCCCTGTAAAATACCCGTTGCATTTTCTTTAGCAATTAGGACAGACAGCCAGAATAAAAGGGTATTCAGTTCGCTTTTCAGGCAAGCACTGGAGTAGATTGTGGAAGGCAGGAAAACCGTAATGGAGGAACATTCGGATTTGATGACACTGTGGAAAAAGACAGGAAATGAAGTGGAAGCCAACCCAACAACAACCAATAACAATAATAACATTAAGTTCTTTTCTTATTTTTTTCTTTCAAAGCTCGAGATAATGACACCACAATGTTAAAATACCAGACACTTTTCATTGGGTCTTGACATGTCACAGAATCGAAAGTGACCTTGGATGTCAGTGTATTGTCCTTTTTGACATTGTCACTCTTTTCTTTGATTCTTTGGCAATAATGACTGTTACATACGTTTGTTTACTTTAGCGTTAATTGATTGATTGATTAATCATTTGATTGATTCATTAATTGTTTTCTCCTTTTCTTTGGGTTTTTTTTTCATGTTTTAACGTATGAAACAGAAACAAGAAGCAAACGTTCTAGTTTCTTAATCCATTTTATTTGCTGGTGTCAATATTGTTGCAATAAAAGACATACAAATCTGTGCAGATGGAAAAACTATCTGGGAGGGAAAAACCCCCAGAAAGAGCAGGGAATAAGAAAGAAATGAGAAATTGACTTGGGAGGAGATGTAGGTGTGGTGGAGGTTGACACCGAAATAAAAGGAAGAGTTGTTGTTCTTTTTTATATGCATTTAATTCTTTTCGATTTTTGCAGTGCTGGAGACGGAAATGGAAACATCAGCATGAGTTTTGTAAAAGCTTTCAAATTTGTTGACAGTACATTAGCCTGTAATAACTGCAAAGTGTTTGTAAGCCATCCACCCCATTCACAGAGTCGTCATAGAAATGGCTGCTTTTACTCACAGGCGCAGAAGCAAAAGATAGCGGAGAACTCTTTACCCTGTCCTTGTTCTTCACCAATGGCAGCGGTCAGGCTGATGAAGAGAAATCAAAGGGCAGGCAGTGCAGTGTGCCGCCAAGTGCGTGGAGTGGAGTGTGCCAGGCTGGAAAGTTGTCACTGGGGCCATATCAGGATCACTCAGGCACTGACACACAGGATATGAAGTAATGCCCCCCCCCCCCCCCCCCCCCCACCACCACCAAAAAGAAAAAAACTCTGCGTCTCCAGAAGCTGAGGTCTGAAAAGGATGACGTCAAAGAGGGGCCATGTCAAAAACACCGTTATTGATTCCTGCCACTTCATACAGACAGGCCTTGAGCCAGTCCCCTGAGAACTG
>CM054135.1:69159617-69164617 GCA_028751875.1 Rapana venosa
GGAGGGAGGAGAGGCCAAGAGAGTGAGAGGTACGGACAGTCAGTCCGGAGAGTCCAAGGAAGAAAGATGGGATAGAAGGAGAGTAGGAAAGGCTGAGAGCCAAGGGGAGGCAAGCGGAGATTGCCTGAAGAAGGGGAGAGAACTGAAGGAATAGGAGAGCTATGGTTATGAGGACTGTAGAAGTTATTTTAACTGATTGAGCTCTTATGTAGTGAGTGTAGTCACAGAATTTTGGCTGTTGATCCAAGTAATTGTGGAAAGGATTTTTCCTGTTTTGTTTTGGAACTTTTGTATTGGAAATGAATATTGTTTTGAATTGGTTTAGTAGAATAAAAGAGATCCAACTTGATTCCTGAGTCAACTTGTGCTCTGTTTGGATGTGATTCACGAGAGATAGGAGAAACCAACTCTTAGCATTTCAGTCAGCGTTCTTTGTCCACTGGAGTGTTTTGAAACAAAGAGTTAGTTCTTCAAAAAACCACGTGACAATTGGGGGCCAAGCCGGGATATCTCTCAACTTCGAATCATCCATTAATGCAGCAGCTTCTGACTTCAGATTTCAAGTGGAGAATAATTGTATGCACTATTGCGGTTGTGTTTACAAGTGATACCGAATTTCAGTGTGAAATCCGTTGTGTGCACATTCAGTAGGTGTACGTCTGAAAGTGCTGCAGTGTTTCAGAGTAACCTGAAGCTGAATTTGTGAAGTCATCGTATTCACCATTGGGGTGTGTCTACGATAGATCTACGGAATTTCAGTGAGAAATTCATTGTGTTGATTCAGTTGGTGTACGTCTGAAAGTGCTGCAGTGTTTCAGAGTAACCTGGAGCTGAATTTGTCTAGTCATCGTATTCACCACTGGGGTGTGTCTACGATAGATCTGCGGAATTTCAGGATGAAATTCAGAGTGTGGGTCAAGGAGCCTATGTTTGAAGTGCTGCCGTATCTCAGATCAAGGTGGAGTTGAATCTGTGAGAGAAGCAGATGTGTATTCAGTGTTTCCAGTGTGACTACAGTAGATCTACAGAATTTCTGGGTGAAATTCAGTGTGTGGATTCAGAGTTCTTCGTCTGTTTTGCTGGGGTGATTCAGACTGTGTTCCAGTAAAGTTGTGAAATCCAGTGAGCATTGTGTGACTGAAGTGACTGTCAGGGGCCGCGATCTTGCTTTAGCCTCCTGCTGAGTGAGATCTGGCGTCTGATCTAGGTTATTTCTGTGGAGCTCACGTAAGTACATCTGGATCTAGGTGTTGTTGTCATTGTGTCATTGTGTCATAAATTTGTGTCTGATTCCAGTCTTTGAAGAAGAGTCACTATGGCAGATAGCAAGGAGCTAACAAACCTAGCAGGACAATATGGACTCAAAGGAAAAGAGTTGTTGGAAGCTTTTAGAGAAGAAAGAGAAAAGGATAGAAAAGAGAGGATTGAAAGGGAAGAGAGGAGAGAAGCCCTTGAAAGAGAAGAAAGGGAAAAAGAAAGAAGAGAAGCCATGGAGAGAGAAGAGAGGCGAGAAGCGCTTGAAAGAGAAGAAAGAGAGAGAGAAAGGCAGGACAGGATTGAGAGAGAAGAGAGAGAGAGAGAGAGAGAAAAGAAAGAATTGAAAAGGAAGAAGCACAAAGGTATCATGAATTAGAGATAAAGAGACTCGAGCTGGAGTATGGGGCTTCTGCCCAAAGACCCAATAATGACAGTTCAAAGAACCCAAAGCTGCCAGCATTTGTGGATGGAGAAGATGACCTGGACAGTTATCAAGAGAGGTTTGAACGCTTTGCTACCAAATCCGGTTGGGCACATGACAGATGGGCCTCTAATTTGGGTGCTTTATTGACAGGGAGAGCGCTTAATGTCTACACTCGTCTGTCTCGGGAAGAAGCTGAAGATTATTTCCAACTGAAGGTCGCTCTTCTGACACGGTATGACTTCACAGAAGAAGGATACCGTCTTCGATTTCGTGACTGTCAACCTGAAGTTGGAGAGAGACCAGCACAGTTTATTGTCAGACTTGAAGCATATCTCAAAAGCTGGGTTCAGTTGTCAGGTAATGCAGAGGACTATGAAGGGTTGTCAAGCCTTATTGTAAAGGAGCAGTTTATTGATGCCTGCCCAACGGATGTGGCAGCTCATCTTCGTCAGCAAGAATCTCAAAAACTGTATGACATGGCTATGGCGGCAGATCGTTACCTAATATCACAAAATCGCACCCTGGCGACTGCACAGCCAAACTATCCCTCAGCTGGAAGAGAGCCGCGTAAACCAGATGAGAGAGAGAAGCTGAAACAAGTAAAATGCTTTAAGTGCCATCGTGTTGGACACAGGCAGTCTGAATGTCAAACCTATTGGGCTTCCGGAACTACAAACGCCCACTCAAGAACGTCAGGGAGTGGAGGCCAGAATGACAGACGTGTCAGAGGGGATGCGGTACCATCAGTGCATAGAGCAGCTGCAGCAAAGGCAGGTAGCCAGATATGTGCTGGGGGTGTGGTGAAGCCATTTCTGCCAGAGAACCAGTCGTGCAATGATGACTTGGAGTCAGATATGGAGGATGGTCAGCTTCTCTTGGCTTCTGGAAAGAAGATCCCCGTGATCAGAAGTGCAGCGGCTGGATCATTCATCAGGAAGAATGTCAATCTTCCAGTAAGAAAGGGTCGAGTCTCTGGAAAGACTGTGGATGTCCTGAGAGATACTGGATGCAGTGGAGTTGTGGTCAGACAGGGCTTGGTTAGGGAAAACCAGTACACAGGGCGCCATAGCTTCCTCCAGTCAGTGGACAGTGCAGTGAAGAAAGTACCTACAGCTTTGATCAGAGTGGACACGCCGTACTTTGTAGGAGAGACTGAAGCTTTATGTTTACCTACTCCAGTTTATGATCTGATCATTGGTAATATCGAGGGTGCTAGATCTGCAGATGATCCTAATCCAGAATGGATGGAGAGGAAGGGTGTACCAAACCCAGATGATTGTGAATCAAAAGAAGAAGTCAATAGGAGTGATGAAGAGACTTTGAAGGATAATGAACTTCTGGAACTGAATAAGATGGGTTCAGGCAAATCAATGGAAGAGTTCAAGTGGGACCAAGGTTCTCATCACAAGAGGGAGGAATCCAGCAAGTTTATAAATGGCAGTGCTGACCAGTTTACTGAAATCCCAGGAAGTAAAGGACTGGTGGACCCCCAAGAAGAACTGACATTGTCTGGTCCAGTCAGGTCAAGACCTTACCATATTCCTCAGGTGGCCAAGGGATCCGAGGAGAAGGACTTTTGTGAGTGGATGAAAATGGGGATAGTACAGAAAGCTTTGGGATCTCAGAGTGCTGCTCTGGTTACTGTCCTCGAGGGGAAGGATGGTGCAGGCAGCAGGTGTGCGGACCGCAGGAGGCCTGACAGGATTGCAGTGTTTGATCCCGGAGGAGGTGTACCAGAGACTGCGTTGCCTTGGACTCCCCAACGTTTACCTCAGTGGGAGTGATGGACAGATGCTGATCCTAGAGGACATTTGTGGGGCAACATGTGTGACCTCTGGTGGAAAGTGCTAATCTCTGAATGTTTCCATGAAGTGTATATGCAAAAGTTGAATCCATAATCTCAAGTGACAATATTGAAACTAATTGCATGAACCAGTTGTGGACTGAAATGTGCCAATGTGGTACATTGTAGGTGAGTTAACCACTATGAATCTCGAGTTTCAATGTTGAATCTGTTTGCTTTGTTTTATGAAACAAATTTAGGAAATTTGTTCTAAGTGGGGGGTAATGTTACAAACAGATTCTGAGTTTTTGTTGAGAAGATTTTTAGAACTGCTATGAATGGCATTCTTGGCTTAATGATGCATGCATTGATGATGAGATAATAGTTTTGGTTAAGAAATGCTGTTACCTTTAGCTTGCATGTGTTTGGTTGGTCATGAAGTTTCCAGAATATTTTACAGTATTCTATGAAGTTCTAGGCTTTTCCGGAATGGTGTAATTTACAGTATTCTAAGAGGTTCTAACAGTTTCCAGATGGCCTCACCGCAACCGGAGATGTTTGTGTAGTTGGTAATGGTCGGAGACTTCCTTAAGTTTCCAGAACCTTCCAGTGGCTAGTAGGAGGGGCCCTGGCACTGTATATATACAAGGGGCTGTTATCACACTGGAGGGAGGAGAGTCTGAGAGAGAGATGACAGATGGAGAGGAGAAGGGCGTGGGAAACGGACGGACAGATGGAGGGGAGGAGAGGCCAAGAGAGTGAGAGGTACGGACAGTCAGTCCGGAGAGTCCAAGGAAGAAAGATGGGATAGAAGGAGAGTAGGAAAGGCTGAGAGCCAAGGGGAGGCAAGCGGAGATTGCCTGAAGAAGGGGAGAGAACTGAAGGAATAGGAGAGCTATGGTTATGAGGACTGTAGAAGTTATTTTAACTGATTGAGCTCTTATGTAGTGAGTGTAGTCACAGAATTTTGGCTGTTGATCCAAGTAATTGTGGAAAGGATTTTTCCTGTTTTGTTTTGGAACTTTTGTATTGGAAATGAATATTGTTTTGAATTGGTTTAGTAGAATAAAAGAGATCCAACTTGATTCCTGAGTCAACTTGTGCTCTGTTTGGATGTGATTCACGAGAGATAGGAGAAACCAACTCTTAGCATTTCAGTCAGCGTTCTTCGTCCACTGGAGTGTTTTGAAACAAAGAGTTAGTTCTTCAAAAAACCACGTGACAGTTCTGTTAATTGTATTTGTATTTGTGTGCCCCCTTTAAGTCATGGCATGTTTCTCTACTTGAAATTCAGGCTAATCTCCCTAGGGAGAGTACGTCGCCACAAGAACAGCGCCACAAATTATTTTTTCTATGTGTATTTTTCCCCCTATAACCGTGGCTTTTTTCTACAGAATTTTGCCAGGGACACCTCTCTTGTTACCGTGGGTTCTTTTATGGACGCTAAATGCTTATTGCAGGATCTCGGTTCATCGTCTCATCTGAAAGACTAGTACCCAGACCACCACTCACGGTCTAGTGGATGGGGGGGAAAAG
>CM054135.1:69174617-69184617 GCA_028751875.1 Rapana venosa
CTGGTGTGTGTGTGTGTGGGTGGTTGTGTGTGTGTGGGGAGGGGGGGGGGTAGGTGGTTGTGAGTGTGTGTATGTTCCTGTTTTTTAGGTTTGTTATATTTTTTACTTTCTTCAGAAGGAAGATCTCATTTCAGTAGCTCCTACATTCTCTTCATAACGCTTTTGGAGGAAATGGCCGAAGTGTAATGCTTGTACTTCAAAATTTTGGGACTTGCACTTATCTGTAATGTTTTTACCTCAAAAGGATGCACACAGATTGATTACATGCATCCTTTTGAATAGACACAAGTGTTATTTTAGAGCTTACTTTTAAACTTCTTCAGCAAGATGCCAATAGTTACCCTTGTTTCCATTTCTTTATGGCTTCCAGTCTGGTACACATTGTGCAATGTTTGAACCCCTGCAAAGAGTGCACCTGTTTTGTTTTTTTAATCTGAGGTCAAACTGAGCATATTTATAAAAAGAAAATGTAGCTGTCCATTCACTTTTATGTAGTGCTATATCTTTGTCATACAGCTTCTAATAAAACCAAGACTGTTTGCTGGTAACTCAGGTAGAGTATCTATACGGCTCAAAACAGAAGGCAAGACTGGTGCATTTCCCTATCAAAAAGGTTTTTCATCTATAGATTATAATAATAATAATATAATAATAATAATAATAATAATAAAATGTATGGAATTTATATAGCGCTGAATCTTGTAAAACAACAAATCAAAGCGCTCAGATGACATGATTTTATCAATAGTATCATCATTACTTTTATGAAGACGATAATGATGCTTATAAAACTGATGACTGGTTGCCATTGTAGTTACAGTAGCAGAGAGGACAGAATAGCCTTGTGGGTTTTGTTGTTGTTGTTTTGTTTGGTTTTTTTGGTTCCTCTGCTAGAGCTCCAGGATTTACCAGTGGTGAGAGTTTTGTGCATGTGGAGGTTTTTACCCACCTTTAAGGCAGCCGCACTTCAATGTTGTGGATGGTGTCTAAACACAACACTAGTATACATGCATCTTGTTCTGTTTTTTTAAAAAACCCATTGTTATCCCTTCCTTGGGCAGGCTATGGCCTACTCCTCTGAAAAACAGAACGGATTTTAATGTGTTTGCAAGATTTCTGCATGTGTTTGCACAGGGGAGCTCGGTTTATAGTCTCATCTTAAGGACTTTTGGGAAGTGGAGTCAGTACTGATATTAACTCCAGGAAAATATCCTTTCGAATGAGAGCCTCGATAGTGGTTCGATTTCAGGCCATCAGATCATGAGCGCAATGCTCTAACCACTAGGTTTTCACCCGCTCCCTGTTGCCTTTTCGTCTAATCGAGGTATAAAACATTTTTTTCATGGCGCTGTTAAAAAAGAGAAAAAGAAAAAGATGTGCCCATGAGGGAAGGGCCACAGACAAATGTAGGAAATACCTTTAGACAGATTTGCATGGTTGTGTTTGAACTGGAAATGCTTCAGACCAGGGAGAGAAGGAAACCTGCTACTGTTCGCTGCTTCACTCAAGCTGCCTGTGCCTGTTTGTCGGTTTGCTTCAGCATCACCATAGCAAAGGTATCATTCTTCCAGTCTTACCATGCACTTTCTTCTCATCCATCATCGCCTTTCCTGGGATTCTTTCTCTCTGTCTGTCTGTCTGCCTGCAAGTCTGTCTGTTTGTCTTTCCTGACGTTTATGGAAAGTGGCTTCAGGAACTAACGTGGAATTCAGAAGAAAAAAGATGGGAAAAAAGAGGACCAGGCTTTTACTCGATAACAACATAGGTACCTGGGTGCGTGCACCTGCAGACACATACACACACACACGCACACACATGCCAGCAACCAAGTACACACACACACACACACACACACGCGCGCGCGCGCGCGCGCGCACGCATGCACGCACGCGAGCACGCGTGCACGCATATCAACATCCATGCAAGCACACAGACACACTTTTACTCATTCACTCACTCCTTCACGCACACATTCACTCATTCACTCACTCACTCACTCACTCATACGCAAACAGACACTCAGAGACACAGACACACACAGACAGACAAAACAGACAGACAGACACACAGGCAGGCAGAACACACACATACACACAGACACACACACATGCCCTAAGCATGGCAACCAGCAGGCAACCACTAGCACGTGGACACAATGAAGATATTTCAAGACCAACTGGAGGTCAAGAAACGTTGAACATCATCACTGGTGTCGACAAATTCATCAAAACCCTGCACAGTGACACAAACAGTGTAAACTTAGAATAAAAGCCATTCAGATGGCCAAACACAGAAATTTAAAAGAGAGTTATGGTTTTTTACTGTTGTAATACTATACTGGCATTCCATGTTTAGAAACACATTGTTTACAATAACTGCTTCGTGTTACAGATACGCATAAACTGCCCAAAGCACTTCTGTAGTCATAGTAATCTATCCCAGAAACAAGCTATTTGTAAATGAAGAACCATTTACTGGATATCTGTTACAACTCTCTCTCTCTCTCTCTCTCTCTCTCTCTCTCTCTCTCTCTCTCTCTCTCTCTCTCTCTCTCTCTCTCTCTCTCTCTCTCTCTCTCCTCTCTCTCTCTCTCCTCTGTGTTTGAAAAAGCCAGAGCTGACTGCAAGTGTATCAGAAAAAAAACCAGCAGCACAAATTGCAGACAAGTGCTGAAACAGATTGTGCCCCCCCCCCCCCCCCCCACACACACACTATAACCCAACCCCCCAAAAAGGGGAAAAAACCCCAGAAAGGCATAATGGAGGTAGAATCGGGATCGATGGCAGAGTGAAAGACGGGAGGGAGGGAGATGGAGTGATAGATAGACAGAACACATTTCTCTGCCAGGCTGGTTCAGGATTGGAAAATATGACGTCCCAAAGTGGAGATGTCAGAAGCTGGTATTGATCGACGCTGGCGCTGCACTGCACTGCACTGCACTGCACTGCACTGCACTGCACTGCACCCTCCAGAGGTCTGCCCGCAGTCAGAAAGAGCAGCCCCCTCTCCCCAAAAACTGCACTTCTTCACTCCCGGCTGTCAGTGTCTGGGCTTTCTGAAAAAAAAACAAAAAACAACAACAAAAAATCAGTTGGGTTTCATGAGAGGTTTTGTTTAGCATCTGAAAGGCAGTTCTTAATCCACTGCGTTTCATTTGTGAATAGATTGATTTTCTTGAGATGTTTCTAGGGTGTTTTTGTTTTGTTTTAAAAAGTTGTTTTGCTTTTTGAAAAATTTCGACATTGATCCTACCCTGTAGTGTGTGTGTGGTGTGTGTGTGTGTGTGTGTGTGTGTGTGTGTGTGTGTGTGTGTGTGTGTGTGTGTGTGTGTGTGTGTGTGTGTGTGTGTGTGTGTGTGCGCGCGCGCGCGCGCATAAATACTGAAACTCTCCACACGTCATTATATTTGAGATTTGATTTTGTTGTTGTTATTGGGTGTGCATTTCACATAAATGTCTTAATTTCAATTGGCAACACATTAATTCAAAAGATAAAGACAGCATTTGGAAAACTTCAGGCTCTGGTTTCTGGTTTCATCTTTCTGCGGATGGTTTGGGTTTTTTCCTTTCTTTTTTTGAAATAACTTTCATAAACCACAGTGGAGAGGAGTATTGCTGGGTATTAGTCTTTAAGATCTATTTGGTCACTATATTTCTTTTTTTTTTAAATTTGGGGGGGTTCCTCTGCTAGAGCTCCAACATTCACCAATGGTCAGATGTTTGCGTATGCAACCGCTTTTGTCCACCATCAAGATAGCCGGATTCGGACTTCATGGATGACGCCTGAACACAACACTAGTGTGTACGCTTTTTGTTTTGTTTTGGTATTTTGTTGGTTTTGTGTTTGTAGCTGTCAACCATGTCTACCGGCGCGCAGTTGCCTGCTCTTCCGAGAGATGGAACTGGTTTGAACGTGTGGGCAAGATGTTCTTCGTGGGTTCGCACATGGACCTTTACTTTATAGTCTCATCCGAGCAAACTCCAGGGGGAAAATCCCCTTGAACGGGTACTTCGGTGGTGGCTCGAACCTGGGCCATTAGATCACAAGTGCAACACTCTAACCACAAGGCTACCCACCCCCGTATTTTTATATTTGAATTCAGATTGACTGAATTGATATACTTCTCTTCATTCCCTGTAGGATATAATATAACAGTGTTTGTTTTTGTTTTGCTGCTTTTATCTTTTGTGACATTCTTGTCCTCCTGTCCTACACAGCTCATTTCAACCTCTCAGCCCTAGCCACACCCAGATTCGCCATGTCGCATCATCACAGTCAGAAGTCCACCCAGAGCATATTTATCAGTGTCAGGCTGCTGTGAGGCCACCAGCCATAGGAGCTCTGCGTTATTGCTGCTGTGTCACTTAAGTGGTGTTCCGTGAGGCCTATTATGGGCTAAGATTCGCAGGACACCATGTACTGGTCCACTTACTAGCAACAGTAATAGCCTAGCTCAGTCGCGGAGCCAGACTGACTGAGATGCCCACCCGGGGTGGCGACCACCCCAACATGATTTCAACGACCTTCTCCCGTGAGCATCCGACCCTCACATGCTTCATAACCCAGTGGGTTGCTTTGTTTTTTTTATTATAAAAAGTAATGAACTCTTGTAATTCTTGTTTCTAACCTAGAGACTAGGTCTCACTGGATTGTGTAAAATCCCCTCTGCGTTTTCTTTTCATTATCTTGAATGTCAGTATTCATTTGGCCATGAAAACATGAATACACATAGCATACATCACTCCCGAAAATAGGAAGTGGTTCATTTCAGTGACAAAATAAACTGAGTGCATACAGGTTCAGTCACAAAATCGATTGCCATAGAAAATGTAGTGTACGAATACAGCTGAGAAGAGAGGGAGAGCAAATCAAATCAAATCAAATTCTTTTATTTCAAGGATAATGGATAAGCACCCACATCCTATCTTTTACATCCAGTCCCCGCCCTTAGGGATACATCATATACTAAAATGAACCCAATACCCATACACTCACTGTAAATTTAAAAAAAGAAAGGAAAAAAACAACAAAATAACATTTTAAAAACCCAAACCAAACCAAAAGCGCTCCACAATATAAAGGAGAAGAGAGAGAGAGAGAGAGGAGAGAGAGGAGAGAGAGAGAGAGAGAGAGAGAGAGGAGAGAGAGAGAGAGAGGAGAAAAGAGAGAGAGAGGGAGAGCACACAAAAGAGTGTCTAGACACTTTCTATACTTCTTGTTGTCCTTTTGACCTATTTCCAACAGGAAGAAATCAGCTTCGAAATTCATTTCAGTCACATATCGATTACCAAGAACTGCACTGTACAAATACGAGAGAACTAACAAAAAGAAAATAGGGGGCTGGGTGGAGAGAGAGAGAAAAGAGAGAGAGAAACAGACAGACAGACATAGAAAGAAAGAGACAGAGACACAGAGAGAGACAGAGACAGACAGACAGACAGACAGAGACAGACAGACAGAACTCGAACTCGAACTCGAATAATTTATTCACAAAAAGGCCATTGGCCCATACATGAAGGGGGTTGGCGAACTGCTTAGAATTTTGGTGGGGGAAAAGCAATGGCAACCACAAAATGTTACTGTATAACAAAAAGTCAGCTACAAAAATATGACTTAGGATAACAATATCTCTCTTATTCTGAAAGCTTTACACAAATATAAAGTGAGCCTGTGCACAACCTCAGGATGACTTGATGCCAGGAGTAAACAGAGTCTAAATAAATTAGGCTGTCTACTATATTTAACAGGGATGTAATTCTGCCTAACATCCTCTAATACTGGACAGCACAACACAAAATGTACTTCATCCTCCGGTGCTTACTTACATAATGGTCATAGCAACCTGAGGTCATCAATATCATGTTCTCTGTCTCTGAATTTATGAAAATTTATATCTGATACATCAACTCTAAACTTAGACATAATTCTTTTCAAATGTATATCCATATCAAGTTTTAGATAAGGTTTGACATCATGCGAACTTATAAATTGTCTATACATTTAAAATCTTTCACTGCTTTGTATATGATCACTCCATTGTTGCCATCGGCAGTCAATCAATCTTTGCCTGAAAGCGTTAATAAACTCTCTACAATTTCCGACTCCTTGATTGAGCCAAACAAATCCAAACCCGAGTTCACACAAACATACAGACAGACAGACAGACAGAGAAAGACAGAGACAGACAGAGACAGACAGACAGACAAACAGAAAAGGGGGGGGGGATTTTGCTTGAGGCAGAAGACAAACAATCGAAGGACATTGTCTGACGCTGTCATTTATTCCATCGCTTTTTCGAACAGCAACAACTCGTCATCAGACATGTAGCTCAATGGACTACTTCTGTTTGTGACAATACGACACCGTCGGCGAGCTTGTCTCTTACTCTCTCTCTCAGTCTGCTCATTAGTCAATGTCTTAGTTGAATGTCAACACATGTCCGGGCAAATCACATAGAGCGTACAGATGGATGGTGGATTAATCTTTGTAGTTTCCTGCAGTGTCTTTATACTTTCTTTCCTCGTTACTATACTCGGTTAGTGCTCCGACATTCACTAATGGTGAGACTTTTGCGTATGCCGCCGTTTGCCCACCATTAAGGTTGCCGCATTCCGACTTCCGAAGAAGAGTACTACTATTCATACAGTTTCTAGCTCTTCATTGTAAGACCTCAGAGACAGTGTGGTGAATGAAAATGATAATGTGATGAATGAAGTAGGGAAGACAAAAGAGAAAAGGGCGAAAAAGAAGTACAGATAAAGAAAAAGCTGCCACCTGTTTTCCTCCACCACTATGTCCTCAATACTAAAGAAAGAACTGAAAAAGAAGGTTTGCTAAGATATCAACGCTGCATCATCTTTTTTTTCTGTTTTGCAAGGCACTTTTTTTTTGGGGGGGGGGGGAGGGTTGTTGTTCCTCGGCTAAAGCTTCACGCTTCGCCAATACTAAAACTTTGCGTACACGTCGTTTTTACCCACCATTAAGGTAGCCGCATTCCGACTTCAGGGATACAAGGCAGGTTTGAAGCGAGGCACAGGAAGAAACAAAAAAAACGAACAGAAGATAGATGGGGATATCAAAGTCACCAGCCTCGTCATTTTTATATCACGAAAGAACATTTTTTGTTAAGTCCTAGGACGAAATCCAACTCTCTGTTTTGCAATGGATACTTGCGTATGACAGGATGTCTCTTTTACTTTTATGTTTACTTGGTTTTTTTAGTCTATTCAGCGGACTGGCCATGTTTTGAAATTTTTTTGTCCAAAAAAAAAAGGTTGTCTCTTTTGTCGAAATTAAAGATGTATAGATCAGGTTAAGATCCTGAAAAGCACACAGATTGCTGAGATATCAACTTTCAAAAAGAATCGTCTGTGTGTTCGTCTATATGAACATGAGGCGCTGCAGAACAGGAGGAAGAAAATAAAACAAAGTCTTTTTCCCCACTCTGTCAGCCAGGCTGGCTGTTGGTTCCTCAGTTTTGGGGGGATCGTGCTGAGTGCACACTTGGAATACGTGACATACTGCAGGGGATTTTGTTTGTTTGTTTGTTTGTTTTTCGTGAGAGCTATTTCCATACAGTTTTTTCCAGCGTTTTACTGATTTCGGGTATTCACTAGGATTAACATAGACACTGCTGAAAAACGGAGGGGGGGGGGGGGGGGGAAGGTATAGGAGGGGGGAGTGGGGAAGGAGAAGTTCACGTGAAACGTTCGTAAACATACACACACACTCGCACGCATGCACGCACGCATGCATACACACACACACACACAACACACACACACACACACACACACACACACACACACACACACACACACACAACACACACACACACGCAGAACATCTTGCGCACACGTTAAATCCTGTTCTGCTTTTCGTAAGAGTAGGCCATTGTGTGCCGGTGGGAACAGATGACAAATTTACAAAACCGCATACACACCGGGACTGGAAGTAAAAATAGCACATGAGTGCTTATTCCATTATCCTCGATATAAAAGAATTTAAAAAAAAAACAACCAGCAACACGTCTAATATCACCTAACGAGAAAACACGTTTAATTGAAGAAGCTCGTACATATGCGCGAGCATGGACACAGATACACAATCGTGCACATGCATGTACTTGTACAAAGAGCAGAGAGGCAAGAAAGGGGAGTGGGGGGGGGGGGGGGGGGGGGCTGCAGATGAGAGAAAAGACAGAGTATTTTTTAACTAATTTCACATTAACAAAATTAATACCACAAATGGGTGTGTGTTCACTTAATGATGGAAAGCTTTGACACATGCAGCATCAGACAAAGCAATCTTTTGCAAACTTTAAATGGGGGCGAAGAGAGAGAGAGAGAGGACAGAGACAGAGACAGAGACAGAGACAGCGACAGAGAGACAGACAGACACACAGAGAGACAGACAGAAACAGATAGGAAGAAACAGAGAGAGACACAGAGCCAGACAGGGACAGAGAGAGAGAGAGACAGAGAGCGACAGAGACAGAGAGACAAACACAAAGAGAGACAGACAAAGAGAGGGAGAGGGAGACATACATACATACATACTACATACATACATACATACATACATACATACATACATACATACAGACAGACAGACAGACAGACAGACAGACAGTGAAAGAAAAAAGGGAGGAAGGGATGCTTTCATTTAAGAATAAAAGCTTTAGGTCAAGGCTTTATTTGCAATCTGTCCTCGGAAACATACTGCTTCACACATACAGACAGACAGATATACAGACAGACAGATAGACAGACAGATAGACAGTGGGTCTATGCATTATACACAAATACTGCTGTCTTTGATTTTATAATGGGAAAGACTGTGACACAGTTTGTAACAGGTCCTACACGACTGTGGCTGCCATATTTCCACAAACGATTTTCTTTCACCTTCAGAGCACCGAGAAATACACAGACAAAACAAAAATTATCTTCTTCTTTCTTTCTTTCTTTCATATGCTGCTGGTGCCTTTCGGCGTCGCGGGGAGACACAGACGTCTGTCTGCAGCAAGGTGGGAGGCCTGATAGAGTGACAGGTCATGGGCTCGCAGGGTGTCAGCCACGGAGTCGCTCCATCGTCTCCTTGGTCTACCTCTGGGTTTCCAGCCATTGTATTTGGTGGTGTATGCCCGTAGGGCTGGTTGGTCGGGCGGCATTCTAGTGTGGTGACCAAACCACCTGATCCTTTGTTGTTCGACGTGGTGGAGAATTGGTGTTAGTCCGACCATGTCTCTGATCACCTCATTCTTGATCTTGTCGCGACTGGTCTTGTTGACAGCTTTTCTCAGGCAGCGCATTTCACATGTGACCAATTTTCTCTCTAAGGCTTTTGTTAGGGCCCATGTCTGACACTGGTATGTGAGTGTTGGAACGAAGATGGCGTTGATGTGTTTTGCCTTGGTGCTCATTGGGATGCTGGAATGTTTTAGAAGGGGGGCGAGTTGGTAACTGACTGCGTTCGCTTTCTGGTATCTTGTTTCTATCTCTCTGTCCAATTTTCCATCTTCAGTGAAGAGGCTGCCAAGGTATTTAAATTCTTTGGTATGTTTCAGCTGGGTGCCGTTGATGTTGATGTCCAGCTTTCCTGGATTTCTGCTGACAGACATAACTTCTGTTTTGTTGATACTGATCTTTATGTCATACCTCTCGCAGCTTGTGTTGAGTTGGTCTGTGTGCTCTTGAAGAGCTGCTTTGTTCTGATTCATCAAGGACTGGTCGTCAGCAAATAATAGTTCGTTCAGGGCATCAAGATCTGGGTTGGCTTCCTTTGTAATCTGGTCCATATAGATCACGAAGAGAAGGGGAGAGAGTACGCAGCCTTGCCTGACCCCTGATGTAACCGAGAACCAGTCAGATGTTCCATTGGCTGTTCGGACTTCGCTCACACTGTTGGCATAGATTGCTCTGATGTTATCAAGCAACTGCCTCTTCACGTCGCACTGCTCCAGGATCTTCCAGAGCTTGTCTCTGTTGACTCGGTCGAA
>CM054135.1:69192117-69219617 GCA_028751875.1 Rapana venosa
GAAGACAACCAGCCATTTGTTTTTGTCCATCATTAATGATGTATAGTTTGGTTCACAAGTCTTGTTTCACATTTTCTGGTATAATGTTTTTGCCACTCCTTCAGTAAGTTGGTGAAAGAATCTAAGTAAACATGAATTATGGAAAATAAGGGTAACAAAAAATGATTTATTCATCACATTTATTTTTTTTTTATCTATCATGCATCACTTTTCATCAATTTCTTTAACTTAAACGAAATCTTATTCCTTCAAAAGAATCCAAGCATCCTCACAAGAAAAATAGCGGCTGCAACACTTGTAGATTGTAATCTCGAAAATGTATGGTTGCTCAATTGGGACATTTTCACTTCTTATAATCTATTTTCATTTCGTCCTCTTCTTCCTTCCAGCTTTTCATTCTCTTCTGTATGGTTGGTTAGGGCTGGAGAAGGAGGGGTGGAAGTGGGAAGGTGGGGGGGGGGGAGTCTTCTGTTGTCTTGGGATGAGTTCAGCTCAAACAGGGAAGGGAAAAATGTGGATCCCAACAGGAGACGTGGAGGAAATTGGCTGGACGAGGCTTCAGCTGTGTCAATGGTCACCAGTGTGGCAGTGGGACGTTAGGGGTGGCGAGAGAGAAAGGCCCTCTGTGGCTGACTCCTCCAACACAATGGCCGCTCTGCTTCTGGTGCACAGCAATGGCCGATCTCCTGGGAGGATTGAAATGGAACTGATCCTTCCTTCAACCTCGCCTTCCCTTTTTTTTTGGTTTTGTTTGGAGTGTGATTTACTTTTTTTGTGTTCAGCAAGATTGCATTTCATTCTGTCTCTGAGTTCTGTCTGTCCTTCTACTAGCATGCCTCTGTATCTGTTTGTGTGACTTTCTGTCTCTCTTCCGTCTTGTCTGTCTGTCTGTCTGTCTGTCTGCCTGCCTGCCTGCCTGTCTGTCTGTCTCCCTCCATCCCTCCGTGTGGAGTAGTGCAACGTCCTCTATTTAGATGAGTCATTCTTAACAGCTCTTATATTTTTGTAAAACATTCAGTAGGTGTCATTTGCTATGGCATGTGCTTTATATCACATCTGCATGATTTTGATGCAACATTGTGTGTTTCTGTGGATTCATCATACACCATTCCTTGAGATGGCTGTAAATGATTATGAAATTCTGTTGTTCTGTGTTGATCTGCCGCAATTAGTGATATGACAATAGTGTTATGTAGTTTGTTTGTGTCTCCATGCTGTGATGCGTGCAAAGTACTCGTAGGTATGATGATGATGTGTGTGTGTGTTGTGTGTGTGTGTGTGTGTGTGTGTGTGTGTGTGTGTGTGTGTGTGTGTTGTGTGTGTGTGTGTGTGTGTGTGTGTGTGTGTGTGCGTGCGTGTGGTGTGTGTGTGTCTGCGTGTACTCTGTGTGTGTGGTGTCGCCGATGGTATAACTTTTTCTGATGTGCCATGGTTCATAAGGAGAGAGAGATACATGAATACATATGTACATATTTACTTACATACATACATACATACAAACATACATACATATAAACACATGTATACCCATATACACATATGTACATACATGTATACAGATAGACAAACAGAAAGACATAATTATGTACATGATAGGGGGACAGAGACAGACAGATAGACAGACAGACAGGCAGACAGACAGACAGACAGGAAGACAGACAAACAGCTTCTACTAACACATCGAAAACAGCTGTTATTATAGCTATCTCTGCAAAATCAACTCAACCGGAAGGCCTGCCCAAAATCAGATTCCTTTCTCATTCCTCCAGAAACGAGGTTTTAGACTTTTTTTTTCAAGCTTTTGTTTTTCCTTTTGTGTGCTGCGTGCATAGCTGTAAATGTTCTCTGCTGTTTTCTTTACTTTGTATTTGTTTCTTTTCTACTCAACTTTCAATCAAACCATGGATGAAGTGTTTTTCTTCAAAAACAAAACAAAAGACGTCAACAAACAAATAATAACAACAACAACATAGCAGAAAATGAAAAAACAGAACACACACACAAAAAAAGAATTCCAGAGGAAAAAAAACCCGCTTCAAAACAGGATCAAAATGAACGGATAATGGAAAATTACGCACGGAATCTTCGCAAAGTGATGGCTTTACTAAATCATTTTGGGTAGAACTAGATCATCCTCATCTTTCTTTGAAATACAATACAAAACAAAACAAAGCAAAACTTTACGAAACCCAGCAAACATAGAAAAACAAGGACGATAGTGGGAGGGCGTATGTATGTTTGAAGGTAAAACGCCAGAGGACTGGAGAAAATGAACTCTTTTGATTCCTTCCTTCAATCAC
This sequence comes from Rapana venosa, assembly GCA_028751875.1. Classification (NCBI taxonomy): domain Eukaryota; kingdom Metazoa; phylum Mollusca; class Gastropoda; order Neogastropoda; family Muricidae; genus Rapana; species Rapana venosa. The sequence continues at coordinate 69,194,418 of CM054135.1, forward strand.
TCCTTCATTATACGGCCGCTAGGATCACACACACACACACACACACACACACACACACACACACACACACACACACACACACACACACACACACACACACACACACAAAGTGTGTATATTGAACTGACGTCGCATTCTTTTTTCTTCCCTTACGTTTATTATTTCTCTTTATCGGATTTTTTTTTGGTCTTTCCTTCATCGGTTTTCTTATTCAATCTGCCATCATTCCCTGCAGCGTCCTAACACACAGTGAGCTTTTTATTAGCAGTAAGAACAGGCGAGAAAAATAATAGTGGTGGGTTGTAAAGAGATGGAGTAGGGGGTAGTGGGAGTGTGGTACATGCATTTAGAGAGAGAGAGAGAGAGAGAGAGAGAGAGAGACGGAGGAGAGAGAGAAGAGAGAGAGAGAGAGAGAGAGAGAGAGAGAGAGAGAGAATCAGACATACAGACAAACAGACAGAGAGAGAGAGAGAGAGATAGGGGGAAGGAGGGAATGGGGGATAACTGCACACATGCATACATGTAAGCATGTGTCCGTATACATGTATAGGTACACGCACGCCCACAGGCGTGTACCGAGCATACTACACTACACTACACTACACTACGCCACGCCACACCACACCACACTACACACACGCACGCACGCACGCCAGCGGAGCACACACACACAAACACATACACACACATTCGAGCACATGTACACACTCACACATAGAGCATGGGTACGCGTGTACACACACACAACACACACACACTTACACACACATACACACACACCATGCTCACACACACATCATGCTCACACACACACACACACACACACACACACTCACACGCACCAAAAAGGAAACACGGAGTGCATCTAATATCTGACGGTGGAATCTTGTGTAAAATAAGGTCTTCTGAATTTACACCCACCTAAAAAGATCTCTCGCGTGATATTTTTTTGGAAACAAAACATTGCTTCCTACACATTGGAAAATAAAGGACGATGTGAATCGTGTCTCCGAAGCTTTTTCTATTTCTGGAGTATGCACATAACATGTACCTTACCTCCTAATAAATATTTTTGGGTAATGAAGTTTCTGACAAGTTTTTGTTCGTTACTTGCTCATCTTTTTCTCTTTGTCTTTCTGTCTTTCTAGCTGTCCATCAAATCGATCTTTAACAAACTCTGTAGACACTTTTCTTCTGACTATCTTGTGTCATTTTCTGCTTTCGTTTCTTTCACTCAATTTTTTTCTCTCTCTTTTCGACTCTCTCTGTATGTCTCTGTTCTACTTTCCTCCCCTCTCTTTTTGTCTGTCTCTCTGTCTGTATTCTCTCTCCCTCTCACACACACACCATGCACAAACACATCACACACACGCACGGCACCGCACGCACACACACACACACCACCCCACACACACACACACACACACACTTTGCCTTTCCTCCCCCTTTCTTCCAGAACACAAATAAAAAATCTCTCTCTCTCTCTCTCTCTCTCTCTCTCCTCTCTCTCCTCTCTCTCTCCTCTCTCTCTCTCTCTCTCTCTCTCTCTCTCTCTTTCTTTCTCTTCTGCTTCTCTTCCTGTTCTTCTTGTCACTTTTCTTGTCTCCTCCTCTCTTCGTTTGTCTGTATGTCTGTGGATCATCTTTTGGTTCTTCCTCTCATGTTCACACACACACACACAACACACACACACACACACACACACACACAACACACACAACACACACACACAACACACACACCATGAGAGAGAGAGAAGAGAGAGACAGACAGACAGGCAGACACACCCACATACAATAACAGACAATTAGAAAGCTTCTGACGTCTTTCTTTCTTTCTGTTTTTTTTCCTGCAAATACAATGCAGGTGAATAACCCCTATAATTCATCAGTTAACGGCAGACCCGGCATCCACATGACGGGGAACATGTGTTGGGTATCTTGTGCAGTGTACCAAAGCCCAGCTGATGATCTGAAGTATCGACCACCTCTCCCCCCCCCCCCCCCCCCCCCCCCCCCCTCCTCCCTGTTTAGTCTAACTGTCGCTCTGTTCCACCCTGTCAGTGAGGCTTTGTTGAAAGTAGTAAACTGAAATTAATCCCATCACTTTCTTTTCTTTGTTTTTAATTTAACGCTTGTCAAAAGTGTTTCAGCTCCAAGGTGTCATTTTTCATGCCTAACAGCTGCCTCACGTAAAACATGAACGTGTTTGTTTCTGTTGAGCACACTATATTAATAAGCTTTCGGCTTGTTCAGTGTCTTTTGTTATATGTATGAACACGTATATGACATTCTGAAGAAAAATGTTATCAAAGCCAACCCTAGACTTCTTTCAAGCTAGTTACTGAAGATGTAAAAATAATGAATTATGTTAACTTTTTCGTTGAAATTACATATGTTGAGTTTTTTTCCAACTATGGTTCTGTACATCTTTTTGCTTTGGGTTTTGTTTATTTGGGGAAAGTGGTCAGAGCACTCACTTTCCCCAAGCTAAGGTTAAGCAGCATTGAGCGTGGTTACAAAGTGGATGGTGAACGTTTGCGCGCCTTGGCTTTAGTACAGTTCCCCAGTTCACCCAGTTGTAAATGGGTGCCTGCCCTCTTTAGGGTCAGGGAAGGTAAAGCAGCGAGGGAGAGGACTTGGGTGCCGCCCTCAATAATGCTGGCCCCTAGAGAAGCTGAGGTCTCTGACACCTCGCTCCCCAACGACCACTTAGGTTATTGGACACCTTTACCTTTTTAGATTATTTATGTTTTTCCCTTTTTTCTTTTTTGGTTTTATTTGGTTTTGTTGTTGTTGATAACTGACGCGTTTCTGGTAGCCCATAAGCAGAATTGTTTTCCGCCCAAGCAGATTTTTCCTCCAATAAAGTGTTGTTTCAAAATATTTATGTCATATAAAAGAACTTCACCTACTTCCCCCAATCCTACAGCAAAAAAATAAACCAAAATTGTATTTTTGACCAAACATAGAATGCCCTGTAATCCTCTCTCTCTCTCTCTCTCATCTCTCTCATCTCTCTCCTCTCTCTCTCTCTCCTTCTCCTCTCTCTCTCTCTTTCTTGTATTTTTGACCAAACATAGAATGCCCTGTAATCCTCTCTCTCTCCTCTCACTCATCTCTCCTCTCTCTCTCTCTTTCTCTCTCTCCTTACCCAAGTCTCACTCTCTCCTTCTCTCTCCTTCTTCTCTCCCCCCCCCTCCACCCACCCCCAATCCCCAACCACCCCATCCACCACCCCCAATTTACCCTCCACACCCCCCACCCCCCAATCACGCCAAAAGAAGCAACTTGAAATGGATATTCATATTAGAGTTGCGTGACACTCAGGTTTCAAGGAGCGAAGGAAAGTGGAAAGTGGACCTATCGATCAGCTGCTATTGCTGCAAGCCGATGTCTCGGCACAGTGGCTTTGTATGCTTGGCTGTGATTGGCTGCGCGCGGTCATGTGACCACATGGATCGGTTTCGTCATGTCTGCCGCTCGCTTTAACCTGGAGTTAAAAGTCTGCAGCCGTCGATTAATTAGACCGCTGCAGGGCAGCATTGGAACAAATAATCACCCTGTAAGAGACAATTCTTTCTGTGTGCCTGTCTGTGTGTTTGTGTCTGTCTGTCTGTCTGTCTCCTGTCTCTCTCTCTCTGTGCCTGCCTGTGTGTTTGTCTGTCTGTGTGTATGTCTGTCTGTGTGTGTGTCTGTCTGTCTCTGTTCCTGTCTGTGTGTCTGTCTGTCTGTCTGTTCTGTCTGTCTCTCTCTCCTCTCACTCTCTCTCTCTCTCTTTCTCTCTCTCTCCTCTCTCTCTCTCTCTCTCTCTTCTCTCTCTCTCTCTCCTCTCTCTCTCTCTCTCTCTCTCTCTCTCTCTCTCTCTCTGCCCTTTGAAAACAGCGTCAGGTACTGACCTGTTTCTATAAAAATACAGCTTGAACATTATCATCATGCCTTATCATCTGTGACTCAGTGTTTGTGTGCACCTTTGTATTCCAGAGAGAGTGTGAGAGGGAAGAAGGAGAGTGCAATTGGGATTTTGTTTGTTTGTTTGTTTTGGGGGGGAGAGGGGGGAAGGGAGGAAGAGGGAGACAAACTGACACACAGAGATACAGACAGACAGACTCAGAGAGAGAGAGAGAGAGAGAGAGAGAGAGAGAGAGAGAGAGCTCTGTAAACTCTAATATGGTCTGTTCTTAAAGAGGCTAGTTGTATATATATATATATATATATATATATATATATATATATATATATATGTATGTATGTATGTAAGTATATATATATACATATATATAATTATGTGAACAAGGTATCTGAACACACTAAGATTATGGTCAACATTGACTATAATTATGGAATAATACACTAGTAACAAAGGAACACGAAACAAACCTGCACTAATAAAACCAAGACTGGCGAGCACATCCTTTAGAGATGCACGCTATTCAGCGACCTGAGGAAGGTTGTGTGGCCCACAGAGATGGCCCTGCAAGCTATGCTGTACAAGAAGCCCACGAGAGGAGCTGGAAAGGATTTTCCAATATTTCTCCAAAACACATCTGACTGTGTAAAAAGCCAACGAGAGAAGAAGATAAAACCAAGAATTACTAAGAAATATATTTTAAAACCTCGGCAAGGAAAAAGAACCCCCCCCCCCCAAAAAAAAAGCAAGAATATGACAACCCCAAAACAAAACAAATCATAATATCTCTTATTTCAAAAGCTTAGCATCAATAAAATCCTAAATTGCCAATGATATCAGGGCTTCGTCACACAAGGAGTAAACAAGCCTAAAGGGGTTAGACTGGTTGGTGTATTTTTACTGAGTAAATGATGTTTTTTTGCCCAAGGTCATTTTGCAAGACAACAAACTAAAAGGCAGCTTCCTCTTCTGGGTATTGATTTGTTGCATAAGGGACTGTTAAGCCAGCAAGTAGCTAGATTTATAAACATGTACATCTGACTCATCCTGTTTTAATTTAGCATTGAGAGAGAGAGAGAGAGAGAGAGAGAGAGAGAGAGAAGAGAGAGAGAGAGCTACACACACACACACACACACACACACACACACACACACACACACACACACACACACACACACACACACAGAAGGAAGATGGTATAGTTTTCCCCCCTTCATTTTCTGTCCATGTCTTCAGGTCCCCCCCCCCCCCCCCCCTCTCCAACCCCCCTCCCAGCCAACCTTTCTTAGTGCCCCATCCCCACACAACCACTGCCTGTTCCCCCCCCCCCCCCCCCCCCACTCCCTCCCTCACAACCACCCCCAGACACGCAACTGCAAGTAAGGGCCAGCTCTGCACATGCAAGCATGGAAGGAAGCAACCTTTACACTAATTATCCGGGCTGGCCGCAAATAGCCTCCTAAACAGAATGCTTTTCCCCTGGTCATAGAGGTTGTTTATTTTCTTGTCTTTCCTTCCTGTCCTTGATGCTGCTGCTGTAGTATTAAGAGTAGTAACAGAAGTAGTAGTAGTAGTAGTAGTAGTAGTAGTAGTAGTAGTAGTAGTAGGAGGAGGAGGAGGAGGAGGAGGAGGAGGAATAGGAGGAGGAGTAGGAGTAGTAGTAGGAGAGGAGGAGGAATAGGAGTAGGAGAGGAGGAGGAATAGGAGTAGGAGTAGTAGTAGGAGGAGGAGGAGGAATATGAGTAGGAGTAGGAGGGGAAGAGGAGAAGGAGGAGTAGTGGTGGTAGTAGTAGTAGTTGTAGTAGTAGTGGTGGTGGTGGTGGTGGTAGGAAGGAGGAGGAGGAGGAGTGGTGGTAGAAGTAAGTGGTGGTGTGGTGTGGTAGTAGTAGTCATAGTAGTCATGGTAGCAACATGCAGTAGTAAGTAGAGATAGCATCAGCAAAGGGAGAGTGGGAGAGAGGGGGGAGAGAGGGAGGGAGAGAGAGAGGGGGGGGGGGGGGGCAGGGAGGGCTAGGGAGGGATAGGGATGGAGGCAAGGAGAGAGAGAGACACACACACACACAGGAAGGGGGGCGGGGGGCGGGGGGAGGGGGAAAAGGAGGGAGAGAGACAAGAGAAGCAACAGCATTTGACATAACAATAGTGATGCGTGAAAAATGAAGTAGTGATGACTGATTTGGAACTACAACACACACACACACACACACACAGAGTGTGCATGCATATAGACACATGCATGCACTTGTGCACACACATACACACAAACGTGCATGCTGGTGGGTGCATGCCTACACACACACACACACACACACACACACACACACACACACACACACACACACACACACACAACACACACACACACACTCACACACACACACACAGAGGGAAGATGGTATAGTTTTTTTCCCCTTCTTTTTCTGTCCATGTCTTCAGGTTTCTTTCCTCACCTCTCCACCCCTCCCCCCCCCCACCCCCACCCAGCCAGTCTTTCTTAGTGCCCCATCTCCACACAGCCACTGCCTGCCTGCCCCCCCCCCCCCCCTTCCCTCCCTCACAACCACCCCCAGACACGCAACTGCAAGTAAGGGCCAGCTCTGCACATGCAAGCATGGAAGGAAGCAACCTTTACACTAATTATCCGGCTGGCCGCAAATAGCCTCCTAAACAGAATGCTTTTCCCCTGGTCATAGAGGTTGTTTATTTTCTTGTTGTCTTTCCTGGCTGTCCTTGATGCTGCCACTGCTGTAATAGTAGTAGTGGTGGTAGTAGTAGTAGTGGTGGTGGTGGTGGTAGTGACAGGCAACTCTCTCTCTCACTCTCTCACTCTCTCCAGCCTGCGTTATACAATTGCTTCAATACATAGCTAAAGAGATCACTGATTAAAAAAAAAAAGCTGTTATCACAAGAAAAATGAATGATAAAATATAGCTGATTCATTAAGGAATGGTAAGTTGATGGGTGTTAACTGCTTTTCTTTCCCTATGCACTATTACTTATCAGTTAATAACTAAAGGACAGAGGCTGTAGCCCAGTGGTCAATCTTGACTGTTTTTCTTCAGTCCCTGGGTTCATGAAGTCGTGGGTTTGAATCTTGGCAGAGGCCACTGGTGAAGTAAAGACGAAGGTTTTTACGAACTCCTAGGTCAGCATAAGATGAAAACCTGCCAGTGCTGTTGTACCACGTGCATTGTATGACTTCTGACTGTTTTGTCCAATGCATGGTGCGCTCTCTCACATACCTTCATGCTATAACTGGACAGCTGCACAATCAACAAAAAGTTCAGTGACAGGTGTGTCTGTGTACATGCGCGTGTATATATTTGAGAGAGAGAGAGAGCAACCCATTACAAACGGCCTATATAACTGAACACAATAAGTGACATACAACCATTGTTACACATGCCACCCTTGTATGTGATGTCAGCTTGAACCTCCCTGCTTATCATATCCCCCTGCCCCAGCCCCTACCACCCATCCACCCACCCGCTCTCTCTCCCTCATTCACTGGTTGGCTGGTTCGCTTGCTTGCTCACTCATTCACATCGTACAGGGGAAGAGGAAGTCGTTATTTTGAAGTCGACTTCCTTTAAAAAATATTATGCTGGAAAAAAAAGGGTTAACACAAAGACCCTAGCGCTGTTTCGCTATCAGTTATGATGATCACAAGGAAAAGCCATGCATACAAACTTGGTAACTCTGTTCCTCAACATCCGCTGTTTTGTGCAGTGTTCTGCAGTTCCGTAGTTTAACAATGCTAGCTAACTGTCACTTCCTGAGACCTGTCTGATCTTATTGACGCCAGTTCGGGTGGAAAATATATGCCTATGAATATGCAGGGACAGGGGATGGTGGCGGGGTAAAGGGGTGGAAGAAGGAGGGAGACACCGTATACTAAATGCAAGAGACACCCTGTACTAGTGCACGTGTACTAATGCAGGAGACACCGTGTACTAATGCAGGAGACACCGTGTACTAATGCACGTGTACTAATGCAGGAGACACCGTGTACTAATGCAGGAGACACCGTGTACTAATGCAGGAGACACCGTGTACTAATGCAGGAGACACCGTGTACTAATGCACGTGTACTAATGCAGGAGACACCGTGTACTAATGCAGGAGACAACGTGTACTAATGCAAGAGACACCGTGTACTAATGCAGGAGACACCGTGTACTAATGCAGGAGACACCGTGTACTAATGCAGGAGACAACGTGTACTAATACAGGAGACACCGTGTACTAATACAGGAGACATCGTGTACTAATGCCTTAGTGCTAAGTCCTTCGGATGAGACTATAAAACCGAGGCCCCGTGTGCGAACGCATGCAGAACATCTTGCGCACACGTTAAATCCTGTTCCGCTGTTCGAAAGAGTAGGCCATTGTGTGTCGGTGGGAACAGATGACAAAATTTTAAAAACTGCATACACACGCATAATTTTTTTTTTAAGTCATCTGAGCGCTTTGATTTGTTGCTTTACAAGATTCAGGGCTATATACATTCCATACATTATTATTATTAATGCAAGAGACACCGTGTACTAATGCAAGCTTAACAAGAAGCCTGCAACACTGATAATAAGAAGTTGTGAGTGTTATTTGTTAAATGATGGAAAAACTCGTCAGTTCTACTTGTCAAAATTTGAGGTTCAAGCGCTATGTTTATAGATTTAGAGATTAGGTATTGCAGGTGTTTTAAATATACATACTTCATCCCTGAAGTCGGAATGATGCTACCTTAATGGTAGGCAAAAACGGTAGCATACGCAAAATTCTCACAATTGGTGAACCTTGAAGCTCTAGCCAAAGAAGAAGAACACATATATATATATATATATATATATAATATATATATATATATATATATATATATATAAATATATATATATATATATATATATATATATAATATATTCTGGTTACCACTTGGACGGGCGACCGTTTGCGCGCCTTGGCTTCAGTAGAGTCCCCCAGTTCACCCAGCTGTAAATAGGCACCTGCCTTTAGCTGGGGACGGGATAGCTCAGTGGTCGGAGCACTCGCTTTCCCCCAGCCAAGTTAAGCAGGTTCGAGCGTGGTTACCAGTTGGATGGGTGACCGTTTGCGCGCCTTGGCTTCAGTATAGTCCCCCAGTTCACCCAGCTGTAAATGGGTACCTGCCTCTTTAGGGTCAGGGAAGGTAAAGCAGTGAGAGAGAGGAGATGGGCGCCGCCCTCAATATGCTGGCCCCTAGAGAAGCGAGGTCTCTGATGCCTCGCCCCCCTACGACCTTTAGGTTATGGGACACTTCACACAAAAATCTCACCTCTGGTGAACATTGGAGCTTTGGCCAAAGAACAAGAACAACGATATATATCTTGTTTGTGGGTGTGCGTGCGTATGTGCGCGCGTGCATGCGCGTGTGTGTGTGTACATACACTAGGATGATAGGTCCTGGCTCCAATCCAAGCTCAGCCAACCACACACCCACACCCACCCCCACCCAGAACCCACCTTTTGCACCCCCAATGTACAACACCATGAATTGAGTCTGGTACAAACTTGGAATAAAGTCAAAAAACAGAGCAATGTAAGACCATAAAAAAAAAACAACAGTGGCATGTAAAAGAACCTCTGGCAACAGCAGACCCAAACTTTGCTAGCTAGTATCCAGAAAAGTTCTTTTTTTTTATCACAAAGCAAGTACTTATCCATAAGGGGAAAAAGAAGCATGATTTTTACTGTACTAGGGTGACATGGTGACACAATGTAATCACAAGCGAATAGGACAAATCAGTGCGGTAAAGGACATCTAAAAAGTCAAAACAGATTGGGGAAACACTTTCTTCTCTGGCCAAAGCAAAAAGAGGAAATTTTTAAAAAATGAAACAAACAAATACAGCACCGCCAACAAAAATCAACCATGATAAAAAGCAAACAATGCCAAAGAGTACATTCCACACTTACATATCATGACCTCTGATTTCTTCTACCTCCAGAACTAGATCTCTCCCCCCCCCCCCCCCCCCTATTATTGTGTTTTACGTTGTATGCCTGTCTGTACCTCCAGAACTAATTTTCCCCCCCCCCCCCCCCCCCCCTATTATTGTGTTTTACTTTTGTATGCCTGTCTGTCTGTCTCCATGTGTCTGTCTGTCTCTGTCTGCTTGTGTCTGTCTGTTTTCTCTCTCTCACTGTCTGTCTGTCTCTCTCTCTCTGACTGGCTGTCTGTCTGTCTGTCTGTCTCTCCTCTCTCTCACACACACACACATACACACACACACACACACACACACACACACACACACACACACAGCGCGACCTCACTCACGCCAATACTACTGACTGGAAATGGATATTCGCATTAAAGTTTGCGTGACGCTGCAGTGGAGTTTTCCACGAAAGAAAGTGGACCTATCGATTTGCCCTAAAGCACACCCTTGACTCGGTAAGGGTTGCATTGTTCGCTGGGCTGTGATTGGATGTGCGCGGTCAGGTGACCTCCCCCCCAATCGTTTCTTTCATATTCGCCAGGCGCTTTAACCCCAGTTAAAAGTCGACTGCCGTGCGATTAATTAGACCTCCGCGGGGCATTGAGGGCTAAATAACAACCTGATAGGATACAGTTACTGGGGGTCCTTTCTTTGTATTGTCTTTCTTCTGTGGTCTGCAGTCCGTGTGTGTGTGTGTGTGTGTGCGTGTGAACCAGTCTATCTGTGTGTATGTTGGTCTGTCTCTCTAGCTCTCTCTCTCTGTCTGTCCTAATCTATTGTTTTGAAGGATGTCTCTAAGGACCAATTCAAAGACTGGCTTCGTCTAAAATCTGTATGCACGGATATTAAAGATCATTTATTCGTTTATTTGTTGGTTCCTTTATTCTCTCTCTCTCTCTCTCTCTCTCTCTCTCTCTCTCTCTCTCCTCTCTCTCCTCTCTTCTCTCTCTCTCCACATACACACATGTGCGCACACACGCGCGCACGTGTGTTTCTTTTGTTTTGTGGGGGTTTTTGGGGTTGTTTCTTAACATTGTTTAGCCGTTTTCTATATACTGTAAATGTTATTTAATAGTGCATATGTATTGTTTTGCACACATGCATCAACTAACCTTTCTCAACCCCCCCCCCCCCCCTCCCCACCCCACCAATTATTTCCCATTGTCTAATACCACTCATAGTGAACAGGCGTAAATTCGAACGAAGACATCACCAACAACAAGAACAACCTATACAGCAAAAGAAGACTAGGAATGGTTGCTTTACCCAGAGACACACAGACAGACAGACAGACAAACAGAGACACAGAGAGAGAGAGAGAGAGAGAGAGAGAGAGAGAGAGAGAGAGAGAGAGAGAGAGAGAGAAACATTCCATAAAAACTTACTTTTCTTCGTTGTTTTTTTTCTTCTTCTTCTCTTTCATGTGCGAATATGCTCACAATTCCTTTATTTTCTTCCTCTCCTCCTCTCCATTCAGTTCCCTGAAATTGCCAGACTGCCTGTCTTTACTGCCTGGCCTCTTGACTCCCCCCTCCCCCCCCCCCCCCCCCCCCCCACACACACACACACTACACTACCCCCGACACGCAATAGGGTATAAAAGCTGGCCCACATGCATGCTTGCATGCACGCGCTGGACTAATTACTCTGGCTGCACCGACCTAGCCTATATAGCCTCTGCACTGAAGCTTGAATTCTGTTCTTGTGATCGCTGGTTTTTATTGTCGCTATTGTTGCGTTTATTGTCATCGTTGGCTGGTTGGTTGGTTGATTGGTTCGAGCAGGAAAACAATACACAGTCACAGTCAGAAGTATAGTAGTAGTAGTAGTAGTAGTAGTATGTTGTTGTTGTTGTTGTTGTTGTTGTTGTTTTATGATTGTAGCAAGCGAGTAGAAGCTGCAGTATTGGCTGCAGGAGGAACAACCGAATTAATTGCAACTGTAGCGGCAGCAAAAGAGGCTAGGTTTTGTTGTTGTTTTCTTATTTGGTTTCTTATTCTTTCGGGTAGGGGGGGGGAGATAGGGAGGGGGGGGGGTGTTCGTTCTTCGGCCAAAGATCTCAGGTTCATAGGGATATTTTTGCCTATGCTACCGTTTTTGCCGACCAATAAGGTAGCCGCATTCCGACTTCGGTTATGATGTCAACACGACACCAGTTGCACGCGGAGATTTCTTGTTTTGTCTTGTTTCTTGCATCCGTTTCTTACTGGCACGAAGGGCCTACTCTTTTGAAAGGCAGAACCGGTTTTGACGAGTGTTCAAGATCTTCTGCGTGTGTTTGCACACGGGGTCTCGGTTTCTGAAGGACTCGCAGGGGAATGGAGTTAGTACTGATGTTAACTCCAGGGGAAAATCCCCTTGAACGGGCATCCCAGCGTGGTTCAAACCTGGGCTCGATCCTCGGTCGTCTTAATCGCGAACGCAATGATCTAACCGCAAGGTCACCCCGCACCCCTGAAGGAAGTAATGATAATAGGAACAGCCCCAGCAGTATCAGTAGCAGCACTGGCAAAAGAAATCAAATGTTTTATCTGACTGTAGTCCGTAGTATAAGCAGTAGTAGCAGCAATATCAGAAAAGAAATAAGAGTGAAACGAATAGTGTTGGATTTTGTTGTTCGTTTGTTTGTTTATTTGTTGTTTTGTTGCCTCATCACGTCACTCTCCTGCTGTTCCCACGCCGCTCATTTCAATCCCCCCCCCCCCCCCCCCCCCCCCCCACCGCCATACCGATATTATGCCGTGTCCTCACAGTCAGAAGTCTATAGAGAGCCTATCAATGTCAGGCTACTGCGGGGTCACCAGCCAGAGGGGACCTGCACTACTGCTGGGTCACTTTGATGGTGTTCAGTAGTACCGGTTCTGAGCTAATAATATACACGCGGGACATCACCTACTAAACACCCTACTAACCACAGTAATCGCTCAGTCGCGGAGTAAGACTGAGTGAGACGCCCACCCGGCGTGGCGACCACCACAACGTCCCTCCAAAGACCTTTTCCCGTGAACCTCCAACCCCAAGGGCTTTGACACAAACTCACCACAGACACAGAAGAGTATGGGCAAACCGAATCTAAAGTTACCATGAGACTAGAGCAACTTGGGCTATCGAGCCAGAGGCAATTTTCTTTTATTGTATGATGATCAATGACAATGAATATGATGTAAAGATGCTGCTATGGTAGTGCATGTGCTTTGAGACTATGTGATAGGGCTGTCTCTAAACTTCCTATCATGTAATCCCGGCGTCAACCGGGCTCGAGAGATACAGATACCTGCAGTGTTGTTATTTGAGCAACACTATGAAAATCGCGTATTGTTTGCTCTTTTTTAAATTAATAAATGTAATTTTGAAAAGGAAAACTTAACTAAATAGGTGTAAGTTTGGAAATTAAAACCATGCTGAAATCTCCTTTTGCTTAATTTCGATTTGAGATTTGTATTTGAAAAAAACAACAACCCAACATGATTCTATTCAATATTGAAAAATCTACACTGGAATAAATTCAACAGAAGACCCGATCTCCAGTCACCTGACGTTAAGAGACTGGTAAAGACAGGGGGTGAAACAGGAGTGGGGAGATTAGACACAGCATTCATTTATTTCAGGTAGAGGCTCACTGGAGATGGATGGCCCGCCAAGAGATGAAGGATTGCCTTGAAGATGAGATGATCCGCTTAGAGATAAAGAGTGCTGATAAAGATAATCGGCTAGCCCTGGCTATAAGCTGTCCCCTCCATACCTGTTTCAGCTCTGCTGGAGGCTTACAGAGATAAATAAGCAAGGTGTGGAGTAGCTATTCAACACTACACTGACAATGTCCCCAGTACACTACACACCAAGGTGAAGATGGATTGTCTGGAGCGACATGTTGTCTGTAGAAAATCCAAATAAACAGAAGAGGTGAAAGGAGAGAGAGATCGAATTCTCACTTCAAGAATGGAAATAAATTTTTTCATACAGGTAATTCAATCTGGGACTTTATCCGACATAAGTCAAAGCAGGAAATCCTCGAATAAATGATGGAGAATTACCACTTTCAATTCTCGCATTCTTTTTCTCTTGGCTGTTCTCCTGCTTAATACCATGAGGGTCAATCCTTTTCTTCTTCTTCTGATAGATGACTGGATGTCGTCTCTTACTTATCCTCCTTCAGTAGGTCACTGTGATATATCATTCGAGCTAGGGGATGGGGAGGGCGGGGGGGCTCCAACTTAAGTTTTTCAGTATGATTTACTCATGCCATTCACTGTACTGGTGTACTACTACTAACGAAATGTGACATCCTTTTTCAACAGATTAATTTACCTAAGTGCTCTGACCCTAAGGACCCGACATACCAAATCTGGGTATGGCTGGGGCGGAGAGATGGAAATGAACGGCGTGGGAACAGCAGGAAAGGAACGTCACTGTAGATGATGAAAACAGAAAATTCTTTTACTGAGCGGTCAACCTAGATTCAACATTATGACTGGTTATTTATTTCGCATTAGCTTTCCATTCAATTTAAGGCAAATGAATGATCGTACAAACTCGTGTTATAGGTATTTCAAGATACATGTTATCAGTGCGCACACACACACACACACACACACACACACACACACTCTCTCTCTCTCTCTCTCTCTCTCTCTCTCTCTCTCTCTAGTCGGGGGGGGGGAGGGTTTGGTGGGGGGGGGGGGGGGGTTGCTTTGTGTGAGATTGTGTAAGTGTTGGGTTATTATTAAGATGTATCCCTACGGGCGGGGACTGGATGTAAAAAAGCACATGAGTGCTTATTCATTATCCTCGAAATAAAAGAATTTGTCATTGTCATTGTCGTGTGCTGTTTGAAGGGTGGTGTGCATCCCTAGACAGTATATAGAGCATTGTTGATTTAAACATTTCAGTTTGTTTCCTTTTGTCCCCTTTTCTTGTATTGTGGCCCAAGGCCGAAGTACAATTTTTTAAAAAAAGGTTTACAGTTCAGAGCTCTCTCTCTCTCTCTCTCTCTCTCCTCTCTCTCTCTCTCTCTCTCTCTCTCTTCTTCTCTCTCTCTCTCTCTCTCTCTCTCTCTCTCTTACATTCTGTTTTGGTTCTGTTTTGGTTTGGGTCTGGGGTTGTTGTTGCTTTTTTGAGGGGGGACTATTTGGTTGTTACCTCTCCCCTTGTTGCCGTTTTTGTTTTGCTCTTGGTTCGCTATTTTTTCGGTTGTTTCTGAGTTTTCTGTTCTGCTTTCTTTCTTACTTGTTGCTACTTTTTTTGTTTTTTGGTTTCTTGTTTTCTTTCTC
Source organism: Rapana venosa (assembly GCA_028751875.1). Lineage (NCBI taxonomy): Eukaryota > Metazoa > Mollusca > Gastropoda > Neogastropoda > Muricidae > Rapana > Rapana venosa. Next base: position 69,209,576 of record CM054135.1, read on the forward strand.
TCTCTCTTCGGTGATTTTTGTGGGGATTTTTGTGCAGATATTTTTTCCGTAAGCTGTGTAAGTGTATTGCTATGGGCTTTATTTTATTTTATTATCATATATATCCTTAAGGGCGGGGACTGGATGTAAAAAAGCACATGGGTGCTTATTCATTATCCTCGAAATAAAAGAATTTGTCATTGTCATTGTCATTCTCTCTCTCTCTCTCTCTCTCTCTCTCTCTCTCTCTCTCTCTCTCTCTGTCTGACCCTTGCACATCACCTTCTTGTACCATCGACTTTCTGCGCTGGCTTCCCAACTGCAGGCAAAAGAGGGAGAAAACAGCGAATGCTATCATTACTGCCCTGTCACCACAAACCACCTCTGACAGAGGGGGGGGGCCTGAGGGGGGGGGGGGGGGGGGGGGGGATTGTAGTGTGAAAAAGGTGTCAACCTATCACAGTGATTCTAATCAGTTATCCACGGCTGGCATTGAGGAAGGACTTGTCTTCTGGCGTGGCTTGCTGGCCTTTGTTTGTGGTTGTTTGCTGGCTGGTTTGTTGGTTGATTGGCTGGCTTGTTGGTTGATTGGTTGGTTCGCTGGTTCGCTTTGGTGGTTGGTTTGGGTGGTTGGTTGGTTGTTTGGTTTGGTTGGTTGGTTGGTTGATTTCTTAAAGCAACTTGACAATCCAGAATATCTCACGGGACTTTGTTGACTCCAGCTACCACCCAGACGCCCAGTCAAGGGTATTTTCCCCGGCCTGGAGTTAACATCAGTTCTAACTCCACTACCCCCGAAAATCCTTAACATGAGACTATAATCCAAAGTCCCATATACCAACACAGGAAGACCTTATCCTCCTCCTTCTTCTCCTCCTCCTCCGCCTGAACCCCCTCATTCTCCTACTCCTCCTTCTTCTCTTCCTCCTGCTCCTTCTTCTTCTTCTTCTTCTTCTTCTTCTTCTTCTTCTTCTTCTTCTATCTCTTCTTCTTCTTCTTCTTCTTCTTCTTCTTCTTCACACCTCCTCCTCATTTCCTACTCCTTAAAGTACATATTTATTCATAATGGCAGATTGCAAGATTATGTTTGGGCTACAGGTTTCTTTCTTAATCTTTGCAATTAAAGATCGTTGATTCATTCAATCATTCTGTCATCCTCTACTTTGAACAGTTTTGAATCGAATTTGTCACAGCTCATTGATTTCTTTATTAATTGATTCGTTTATTCATTTATTCTCTCCTCTCTCTCTCTTCTCTCCTCTCTCCTCTCTCTCTCTCCTCTCTCTCTCTCTCTCTCTCTCTCTCTCACTCTCTCTCCTCTCTCTCCATCATCCACTTTTTTTTTTAACTCACTGCCTTCCATGCCTGATATCATTGTTGATTTTTCTGACCTCTTCTATAATCGGTGTGACTAACTTCTCCCTTCACTCCTTGTGTGAAGTCTCTGGGGCTTTGCACTGAATTTTTTCAAGGAATGCTTCGTGGGTAATTTGAACTTGGCGGAGCCCATCCTCTCTACAAAAAGCTGGGCGCATGCTGAGCTTCTTTATGTCGTCTATGCCACCGGCATAGATAGCCTACCTTTTTTTCTTTCATTTTTCTTTTTTTTATATATAAAAGGACGGGTGACCTTTTAACCAGCGAACAAGATACTCTGCATGCAGTTGGACACAGGATCTCCGTTTATAGTCTCAGCCAAGAGACTTTCTGGAACGTGGAATCTGTAACAATCTCAGAGGTTCAGGGGAGTGAAGTCAGTAACAATCTTTGACTTTCAAGGGGAGTGAAGTCAGTAACCAACTTTGACTTTCAGGGGAGTGAAGTCAGTACCACCAATCTTTGCTTTACATGGGTAAAAATCTCTCGAAAATACATATAAGTGAAGACTCGAACCTGTGTTCTAAGTTGCCGTAGGATAACGATTACAATGTTCTATCCACAGAGCTGTACGCTCTCTTCAACAAGTCTCTGTCTCTCTCTGTCTCTATCTCTCTGTCTCTCTCTCCCTCTCTACTACCCTCTGAAAAATAAAAATTGTTCAAAATTGTTCAAATTGTTTTCTCTCTCTCTCCATCTCTCTCTCTCTCTCTCTCTCTCTCTCTCTTCTCTCTCTCTCTCCTCTCTCTCTCTCGTCTCTCTCTCTCTCTTCTCTCTCTCTCTCTCTCTTCCCAAAAAGCAAAATCTCCTCTCAAACAACAGCTCAGGGAGAAAAGCAAGCAAACGTTCAATAGACATATCTAATAGCTGCAGCCATGGCTTAATTAATGGCTGGCTTGACACCACACAAACCTGTCTCTCCAACTCTGTGTATGCATGCCGAGGAAGGCTGACCTGTGCATAGCAGTACAGTGTCTGCTCATTAGTCTTGAGGCCTATAGCCCAGCGGACCACAGAGGCCTCTTATCAAGTGATTTTTTCCTTCCCCCTCCCTTTCCCCCCCCCAAAAACCCTTCCCTTACCAGGGGGGGGAAAGGGGCCCGGTTCATTTCCCCAGTTAAAACCCTTTTTTTAAAAGGGGGCCCCCTTTTTTTTTTTTTTTTCCCCCCTTTTTTAAAAAAAATTTTTTAAAAAAACCTAGGGCAATTCAAAAACCAAAACCTTTTTTTAAAAAAAAATTTTTTTTAAAAAAATTTTTTTAAAAAAATTTAAAAATTTTTTAAAGGGGTTTTAAAGGGGTATGTTTGTAGAAAAATTTTTTTTTTTTTTTTTTTTTTAAAAAAGGGGGATTTTTTTTTTAAAAGTTAAAAAGGGGTTTTGGGGGAAAAAATTTTTTTTGGGGGGGAAATTTTTTTTCCCCAGAAATTTCCCATTTAAAAAAGGGTTTGTTTTCCGCCTTCCTTCTCTTCCATACCAACTTCCCATTAAACCAACGCTGGGGAAAACAAGCATGAATTCTAAAATCTTAAATCAGGTTGCACCATGTTCCCTTGGTAAAGCACCTTTCCACAGAGCTTACGCCCGCGACCCTCTTTTCAGCTGTCCCTTTTAAGGGTGTCTCTCCGCCCTCTCTTCGCCAAAAGCAATTTTCCCCCACCAATAGGTGAAAGCGCACCGTTCATAAAAATCTATACTGCAGCTTTAAAAAGGGTGGTCAACCCATTTTTTTCCAACTCTGTTATTAACCCTTCAACTACAGTTCTCTCATTTTTACTTACCAGCACCACAGGCAATTTAGGGTAGGAAAAGGTAAAGCCGAGTGGAGTCGCATGCGCGCCCACCAATTAAAGCTGCCCCTTTTAAGTAATGAGGTTTCCTTTGGCTCGCTCCCCCACATGGGTATGGTGGATTTCCTTTTCTTTCTTTTTTATTTATTTTGGAGCGCCGTCTAGTCCCCAAAAAGTAATACCCCGCAAGTTATGGAAGGATTAACTGTATTGAGGTTTGTTTCTGGTGAGTGCTCCTATGTTTTTTTTGAAGTTAGGGGGGGGGGGGGGGGGGGGGGGTGGGGGGGGGGGGGGGGGGGGGGGGGGGGGGTTTGGGGGGGGGTGGCGGGGTGGGGGGGGGGGGGGGGGGGGGGGGGGGGGGGGGAAGATGGTGGTGTTTGTTTTTTTGTTTTTAAGGGGTTGTTTGGTTTTGTTTGTTGGTTGGGTGGTTGGTTGGAATTGGGGGGGAGGGTTTTTTGTTTTTTTGGTTGGGTTTTGTTTTGGTTTTGGGTTGGTGTTGTTATTTGTTGTTGTTGGGGTTTGTGTGGGGTGTGTGGGGGGTGTTTTTTTTGTTTATTTTGTTTTTGGGTTTTTTTTATTTGTTGTTTTTGTGTTTTTTTTTTGGGGGGGGGGGGGCAGTGTGCTTTGTCGAGAGACCACTGGGTATCTGTGATAGTAAATTGATAGAAGTGACAGACGTATAGCGATTGGTTAGCTCTGGACTTCAATCCCATGGGGTCCCATGGTCTGTAGGGTTCAAATCTCGGGGGCGTCGGGTGAATTAAGGTGGGTACTTTTACGATCTCCCAGGTCAACTTCAGGGCACAAACCTCCAGTGCTTAAGTTCCTTCGTTAATATTATACAAATGCGATCTAATATACACGTTAAAAGATCCACCCAATCATGTCACGTTCGTGGGTCAGAAACCAAACATACCCACACATCCCAAAGTCGAAATGGCTCTATGGGTTTGGTGTGTGGTGTGGGTGTGTGTGGTGGGTGGTGTGGTGTGTGTGTGTGTGTTTTGTGTGTGTTTTGTGTGTGGGGGCGGGGCGCGGGGTGTGTGGGTGTGGTGGGGGTGGGGGGGGGGGGGAGACGACACAACCCAAAATTACACCATCGTGAACCTTGGAGCTAAAGCCAAAGGACGAAAATGTATTTTGCGATTATGATAATCTCCAGCGTGTGCGGGGGGAAGCTTGTGCGTAGCATCATCCATTGCAATACATTTGACGATTTCCGGACTATCCTGCGTGGGATGGGAAGGTAGAGCATAATTCCATCATAAACTATTACAGATTTTCTAAGTAATCCACAATAAGTGGGAGCTTGAGATACATCATTGTATTCGTTTTGACTAATAATGGCCTGCAGACAGATAAGTGGCCCAACCCCTTCAGGGCTGTGGGAGTGACGGGAAAGACAGGTACCCAGCAGCCTACCACAGTGAATTTGATCTTTAATTCGTCATTTGCTAGTCGCCAGCGCACTGGTTAGGTTAAACATATGAAAGAAGACAAGTAAAAAGGGCCCATTACTCGCGAAAATAAGAGTTCCACGTTTCAACATTTTTAACAAAAGTAAAGAAAAAAAAAGAAAAAGACAAGAAAGAAAGGGGAAAAGGAATAAAAGAAAAAAAAAAAAAGAAGAAGAAAAAAAAAAATAAAAAAAGAAAAAAAAAAAAAAAAAAAAACAAAAAGAAAAGGAAGATTAAGAAAAAAAAAAAAGAGGAAAGAAGGAGAAAGAAAAAAAGAAAACCCCAAACAAAAAAGAAAGAGAGAAAGCAAAAGAAAGGGAAATGAAAGAAGGTTAACCTATGTCTGTGTCCTATTTTGACTGTCTGTCAGTTCTCTGACTCTTCTATTCTTCTGTCTGTTTTCTGTATGCTTGTCTGAGGTTTTGTCCTTCTGTTTCTCTGTATCTTTTTTGTCCGTCTTTTGCTTTTCATCTCCTTCTTTCTTTTCTGTTTCTCATCGCATTTTGTTGGACTTGCAAATTTTTTTTCGTTAAATCTCTCCCCTTCTCTCCTCTCCTCTCTCCTTTCCCCTCCTCCCTCCCTCTCTCCCCTTTCTCTCTCTCTCCCTCTCTAGTGAGAGAGTTGAGTGAGTGAGTAGTGTTATACATCCTACTGTCTGCCCTCTTTGTGTCATGTTGTCAGTGTGTGGTGTTTGTTTGTGTGTGTTGTGTGAGTGTAAAAGTCAAAGAAAAGTCAATCAAACTTTTATTTTAGATGGTACATTAATAACTTGCTTTGCTTTTTTTCATCAAGCCATCTATCTAAAAAAAAAAAAAAAGCGAGAAAAAAAGAAAAGTATATGCAACATAAATAAAAAACCCTAATCTATGTACTAACAAAAATCAAACAAAAACCAAATAAAATTTGGTTTAAAATAAAAAAAAAAACCAGAAAAAATGAGCCCAACAATTAAATAATCAAAACTTGAAAAATACTTATACACAACAAACAAGCACATAAAAAACCAACCAAACAACAAAGAAGACAAAACAAATAAAAAAAAAAAAAAAAAACCAACCCAACGTTCCTCCCCCCCCCCCCCCCCTCACACACAAAGTACCACAACCTTCACCTACAAAACGAATAAACAAACTCCAAAAGGTGTTCAACAGGCAACCCAACAAGGAAAAAAAATCAACAAACAAAAATCATAAAACAACAACAGCGAAATAACTACATAGGACAAGAATAACACCAAGACAATGAAGACAATATAGAACTAACAAAAGACGGAAAAAGAGTCCAAATATCCCTCCCCCCCCCAAGAAAACCACCCTAACCCAAAACAAAAAAGGCAAATAAACCAAACCCCAACCCACCCTACAACATAACACAACAAAACCAAAATAAGGATATAACGAAAAACTGATGATCATTTAAACCTTACATACACTACACTTTCCCATCCCACCCATATCCCTTTTTAACCTAATAAACTCATATATAAGAAAAACAGATAACACAGTATTCGATTTCGAGCAAGAGTATAACAAAGACGTGTGTAAATAGGCGTGTAGATATGTGTGAGTCCTGAAAACAACATTCAGACAACAGGTAATACAACAAGCAAAACCAAAACTAGGCATACATTTTGCAGGGAAAAAGAAACAGAAACAAGAATAGCCACCAAAACAAAAATCCAACCCTGAAACAATTTTTAAGGTAACAAATAGCAAAATTTACACGAAAACACGAAAACAGACAAATAAAAGCACACACACCTCGCGCCGGCACACGCACGCGCGCACACACACACACACACACACACACCCACACACACACACCACACACACACAACACCCAACACGCACCACAACAACACACACACACGTTACACCCACACACAAACACACACACACACAACCACACACACACAACACACGTTACACACACACCACCACACACAACACACACAACACACACACAACACACACAAACACACACACAAAAACACAACACACACCCCACCACACACACGGTTACATACACACACTACAAAATACAAAAAAACACAAGCAAACAGCACAAACGAAGAAACACCACACACAGAGAAAGATTGTATGAAAGATTGGATCATCTTTTTTCCCTTACATAAATTGAAAAGGAAAGAGAGAGAGAGAGAGAGAGAGAGAAGAAAAAGAGAAAAAGGAGAAAGGGGAGAAAAGAGAGGAGAGAAAAGAGAATGAAAGAAGAGAGAGAGAGAGAGAATGAAGAAAAGAAGAGAGAGAGAGAGAGAGAGAGGAGAGAGAAGAAAAGGAGAGAAGAGAGAGCGAGATGACGAAGGAAGAGAGAGAGATTGAAATGAGAAAAGAGAAAAGGAAGAAGTCAGACAGAAGGGGGACCTAAGGAAGGAGCTTTAAGGAAGAAAAAGGGAGATTGAATTTTCCTTACCCAAAAGCGTAAAAGAGTAGTTTCGAAAATGGGTTGGAAGGATATTAATCATAGCATCCCTTAAGGGAAATGAAAAAAAACCCTATCAGAAAAATAAAACAAACAATTAACTTTTGTAGGCCATACTGGAAAAAAAGGTGAAATCCCCCGGGGAAAATTGTTGGATGGAAGTTTATATTAAGAGATAAAAAAGAGGGGGAGTGAAAAAAGGGGGGTTAAACTCTTCTTCACATCCAATATGCCCCATAGTTAATTTCTACTCAATTATGACGTGATAATATAGAATGCCAAAATCAAAACCCCAAAAACCCTAACCCCCAAAAAAAAAAGGGGTGGGGGAATCTATTTCCCCTCGAATACCCAAAGCCTAAAAAAAAGATAAATTTTAAAACAAATTTTATAATAAAATAATATAATAGAAATAAAGAAAACCCCAAAACCCTCCATAACAAAACCACCCCCAACGATGCAGAAAAGGGACAATTTAAACCTCGTTCCAAAGACTAGGATGTTTCGTGGAAAGAGGGAAAAAATTACAAAAAACGAAAAAAAAGGAACGGTTAAAAAAAAGCCCATGGCTTAAACCACCTGGGAAAAATAAGAAAATTTAAATAAATCTTTTTCAAAATAATATTGTATAAATAAAATAAAAATAAAAACGAACCGGGGTTGGGTTTTAAAAAGGCAAATATATCATCATTATTTTAATTTAAAATTAAATATATATAAATAACATGATAAAATTAAAAAATAATTTTTATAATATTTATAATAAATTATTATTTAAAGGAATAATAGTAAATATTATCAATTTCCCCTTTATTTTTTCTTAAAATTCCCCCCATTATAACAAAAATTTAAAAATTATGGGTCTACCCGTGATATTATGACAATTACAGTTGATCCCCTAATTTTAATTAAATTTAAAAAGGGGAAATTTTATTAAATATAAATAAAATTAATTTCCCACCCTTCCCCCCCAAAAATTTCCCCCCCCCCCCCTTGAAAACTGTAAGATGATTGATTTTCCGCTTATAACTTTAAAATGGGACCCGAGTCCTTCTTGCCTTGGGCTTAATGGGACTGCAATTGTTACCATATTTTAATTAATATAAACTTACTTATTGTTTTTAGTGTATGTATTTTATATAAAAAAGCTCCTCAAATAGAACCACTGGATTTTTAAAGCAGTCAATGAGACCGTCTTCCCGTTTTTCTTATGAAGCACTGTACCTGTCTTGTATTGCCAAAGAATGATCCCTTTTTTTTGGGGTTTCACAAAATACAATTACTTTGGATTTTGTTGTTTTTTTAAATAGTCCAAACCCAAAAAAGGACAATAAGATTAATATAAGAAAATTTGATTAAAAAAAAGCAAACATCAGTGAGATGCCCCGTTTTTTTCTCCCCCCAGCCGGTTTCCCTGGACAAAATAGGGCCCCACAGAATGGTTTATTGAGGTAAAGTGGAAAATAATTCAAATTAAAAACAATTTTTTTGGAATGCCAAACCAGGCGTGGGGACGATTAAGACCTCGTTTTGGGATTTTTAGAAAACCAAACTCAGTAAAATCTCTCTCCACCCCCTCTCTTTCCCGACCAAACCCAAAAACCACTGTTTTTGGTTACTGTCTAAAAAGGAAAAACACCTTCAAGCAAACAAAAAGTGATCCAACAAGTTAGGTACAGTTAAACTACCTGACATTAAGTGGCCCAAATTTTCCCTTTTCCTTCCAATCCCCTCTCATTTTCTCCCCTCATAAATCTTTTTCTCTAACTGAGGGGAGTTTTTCGGACAATTAATGATGGGTTTTTGGTTGGGGGGTTCCGGGTAGAGTTACAGGGTTCAAACTGTGAGAAAACCATTTAGTAACTGCAAAAGAATTCAAGGAATTCAACTTTGCAGGTAAAACTTTCAAACCTAATTAAAGGGTTTAAGTGAATATATATATTATTTTAAATTAATTTTTTTTTTTTTTTAAAAAATTTTTTTTGTTATGTTTCTGGAATTATTCTACTGAGGAAAAAAAATCAAAATTTAAACATTAAACAAAATGTTCTGCAATCTGTACCCTCCAACTATTTTTTTATCCTGAAAAAATAATAAATCAATATTTAAAAATAAAAATAAAAAATTATTATTAATATTTTCCCCCCCCTAAATAAAACCCCCTTATTATTTTTCCCAAAAGTATCCAAAAATTTTCCTGCCAAACCCAAAAGGTGAGTGAAACAAAAACAACACTATCACAAAAGCCATTACATACCCCCCCCCCCCCCCCCACTCCCCCATTTCTGTTCAGCCCACCCCCCCCCTTTAAAAGGGGAAAAATGAAGCAGCCGTAAAGGTCCTAGAGTAAACGGCTCCGAAAAAGGGGGAGGGAAGTCCCCCAAGAAGTCATTCCAGCCCCCAACGTACCCCTATTTTCCCGGGTTCGGAAAACCCCAAAGAAGATTAAACCTGGAAACCCAGGTTTTTTAGACAGGGAAGGGATGGCGTAGGGAAGGGGAGGGGGGGGGGTGGAGGGGTTTAGAAGGGATATGGGAAGGGGTGTTTTAAGGTTTTGGGGGAAAAGGGGGGGAACCCAATGAAAATAAAAAACCTCTGTATTTCTTCTTTTCTTATTAAAAAATAAGTTTATCTAAACAATAAGTATTATCCTCAAAACTTTTTTTTCCTGACCAGAGAGTGAGTGAATAAATCAAATAAGCAATATAATACACTGTATGCAAACATCAGTCTGAATTACACTACCCCACTCACTTCTCTCTCTCTATAATATAATTGTTATCTAGACCCTGAACACATTTCCTGACCACTGTTGTGAGTGAAAATCAACAGACAAAAACACTTATAGACCATACCCTGATTACTACGCCATTCATCTATCCTCCTCAAAATGTCCCAGCATCTCCACCAGTGAGGCACAGCGCACAGCCACCATCAACGTCATAGCCTACACCCAATCTCTCCTTCTTATCCCCCCTCCACCCTCCCCCAAAAGCATCACCC
>CM054135.1:69222117-69254617 GCA_028751875.1 Rapana venosa
CTATCTATCTTCTTTTTCTTTCTTTCTCCTCCTCCTTCTCATCCTAGCTCCTCGTCCTTCTCCTCCTCTCCTCTCCTATTCCCAAGTTCTTCCTTGTCTCCTGTCTTTTCTTTCTCTTCTTTCGCCTTCTTCTCCTCCTCCTCCTCCTCCTCCTCCTCCTTCTCCTCCTCCTCCTCCTTCCTTCCTTCCTTCCTTGTTTCTTTAGTGCAGTCTCCTTTTATTTCCCTGTTTTTTTCCCTTATCTGTATGTCATCATCTCATTTATAAACATCTTAACGATCACTTTCACGTGCATACACACACATACACATACGCGCGCGTCAAACCGCTTTGGTATACCTGTGTGTGATCTCTCTCTCTCTCTCTCTCTCTCTCTCTCTCTCTCTCTCTCTCTCTCTTATATTATATATATATATATATATATATATATATATATATTATTATTATATATATATATATATAATATACTATACTAATATATATATTAATAAATATGTAGTGTCCCTCCTTACTCACCACTCCTCCTCCTCCTACGCCAAAGCGACACTTAAGGATCCTTAATACCCTTAACGACCCTCTGTGATCTGCAACATTAAGAAACTTAAGTCCCAAAGAGAGCATCAAAGAGAGCCGACACCTGTTAAGGGCCTTGTACACACGTCACAACGCATCCCTGCCTGTCACAACTGAGCCACCTTTATGGCTGGGCCGCCTGCCTGAGGGGCATGCAGGTAGGCAGGCAGGCAGTTAGGTAGGTAGGTAGGTAGGTAGACTGTCCCGTGAGAACAAGCACTGTCTGTGTCTGCCAGTCTGTGTCAGTCTGTCTGTCTGTCTGTCTGATCTCCCTGGGGTCTCTTGTCCATCTCAGTCTCTACATAGAAAACTGGTCTGGTTGGTTGGCTGGCTGGCTGGCTGGCTGGCTAGCTGGCTGACTGAAATATAGAGATGTTATCCAGAACCTGTGAAGTCTGGTGCACCTCTGAAACTGTTCTATTCGTGCAGTGCAGTGGAGTGGAGTGGAGAGGTTGATGGTCGTAACGACACGTGGTCACAACGCCACAGTCTTACTCTACACCACTGCAAGAACTGTTTAATAGATAGAGAATGGTCCAGTTTGTTGGAAAGTAGTTCAGATGGGGTGCAAAGGAAAGGGGAGGGAGGGGGTGGGGGGGGGGGGGGGGGTTGAGAATAACTGAATGTTTATGAAGTGAAGTCCAGCGTTGTATTGATATAAACTTTTGGGAAAACAAAAGGTTTTGATGGCGGTTTCGTAGTTGTTGGTTTTTTCCCCATGAAGTACAGTTGTGGCAGGTGACCATCTTCCAGACTAAGCAACTAAACTTATTATAAAGCTCTCTCTCTCCATCTCTCTCTTCTCTCTCTCTTCCTCTCTCTCTCTCTGTGTGTGTGTGTGTGTGTGTGTGTGTGTGTGTGTGTGTGGTGTTGGTTTTGATGTTGTGATGTGGGGTTTTGTTACTGTTGCTGTTTTGTTTGTTTGGTGGGGGTGGGTGGGGGGGGAGGTCACTTGTGTATGTGCGTGTGTGTGTGCGCGCGCGCGCGAGCGCCCACGCGTGTATGTGTGTGTTGGAGTTATATTTTCTTTATCAGTGTTAATTGTTTCCTTTTTTATATATAACATTTAAGCGCTACGCCGTCACCAATCGTCCCTCTAACCACATTCAGTTAGAGCCAAGCTTACTCTGTCACAGCCTCAGACCCAGAACTGCAGGCATCCCGTTGACATGCATGCTGTAAGGTTTGTATGCACTAAGGCTGCTAAACCAAACCAAAACAAAACAAAAAACAAAAAACCTAGCCCCACCCCCATCCCCCTCAAACTAAAAAAGCTGAACAAACATAAAAGGTGAGGCGGTAAAGGTGTCCCATAACCTATGCAGTCGTTGGAGAGCGAGATGTCAACTTTTCCAGGAGCCAGCATTTTGAGGGTGGCGACCATCTCCTCTCCTTCGCTGCTTTACCTTCCCTGACTATAAAGAGGGCAGGTACCCATTTACAGCTGGGTGAACTGGGGAACTGTACTGAAGCCAAGGCGGGCAAAGGGTCAACGCTGCTTAACCTTAGCTTGGGGAAGTGAGTGCTCTAACCACTGAGCTATACCGTCCCCTTAAACATAAAAGCATAAGAAAAAAAGAAGCAGCCATATATACACGCTTGTGGCAAAAGGTCTTCCTGAGAAAACAGCCCCACAATTTCACACAGAAAAAATAATATCGGTATGAGTGTAACAAAACAAAACAAAAAACCTTGACAAAATAACAATGAAAAGGTGGAGATGTTTGTTTATTGCTGACAGAAAAACCCCACACTAAAGGAATTTATAAAAAAAACACCCACCCAACATTTCAGATCTTTACACACACCTGTACCCCCACACCCACACAAAAAAAATTCGCGTGTTTTGAGTCAGTGTGGATCAGGTTTATAATACTACTACTACTACTCAACATTCCTCAGATTATTGAACTTTGCAATACACGATTCTCCACATTGACCGTTGACCTTTAGTCTGGAAAGGGAAAGGCGGGTGGGTGGGTGGTGGGTGGGCAGCAAACAGAAAGCAAGGGCCAGAGACTACAAACCTCTTCACCGTGGATTAGACCTGCCACGTCTTGCCACTTCAACCCTCTCTACCCGACTTAACCTCAGCATGTCATCCTACCCTTCGCTTGCATAATCCGGCCCCCTTGGGATATCGTACCTGCCAGTTCCCCCTATACCACTTTGTTCTTCATTATCTGCCTCCTTGTATTGTCTCACTACACCCCATCTGAGAGGGTCTGGCCAGGAACAAGCTGGTGGTGGTTCTTTTTGGGTGTATGCTTATTTATTATAGACAACAAGGAGTTGGGCTTTGTTCTATTACGTGTTCTGTGCGGAGCTTGTACTTTTGTACGCTCTCTCTCTCTCTCTCTCTCTCTCTCTCTCTCTGTCTCTATCTGTGTGTGTGTGTGTGTGTGTGTTGGGGAAGTGGGGTGTGTAGAGGAAGGAAATTTCACTTGTCAGAATGAAAATCAGGATTGTTATTTTACTTAGTTGTTTGGTTGGTGTTTTGTTGTTGTTGGTTTTTTTGGTGTTTGTTGTTGTTGTTGTTTGTTTGTTGTTGTTTTTTAGGGGGGGGGGGGGGTGTTTATAGTGTTTTTTTTTGGTTTGTCGTTTAATAGGTATTTGTTCGTTGGGGGTTTTGGGTTTTTCTTGGGTTTATTTTTAAAGGGGTGGTTAATCTTTTCGTGTTTGTTTGTTTTGGGGTGTTTTGGTTGGTTGGTTGGGGTTTTGCGCGTGTGTGTGTGTGTGTGTGTGTGCGTGCGTGTGTGTGTGTGTGTGGTGTGTGTGTGTGTGTTTACGGGGTGCAAATGAGTTACATAGTAAAAGCTACTTTTTGAAATGTTAATTTATGTAGATTATTATCACAGTGCAGATTGCTGTGTGTTGGAACTTAGCGCTGCTTTCCTTGCATTGGAGAAAAGTGAACGGCTACTACTCGTCTGCCTCTTTCCCGCCTGAGTTTTTTGGCTGCAATATTAAAGTGTCCATTTTTGCTTTTTCAAACTGTTACCAGGATTAAGCTGTTCTCCCCTTGTGGATTCTTTAATGTGCACTAAATGTGTGTGGCACCGGGATTTCGGCTTAGTGTCTCGCTCATAAGACTGCCAACCAAACAGAGGAACTAAAGGGTGGGGGTGGGAGGTGGGGGTTGAAAGAGGGGGTGGGGGGTGGGGTTAGAAGAAAGAGTTTGACTTGAACGGGGATCACACAACATCACCAGCTTTTGCTTTGAAGGTGTGTTACCTCTAGACATGTAAGCTATAAGTATTATTTTTATCATGTTCGTCTAGATGTTCTTGTATCATCTTGCCCACACATTAAAACTCGTTTCACTTTTCGGAAGAGTAGGGCATTGTGTGCCCGTGAGAACGGATGACAAAATTGACAAAACTGCGTACATCGGGGACTGGATGTAAAAAACAACAACACAAGTGCTTATTCTGTTGTCCTCGAAATGAAAGAATAAATAAATTTTAAAAGTGATAAAATTATCATATCTAATTATTTGTATTGTCCTGTGCTCTGGGAATTCTTTACTTTTTTTTTAATCATGGAAATTGAAGAAGTTGAGGATAGGTAGAAGGATGCTATGGAGATGAAGATGACAGCTGAAGCTATGTTGCAGTCTTTTTAAAAAAAATATACAATCGGGTTGATGCCCGAAGTCGGAATGTGGCTACCTTCATGATGGCCAGAAGCAATTGCATAGGCAAAACGTCAGCATTGGTGAAACACGGAGCTGTAGCCGAGGAACGAAACACACACACACACACACACACACACACACACACACACACACACACACACACACACACACACACACACACACACACACACACTTTATATACATACATATATGGTTTAACGACAGTATCCACTTCAGAGACTTGGTCATTCGACATATTCACCTCTGAAGACAGCATACAGGGGACTTCTATTTCACAGCCAGTCTCCCTCCACTGCCAGGCAAACAACAGCTTCAGGCGGACAGTGAAAATGCTGTTTCTAACGGCCAGCAACTAGGAACGGTATGTTTCTAACGGCCAGCAACTGGAAATGCTATGTTTGTAACGGCCAGCAACTAGGAATGTTATGTTTGTAACAGCCAGCAACTAGGAATGCTATGTTTGTAACGGTCAGCAACTAAGAATGCTATGTTTCTAACGGCCAGCAACTAGGAATGGTATGTTTCTAACGGCCAGCAACTAGGAATGCTATGTTTCTAACGGCCAGCAACTAGGAATGCTATGTTTCTAACGGCCAGCAACACTAGGAATGGTATGTTTCTAACGGCCAGCAACACTAGGAATGCTATGTTTCTAACGGCCAGCAACTAGGAATGGTATGTTTCTAACGGCCAGCAACACTAGGAATGCTATGTTTCTAACAGCCAGCAACTAGGAATGCTATGTTTCTAACGGCCAGCAACACTAGGAATGCTATGTTTCTAACGGCCAGCAACACTAGGAATGCTATGTTTCTAACAGCCAGCAACTAGGAATGCTATGTTTCTAACGGCCAGCAACACTAGGAATGCTATGTTTCTAACGGCCAGCAACACTAGGAATGCTATGTTTCTAACAGCCAGCAACTAGGAATGCTATGTTTCTAACAGCCAGCAACTAGGAATGCTATGTTTCTAACGGCCAGCAACTAGGAATGCTATGTTTCTAACGGCCAGCAACACTAGGAATGCTATGTTTCTAACGGCCAGCAACACTAGGAATGCTATGTTTCTAACAGCCAGCAACTAGGAATGCTATGTTTCTAACAGCCAGCAACTAGGAATGCTATGTTTCTAACGGCCAGCAACTAGGAATGCTATGTTTCTAACGGCCAGCAACACTAGGAATGCTATGTTTCTAACGGCCAGCAACTAGGAATGCTATGTTTCTAACGGCCAGCAACTAGGAATGCTATGTTTCTAACGGCCAGCAACTAGGAATGGTATGTTTCTAACGGCCAGCAACACTAGGAATGCTATGTTTCTAACGGCCAGCAACTAGGAATGCTATGTTTCTAACGGCCAGCAACACTAGGAATGCTATGTTTCTAACGGCCAGCAACACTAGGAATGCTATGTTTCTAACGGCCAGCAACTAGGAATGCTATGTTTCTAACGGCCAGCAACTAGGAATGCTATGTTTCTAACGGCCAGCAACTAGGAATGCTATGTTTCTAACGGCCAGCAACTAGGAATGCTATGTTTCTAACGGCCAGCAACTAGGAATGCTATGTTTCTAACGGCCAGCAACTAGGAATGCTATGTTTCTAACGGCCAGCAACTAGGAATGCTATGTTTCTAACGGCCAGCAACACTAGGAATGCTATGTTTCTAACGGCCAGCAACACTAGGAATGCTATGTTTCTAACGGCCAGCAACACTAGGAATGCTATGTTTCTAACGGCCAGCAACACTAGGAATGCTATGTTTCTAACGGCCAGCAACACTAGGAATGCTATGTTTCTAACGGCCAGCAACTAGGAATGGTATGTTTCTAACGGCCAGCAGCTAGGAATGCTATGTTTCTAACGGCCAGCAACACTAGGAATGCTATGTTTCTAACGGCCAGCAACTAGGATTGCTATGTTTCTAACGGCCAGCAACTAGGAATGCTATGTTTCTAACGGCCAGCAACTAGGAATGGTATGTTTCTAACGGCCAGCAGCTAGGAATGCTATGTTTCTAACGGCCAGCAACTAGGATTGCTATGTTTCTAACGGCCAGCAACTAGGAATGCTATGTTTCTAACGGCCAGCAACTAGGAATGCTATGTTTCTAACGGCCAGCAGCTAGGAATGCTATGTTTCTAACGGCCAGCAACTAGGATTGCTATGTTTCTAACGGCCAGCAACTAGGAATGCTATGTTTCTAACGGCCAGCAACTAGGAATGGTATGTTTCTAACGGCCAGCAGCTAGGAATGCTATGTTTCTAACGGCCAGCAACTAGGATTGCTATGTTTCTAACGGCCAGCAACTAGGAATGCTATGTTTCTAAGGGTCAGCAACTAGGATTGCTATGTTTCTAACGGCCAGCAACTAGGAATGCTATGTTTCTAAGGGTCAGCAACTAGGAATGGTATGTTTCTAACGGCCAGCAGCTAGGAATGCTATGTTTCTAACGGCCAGCAACACTAGGAATGCTATGTTTCTAACGGCCAGCAACACTAGGAATGCTATGTTTTTAACGGCCAGCAACACTAGGAATGGTATGTTTTTAACGGCCAGCAACACTAGGAATGCTATGTTTTTAACGGCCAGCAACTAGGAATGCTATGTTTCTAACGGCCAGCAACTAGGAATGCTATGTTTCTAACGGCCAGCAACTAGGAATGCTATGTTTCTAACGGCCAGCAACACTAGGAATGCTATGTTTTTAACGGCCAGCAACACTAGGAATGGTATGTTTTTAACGGCCAGCAACACTAGGAATGCTATGTTTCTAACGGCCAGCAACACTAGGAATGCTATGTTTCTAACGGCCAGCAACTAGGAATGCTATGTTTCTAACGGCCAGCAACACTAGGAATGCTATGTTTCTAACGGCCAGCAACTAGGAATGCTATGTTTCTAACGGCCAGCAACACTAGGAATGCTATGTTTCTAACGGCCAGCAACTAGGAATGGTATGTTTCTAACGGCCAGCAACACTAGGAATGGTATGTTTCTAACGGCCAGCAACTAGGAATGCTATGTTTCTAACGGCCAGCAACACTAGGAATGCTATGTTTCTAACGGCCAGCAACTAGGAATGCTATGTTTCTAACGGCCAGCAACTAGGAATGCTATGTTTCTAACGGCCAGCAACTAGGAATGGTATGTTTCTAACGGCCAGCAACACTAGGAATGGTATGTTTCTAACGGCCAGCAACTAGGAATGCTATGTTTCTAACGGCCAGCAACACTAGGAATGCTATGTTTCTAACGGCCAGCAACTAGGAATGCTATGTTTCTAACGGCCAGCAACTAGGAATGCTATGTTTCTAACGGCCAGCAACACTAGGAATGCTATGTTTCTAACGGCCAGCAACTAGGAATGCTATGTTTCTAACGGCCAGCAACTAGGAATGCTATGTTTTTAACGGCCAGCAACACTAGGAATGGTATGTTTCTAACGGCCAGCAACTAGGAATGCTATGTTTTTAACGGCCAGCAACACTAGGAATGGTATGTTTCTAACGGCCAGCAACTAGGAATGCTATGTTTCTAACGGCCAGCAACACTAGGAATGCTATGTTTCTAACGGCCAGCAACTAGGAATGCTTTGTTTCTAACGGCCAGCAACTAGGAATGCTATGTTTCTAACGGCCAGCAACTAGGAATGCTATGTTTCTAACGGCCAGCAACTAGGAATGCTATGTTTCTAACGGCCAGCAACTAGGAATGCTATGTTTCTAACGGCCAGCAACACTAGGAATGCTATGTTTCTAACGGCCAGCAACACTAGGAATGCTATGTTTCTAACGGCCAGCAACTAGGAATGCTATGTTTCTAACGGCCAGCAACTAGGAATGCTATGTTTCTAACGGCCAGCAACTAGGAATGCTATGTTTCTAACGGCCAGCAACTAGGAATGCTATGTTTCTAACGGCCAGCAACTAGGAATGCTATGTTTCTAACGGCCAGCAACTAGGAATGCTATGTTTTTAACGGCCAGCAACACTAGGAATGGTATGTTTCTAACGGCCAGCAACTAGGAATGCTATGTTTTTAACGGCCAGCAACACTAGGAATGGTATGTTTCTAACGGCCAGCAACTACGAATGCTATGTTTCTAACGGCCAGCAACACTAGGAATGCTATGTTTCTAACGGCCAGCAACTAGGAATGCTATGTTTCTAACGGCCAGCAACACTAGGAATGCTATGTTTCTAACGGCCAGCAACACTAGGAATGCTATGTTTCTAACGGCCAGCAGCTAGGAATGCTATGTTTCTAACGGCCAGCAACTAGGAATGGTATGTTTCTAACGGCCAGCAACTAGGAATGCTATGTTTCTAACGGCCAGCAACTAGGAATGCTATGTTTCTAACGGCCAGCAACTAGGAATGCTATGTTTCTAACGGCCAGCAACTAGGAATGCTATGTTTCTAACGGCCAGCAACTAGGAATGCTATGTTTCTAACGGCCAGCAACTAGGAATGCTATGTTTCTAACGGCCAGCAACACTAGGAATGCTATGTTTTTAACGGCCAGCAACACTAGGAATGCTATGTTTCTAACGGCCAGCAACACTAGGAATGCTATGTTTCTAACGGCCAGCAACACTAGGAATGCTATGTTTCTAACGGCCAGCAACACTAGGAATGCTATGTTTTTAACGGCCAGCAACACTAGGAATGGTATGTTTTTAACGGCCAGCAACACTAGGAATGCTATGTTTCTAACGGCCAGCAACTAGGAATGCTATGTTTCTAACGGCCAGCAACTAGGAATGCTATGTTTCTAACGGCCAGCAACACTAGGAATGCTATGTTTTTAACGGCCAGCAACACTAGGAATGGTATGTTTTTAACGGCCAGCAACACTAGGAATGCTATGTTTCTAACGGCCAGCAACACTAGGAATGCTATGTTTCTAACGGCCAGCAACTAGGAATGCTATGTTTCTAACGGCCAGCAACTAGGAATGCTATGTTTCTAACGGCCAGCAACTAGGAATGGTATGTTTCTAACGGCCAGCAACACTAGGAATGCTATGTTTCTAACGGCCAGCAACACTAGGAATGCTATGTTTCTAACGGCCAGCAACTAGGATTGCTATGTTTCTAACGGCCAGCAACACTAGGAATGGTATGTTTCTAACGGCCACCAACACTAGGAATGCTATGTTTCTAACGGCCAGCAACACTAGGAATGCTATGTTTCTAACGGCCAGCAACTAGGAATGCTATGTTTCTAACGGCCAGCAACTAGGAATGCTATGTTTCTAACGGCCAGCAACTAGGAATGGTATGTTTCTAACGGCCAGCAACACTAGGAATGCTATGTTTCTAACGGCCAGCAACTAGGATTGCTATGTTTCTAACGGCCAGCAACACTAGGAATGGTATGTTTCTAACGGCCACCAACACTAGGAATGGTATGTTTCTAACGGCCAGCAACTAGGAATGGTATGTTTCTAACGGCCAGCAACTAGGAATGCTATGTTTTTAACGGCCAGCAACACTAGGAATGCTATGTTTCTAACGGCCAGCAACTAGGAATGCTATGTTTCTAACGGCCAGCAACTAGGAATGCTATGTTTCTAACGGCCAGCAACACTAGGAATGCTATGTTTCTAACGGCCAGCAACACTAGGAATGGTATGTTTCTAACGGCCAGCAACACTAGGAATGGTATGTTTCTAACGGCCAGCAACTAGGAATGCTATGTTTCTAACGGCCAGCAACACTAGGAATGCTATGTTTCTAACGGCCAGCAACACTAGGAATGCTATGTTTCTAACGGCCAGCAACTAGGAATGCTATGTTTCTAACGGCCAGCAACACTAGGAATGGTATGTTTCTAACGGCCAGCAACACTAGGAATGGTATGTTTCTAACGGCCAGCAACACTAGGAATGGTATGTTTCTAACGGCCAGCAACTAATGCCTAGTATTTTCTAACGTTTTGTTCCTGTATCTTTTTTGTTATCTAAAGTGTAAACGTGAAAAAGTGGATGAAACAGTAGGTGAAGTGGTTTGTGTGTCCTGACGTTTTATGATTTTCTTTTTTAATTCTTGAGGCATTTTTTATTTAAATGTGTGTGTGGACGTGAGCGCGCACGCGCTCAGGTATGCATGAGTATGTGTGTGCGTGTATATGTATATGTGGTAATTTGTATTTTCAATGTATTTCCTTATCGATTTTTTCCTTGGTTTAATTTAATGGTAAACGATGCAATAATGTAGTGTCTTAGTATAATCATTACGAAATTTGTTCTTAGATAGATGGCTTGATGAAAAAAAGCAAATGCATTGCTTATTCAATGTACCATCTGGAAATAAAATTTTGACTTGACTTGACTTGACACCAGACACACACATACACATTTTGTTGGGGTTTTTTTTGGAGGGGGGGGGGGGGGGTCTGTTATAATTTGGGACAGCGTGTCAAATGTACCACACAGGTCACACACACACACACACATTCACACACGCACACACACACACACACACACGCACCCACCCGGACAGCTGCAGTGATACAAATTTAAAATTGATCCATAGATTATATAAAAGAGCACTGAAACTTGTTCTACTACAATCAAGCTCCCTAACCATCAACGATTATAAGAAAACAAATATCCTAACCTTCAAAAACAGACTTTATCTAAATAAAGCTCTATTTGTCCAGAAAGTTATCAATGGAAATGCCCCTCCAAAGATCACCAATAGCTTCAAAATCAATGAACACAGACATAATCATCTACTAACATTTCCGAGACCAAGAAATAATCTTTACAAAACAAGCTTCTTGTACTCAGGTAGTGACTTATGGAACAAGCTCCCAAAACGCTTAAAATGTATCAAAAACAAAAATCAGTTCAAGGCACAGCTAAAAAGCCATTTAATGCATGAATGCCTAGGAATTGACTAATAAGGCAAATCAACCATGATTAATACGGCAAAATAAACCATACTTACATTTACCAGCACTAATGGTATTCCCTACAACAACAAAAATTCAAGTACATCTTACTGTGACTAGAAATTCTACAGTCACACACTCTATATGTGTGGAGGGAGGGGGAGGCAGGAAAGAGGCACACTAATTATGCAAAGAAGTAAGAGAATCTATGCAAGCTAGTAAATAATCTGCAATGTTGAAACAGGTGGAAAGGAGGAAATTTTAAAAAAAAATCTTTTTATGGTAGACCTGATAGCTGATAGTGTGTCCTTCTCTCTCTCTCTCTCTCTCTCTCTCTCTCTCTCTCTCTCTCTCTCTCTCTCTCTCTCTCTCTCTCTCTCTCTCCTCTCTCTCTCTCTCTCTCTCCTTTCCTCTCCCTCTCCTCTCCTCTCCTTTCCTCTCCTCTCCTCATGCCCTTTGTCTTGTCTAATTCAATAGATTTTATCGTGGATGTTGTTTTTTATTGCAGTTAGAGATGAGATTATTAGTACTATTATAAGCGATACTGTTTTAGTTTGATATTGTTTTAGTTTTGATAGTCCAGTTGATTATGGGCTTTTGAATTCTGTATCATATAGGGGTTCTACTTGTTTGAATAATTGTTTGTTTGTTTTTTTAAATTATTATTTCTCTATTGATTGAAGGTGTATTTCCCTTCCCCCTTGATACTCCTCCCCACCCCATCCTTTCCAATGCTTTTCTGTTATCATCGTTATGTTATTGTCTCATGGTGATGGGGATCATTTGTTATATTGTTGTCTCATGGTGATGGGTGATTGTTGTTATAATTGTATCGCTATTATAATAATCATTATTGTAATCTTATTTGACTTCTCTTGCTTGGATAGTTATTGTGTGAATGTCATTTTTAAAAAAAGCGCTATTTGAAAAGTATGAGCGCAAAAAAGCACACGTTTGCTGGGGGGAGGAGGAGAGGAGGGAGGTCATTGAAGGCAATATTGTCAGTAGTGACGAATGCCTAGTATTTTCTAACGTTTTGTTCCTGTATCTTTTTTGTTATCTAAAGTGTAAACGTGAAAAAGTGGATGAAACAGTAGGTGAAGTGGTTTGTGTGTCCTGACGTTTTATGATTTTCTTTTTAATTCTTGAGGCATTTTTTATTTAAATGTGTGTGTGGACGTGAGCGCGCACGCGCTCAGGTGTGCATGAGTATGTGTGTGCGTGTATATGTA
This sequence comes from Rapana venosa, assembly GCA_028751875.1. Taxonomy (NCBI): domain Eukaryota; kingdom Metazoa; phylum Mollusca; class Gastropoda; order Neogastropoda; family Muricidae; genus Rapana; species Rapana venosa. The sequence continues at coordinate 69,234,487 of CM054135.1, forward strand.
TATGTGGTAATTTGTATTTTCAATGTATTTCCTTATCGATTTTTTCCTTGGTTTAATTTAATGGTAAACGATGCAATAATGTAGTGTCTTAGTATAATCATTACGAAATTTGTTCTTAGATAGATGGCTTGATGAAAAAAAGCAAATGCATTGCTTATTCAATGTACCATCTGGAAATAAAATTTTGACTTGACTTGACTTGACTTGACAACTAGGAATGCTATGTTTTTAACGGCCAGCAACACTAGGAATGGTATGTTTCTAACGGCCAGCAACTAGGAATGCTATGTTTCTAACGGCCAGCAACACTAGGAATGCTATGTTTCTAACGGCCAGCAACACTAGGAATGCTATGTTTCTAACGGCCAGCAACTAGGAATGCTATGTTTCTAACGGCCAGCAACTAGGAATGCTATGTTTCTAACGGCCAGCAACACTAGGAATGCTATGTTTCTAACGGCCAGCAACTAGGAATGCTATGTTTCTAACGGCCAGCAACTAGGAATGCTATGTTTCTAACGGCCAGCAACTAGGAATGCTATGTTTCTAACGGCCAGCAACTAGGAATGCTATGTTTTTAACGGCCAGCAACACTAGGAATGGTATGTTTCTAACGGCCAGCAACTAGGAATGCTATGTTTTTAACGGCCAGCAACACTAGGAATGGTATGTTTCTAACGGCCAGCAACTAGGAATGCTATGTTTCTAACGGCCAGCAACACTAGGAATGCTATGTTTCTAACGGCCAGCAACACTAGGAATGCTATGTTTCTAACGGCCAGCAACTAGGAATGGTATGTTTCTAACGGCCAGCAACTAGGAATGCTATGTTTCTAACGGCCAGCAACTAGGAATGCTATGTTTCTAACGGCCAGCAACACTAGGAATGCTATGTTTCTAACGGCCAGCAACACTAGGAATGCTATGTTTCTAACGGCCAGCAACTAGGAATGGTATGTTTCTAACGGCCAGCAACTAGGAATGCTATGTTTCTAACGGCCAGCAACACTAGGAATGCTATGTTTCTAACGGCCAGCAACTAGGAATGCTATGTTTCTAACGGCCAGCAACTAGGAATGCTATGTTTCTAACGGCCAGCAACACTAGGAATGCTATGTTTCTAACGGCCAGCAACACTAGGAATGCTATGTTTCTAACGGCCAGCAACTAGGAATGCTATGTTTCTAACGGCCAGCAACACTAGGAATGCTATGTTTCTAACGGCCAGCAACACTAGGAATGCTATGTTTCTAACGGCCAGCAACTAGGAATGCTATGTTTCTAACGGCCAGCAACTAGGAATGCTATGTTTCTAACGGCCAGCAACTAGGAATGGTATGTTTCTAACGGCCAGCAACTAGGAATGCTATGTTTCTAACGGCCAGCAACACTAGGAATGGTATGTTTCTAACGGCCAGCAACACTAGGAATGCTATGTTTCTAACGGCCAGCAACTAGGAATGCTATGTTTTTAACGGCCAGCAACACTAGGAATGGTATGTTTCTAACGGCCAGCAACACTAGGAATGCTATGTTTCTAACGGCCAGCAACTAGGAATGCTATGTTTCTAACGGCCAGCAACTAGGAATGCTATGTTTCTAACGGCCAGCAACACTAGGAATGCTATGTTGCTAACGGCCAGCAACTAGGATTCGAACTCGCGACCGTTATTTCCAATGGATTGTCCAGGCACACAGCATCACAATGTTGCATACCATCCTTTTTCTTCCTTTTATAAGCAATCCTGCAATCTACACAGACATAGAAGCTTAAGTGTGACATTGACAGGGTTGACCTGACCAATTTGTCAACAGCCCGTCCTTTCTAAGACCATAGATCATATACAAAATTTGCTCCAAGACATACTCTCTCTTCTCTCTGTCTCTCTCTCTGTCTCTCTCTCTGAGATATATTTTCTTTGACATATCCGGCTGTACCCGTGAAATAGAGGATGACAGCCGATTACTGGGTGACTGTCTCCTTCTATTGACCGTAACACACACTTTTAACGGGCTATGAGCCACTTTGGGCCGGTCACTTCTGCAGTGATATTCCGATTATTGATACGGACCGAATATCGAATACCTTCACTGTGACGTTTCCACTGTGGATACGGACCAAATGAATACCTCTATAGTGACATTCTGGACTTTTGACAAGGATCGAATACCTTCACGGTAACATGAGACTATTGACAAGGCCCGAATATCTCTGTATTGACTGACATTTAGACCATTGATAAAAGTTGTCCTGGCCATGGCTATCTGACACAGTGACCGTGCAAGTGGTTTGTTAGCCAACGATTGGGTTGGAAGGAAGAAGAGGGAACTGTAAAAAAAAGAAAAATGGGGAAGATGGGTTGTGTATTTTTATTTCGTTCCTGAACTAGAGCTCCGAGGTTTACAATTGGTGATATTTTGCTTATGCGACCGTTTTTGCCCACCATGAAGGTAGCCGCATTCCTACTTCGGGGAAGTAGGCTGGGTAATGTTGGTGTTTCCGTAACCCACCCAACGCTGATATGAATTACGGGATCTTTAACGTGCATATTTGATCTTCTGCGTGTGTATATAATTATACGAAAGATATCAAACGCTGGCAGGTCTGCACTTGAAGGTGACCTGGGAGGTCGTAAAAATCCCCACCTTAATTCACCAGACGCCGCCTAGATTCGAACCCACGGCATTCGTGGACCCATTGGAATGACGTCCAACTGTCTCGACCACTCGGCTATTGTGCCGGTCGGTTTGTGTGTATGATTTTGAGGGATGTGTAAGCGCCTGAGTCACTTGGGGGGGGGGGGGGGGGGGGGGATAGCCTAGTGGTTAGAACATTGCCCTCGCAATCTGACGACCCGGGTTCGATTCCGGTTTAAGGGGATATTTTCCCCTGGAGGTTAACTCAGTGCAGACTCCACTCTCCCCCAAAAGTCCTTCGGATGAGACTATAAACCGAGGTCCCATGTGCAAACGCACGCAGAACATCTTGCGCACACGTTAAATCCTGTCCCGCTGTTCCTAAGAGTAGTGCCGGTAGGAACAGATGACAAATTTACAAAACCGCATACAGACGGGGACTGGGTGTATAAAAGCTCATAAGTGCTTTTTCCATTATCCTCGATATAAATCAATTACAATAAATTAAATAATCCTCCTTATTTGTAATTTGTGAGTTCGAATCCCAATCACCCTGTTTAAAATTGCTATGCCACCTGCTGTCTACCTCTATGCGCTGTTGTTCTGGTGGTGGTGTGTGTGTGGTTTTTTGGTTTTTTTATCTGCCCCCTCCATCCTGAGATAATTCAAGATCTTCGTCAGCAAAATCACTAAAGAAGGTATACACTTTAAATCTGAATGAAGTGAAGTTATACAGGGTTGAGAGAGGGGGGGCGATTGTGGCGGTTATGTGGAGGGGGAAGGGGAGGTACTCGAACCCTCCAAGTCTTCATTAGTTAAGCATTCATAGTTATCAATACACCAGCTAGATCCCATCCGAGAATCAAACCTACTTTCGTATTACGAAATGAGACAGTTTTCAGGGACAGAATAAACATAGAAAAGAACGAAAAAAAGGCACCGAACCTAATACAAGAACCCTTAATACAACAGTGAAATCAAGCAATAGGTTGTCCCCGAATACCTTCACAGTGACATTTCCACTATGGATACAAATGCCGCTACAGCGACATTTTAGACTTTTGACAAGGAATGCGGCTACCTTCATTGCCAGCAACAAACGGTCGCATACCCAAAAATCTCGCCATTGGTGAACCTGGGAGCTCTAGCCGAGGAAGGAAAAAGAAAAACCCCGCAATAGGTCACAAGAACGGAAGAGGAAAATGATACAGCAATGGAGTTAAACAATGTTTTACAAGAGCAATCACAGTTAAGAAGGAAATGGTGGCACAGTAAAACAGAAACAAAAGGTCAGACAAGAACGGGACAAAGAAAAGTACACAGCAGTGGAATCAAACAATAGTTCACAAGTGCAGAACAGGGTGGGGGAAAAAAAAAGAAAAATGAACCGAAGAAGAATCAGACGATAGATTACAAGAACAGAACAGAAAAACAGAAATGCACACAGGAGTGGAACCAGACAACAGAGTACAAGGAAAATCAAAGTACAAAAGACGAAACCCAAAACGGAAGAATTCATCGTTAAAAAACTGTTTTTCTACAACGAAGCCGGTATCCATGCCCAGTAGATTGTTGTTGTCTTTTTTTTTTTTGTTTCCTTCTCTTCTCTTTACTGCGTCATCTCCCTGATGATCGATTCCATCCTCTCCACCTTCCCCCCTCCCTCCCGCGCCCCCTCCCTCCCCCCAGCCACACTTTCTTGTCTTGTTTTTGATCATGCCCATCCTTAGTGCTGTACATCCAGGCTTTTGCATTCAAGTTCACCGTACACTGTAGCAGTGCCGAGGTTACATTCTGTCACTGCCAGATTTCATTCATCTCAGAAGGCTTATGGAGCTCTCAGTACTGAGCTGTGATAGGCCTACTACCACCCAGCAGAAGAGCTCCTGCTTTCTACAGTGAGTGGTGTTGTGCACCGTGGTGGCCTGCGTATCAATGTTGCATCAGAATATGCCCCTACTGAACATCCCCCCTGATAACATTCTCAGCTTGGTGACTCTTGGCTGATCTGTCCTCCAGAACCAGCTGTTTGTTTGTTTCATTACGACAGAAGGAGCTGGGGTATATGGCATGCGGAGGTTGAGTTCGGGAATCAGCAACCTGAGAGTAGCAGTATTAGGTGTTAAGGAGTTAAGGGAGACAAGGGGAAGACCAGCTTAAAGGGTACTTGCAAGCGAGCACACACGCACGTGCACATCACACACACACACACACTCGTACGCACGCACACACACACACACACACACACACACGCACGCGAACACCACACACACATGCACAGACCACACACGCACGAACGCGTGCACGCACACACATACACACACACCACCACCACCACCACCACCAACAGCAATGACAACATACAAATACACACACACACACACTCCCACACTCACAGAGAAGAGAGAGAGAGAGAGAGGAGAGAGAGAGAGAGGAGAGAGAGAGAGAGTGAGAGAGAGAGAGAGAGAGAGAGAGAAGAGAGAGAGAGAGAGAATATACCTCATTCTTCCGGTTTCTACACTGGCCACAGAAAGGTCTGGTTCTGATGGCACTAATTTTTGTTTTCAATAGACTGCACACAATTCAGGGGATTACACTGGATATGCATTAACACCATTTTCAACGTGGCTAACATCATTTCATAATATTGTGTGATGGCTACAGCCCTAATGAGGGAGGGAGAGAGGGAGGGAGAGACAGAGATAGGGACAGAGGCAGAGAGACAGAGAGAGAAAGAGATAGAGAGATTATTCAATAAGGCCATAGTTCCATTTGATGGGGGTTAATAAGAGTAGATTTCACGAGCACCATACTTCTTTGTTTATAATTATCAATCCCGCTCTGTGTGTGTGTGTGTGTGTGTGTGTGAGAGAGAGAGAGAGAGAGAGAGAGAGAGAGAGAGAGAGAGATTGTTTAGTACAGGCCCAGATCCCTTATCACTAAAAGGATGTATCAACAAAACACAACAACCAAAGCAGAGAGTACATGAAAGTACAACATGAAGGACAAAATATCAAAGTAAAAAAACACAACTTTTTTCTTGTGAGATAGTAACTTCTTTGACCACAGAAAAGTGAGTGCCCTTTGTAAAAACAAAAGACAAACTGGTGATAACATCAGTAGAGAATGGGGTCATTAATCATTCATCTGAATGATAGAGAGAGAAAGAGAACGAGAGAGACAGACAGACAGACAGACAGACAGAGAGAAACTCTGAACACAGAGTCTGTTCATTGTCATTCCTAAAACTTGAAAGTCATTAAAAGGAGTGTAGATATTTATGAGAGAGAGAGAGAGAGAGAGAGAGAGAGAGAGAGAGAGAGAGAGAGAGAGGGAGGTGGGGAGCGGGGACAGGAGGGAGGTAGGCAAGGTCAAACATAGAAAGGTGTATGCTCAGAAATCGACATGGGAAAGATCACTCACTCACTCACTCAGTCCCATGTCCCAAAGGACGTAGGGGGGACATGAGAGAAGACGCAACAGAGATCTTTTTCCATGCTTCACGATCCTGTGTGGCTAGTAGAAGGTGTTGCAGGGGTTGGGCGGTCCAGTCTTTGATGTTGTCAACCCATGATTTCTTTTAGTGGCTTCTTCTTCTCTTGCCTTGTTCCTTGCAAGATGGTTTTTGCTAAGGCACAACGTCTTGTGGTGTGACCAAACCACATCCGTTTTCTCCTCTTTATGGTGGAGACCACAGGTTCTTGGGGCCCCACAGGCTTTTTGATTTCTTCTTTCACATAGTTGTTGGTCTTGTGTTCTTTGTGTGATATTTTGAGAACTCTTCTGCTTGGATTCTCCTCTCTAGCTCTGCTGACAGAGTCCATGATTCACAGCCATATAGGAGGATAGATATCACGAGGGATTTGTAGAGGTGGTATTTGGTGCAGTAGCTGATATTGTTGCTTCTGATGATTCTCTCGAGTCTGGCTAGAGCAGATGTTGCTGTTGCAATGCGAGCTTTCACTTCATTGTTTGATGTGCCATCTTTTGTTGGGATGGAGCCTAAGTATTTGAATTGGCTCACCTCTTCCAATATTTCTCCATTCATCTTTTTTTCCGTGCTGTCATTACTTGCGCTGTTGACCATGATCTTTGATTTCTCTGTACTGACCTCCATGCCGTATGCGCTCGCTCGATCTGATAGACTATCTGTGAGGTTTTTCAGTTCTTGTTTGCTGCCGTCCATGAGGTCAATGTCATCTGCAAATCTGAGGTTGCAAAAGGGTGTTCCACCAATGCAGATGGAAGTGTGATGGTTTTGCAGTGTCTCTGTCATGATGTTTTCGAGGAAGAGGTTGAAGTGTACAGGTGAGAGAAGGCAGCCTTGACGGACCCCAACCGTGGTCTTGAAGAACTCGCCCATGTGATCGTTCATGAAAACTGCACTTCTTGCGTTCTCGTACAGTGCCTTGATGACTTCAATGAGGTAGTTGTCAATGTTGAAGTGCCTGAGTACTTGCCAGAGGCCGTCATGTCATACCCTGTCAAAGGCCTTTTTGAAGTCTATGAAATTGTGATACAAGTCTTTTTGGTGTTGGAGATGTTTCTCTATCAGAATTCCCAGATTGAAAATTTGTTCCATTGTGCTGCGTTTTGGTCTAAAGCCGGCTTGTTCTTCTGCCAGTTTTTCCGCTTGGTTTTTCAGTCTGTTGAGGACTACCCGCAGCATGATCTTGCTAGGATGGCTTATGAGATGATGGTACTGTAGTTCTGGCATTGCTTGAGGTTTCCTTTCTTTGGTATGGGTATTACAAGAGACTGTGTCCATTCTTTTGGCCATTCTTTGGTGTCGTGAATCTTCTGACAAAGTTCTGTGCATTGCCTTGCTGTTTCATTACCTCCATTTTTTATGAGTTCAGCTGGGATGTTATCGATTCCAGGGGACTTCCCCTTCTTCAATTGTTTAATGGCTGTGTCTACTTCACACCTTAGTATTGGTGGGTCTTTATCTTGGTGCTCAGGGGGTTTGTCAGAAACTATGTTGGTATCTGGGCGTAGTGGGTAGTTATACAATCCCTCACAGTATTCCGTCCAGCGTTGGAGGATGGCATTGCTTTCCGTTAAAAGGCTTCCTTCTTTGTCTTCAATAACAGCTTTAGGCTGTGTGGTTTTAATTAGTGATTTCAGAGTGTCGTAAGCTGCTTTGCTGTTTCCCTTGGCCATTCCAACTTCGATGCTGTTGCATTGTTCTTCTACCCACGCTTCTTTGGCTTCTCTCATCTTTTTCCTCACTTCTCTGTGGCTATCCCTGTATTTGTTGTTGGCTTCTTGACTTGTGAACTTTTGTTTCTTAAGCTCTCTTCTTTTGTTGCAGAGGTCAAGAACCTCATTTGTCACCCAGGGTTGTTTCTTTGTTCTGCTTCTTCCTAATGTTTCCTCTGCTGCTGTCATTAGCACTTCTTTGATGTTGTTGGCTAGTGTGTCCACATCATTGTCGATGGGAAAGATAACTGATGCAAAAAGGCAATATAGTCACTCATCCTTTTGCCTTTAGCCTATAGGACAATAACCTCAGTCATAAACGGGACTCTCAAGACGTTCAAAAGCGGTGATGAAACAGGGCTTGTGTGTGTGTGTTCTTTTTTTTAAAAATATTCTTTTATTTCAAGGATAATGGAATAAGCACATGTGCTTTTTTACATCGAGCCCCCGTGTGTATGCAGTTTTGAAAATTTTGTGATCAGTTCCCACCGGCACACAATGGTCTATTTGTGTGTGTGTGTGTGTTTGTGTGTGTGTGTGTGTGTGGTGTGTGTGTGTGTGTGTGTAGTTAAGAGCACGCCCCCGTCTGTGTGTTGGAGATTTACCGACAAGAAAAAGCAGTGCAGCGTGAACAATATATTTGAATGGTCCGCTTTATGCATTAAATTATTGCTACGCGAACAGGAAGGCTATATACCATCCCCTTCTTCTATCGTATGCACTATCCTGTTTGCAGCTTTATCCCTGCCTCTCTTTGTCTATCTGTTGATCTGTCTGCCTGACTACATCTCTCTCTCTCTCTCTCTCTCTCTCTCTCTCTCTCTCTCTCCTCTCTCTCTCTCTCTCTCTCTCTCTCTCTCCAACAACAACAATGATGACAACAATAACAATATTTGAAAAAAACCACATGGTTGAATCCATGTATGTAGATTGTTGTTACTGATCGTAAAAACAAGTTGAGCGCAGCAATCAAACTGTACAACTGCTTGAACTACTTTACCTTTTGGAAGTAGACCCGAATCCAGAAATACAGGAGATGAGGTGTACTTGCTAACGAGGCTATTTTGCATAACCCAGAAGAGATCGGTTTGAAAATCTGGAATCTGCCGTAGATGGTTTGTGCTCTCCCTGGAACTAAGGGCTTGATATATTTTTTTTAATCTATTTATTCTTTTATTCATGTGCTTTTTTCCTCCATGCCCCGTGTGTATGCAGCTTTGTAAATTTTGTCATCCGTGTGTGTATATTTTATTTTATTTACTTTTTATTTTATTCTTTTATATCGAGGATAATGGAATAAGCACTTATGTGCTTTTTTTTACATCTAGTCCCCGTGTGTATGCGGTTTTGTAAATTTCGTCATCTGTTCCCACCGGCACACAATGGCCTACTCTTACGAAAAGCGGAACAGGATTTAACCTGTGCGCAAGATGTTCTGCGTGCGTTGACACACGGGGCCTTGGTTTATAGTCTCATCCGAAGGACTTTTGGGGAGAGTGAAGTCGGCACTGATGTTAAATCCAGGGGAAAATATCCCCTTGAACGAGAATCGAACCCGGGTCGTCAGATTGCGAGCGTAATATTCTAACCACTAGGCTATCACGTGTGTGTGTGTGTGTGTGTGTGTGTGTGTGTGCGTGCGTGCGTGCGTGCGTGCGTGTTTGTGTGTGTGTGTCTGTGTGTGTGTGTGCATGATATAAGTAAACAGGTAAGTTTCAAACACAACTATTGGCTCATACCAAAAGCTTTGTCACTTATTGGTCCGAACAAAATGCCAAGGCCTGTATTAAAATGGTTGTGCTTTTAAATGTTATGCCAAGAAGGAAGGTAGCAGGATCAGATGACGGCTAAGACGTTCACCTGCCTAACAAGTAAACCTTGAGATTCTGAGTTCCATTCGCAGCCTTGCCAGTTCTTCTCATTTTGACCAGAAAACCAAAGTGAATATCAAAGTCCTTCGGATGAGACTATAAACAAAGGCTCCGAATGCGAATGCATGGAGAACACCTTGCGCACATGTTAAAAACCCGTTCCGCTTTTTGGAAGAGTAGATCGGATGACATTTTTTTGGTGGTTGAAACGCATGCACACAGGTGTCGCATTTTCGCCCATGTATATTACAGTCAGCAATAGATGTTGTCTGAGCGTTCGACGACGAAGAGGAAGAAACATATTGATTTCACAGCCACAACCCCTCCCCCCCCCCCCCTTACCCCCACCCCACCCCCAAAAAATCCTACTGACTGGGTAAGTAAAACAAGAAAACAACAAAGAAAGAAAGAAAAGAAATGAACGTAAAATAAGAATTTCAGAATGAAAACAGTGAAATGCCCAGAGCAACAAAAGTTGAGAGAGAAAAAATAAAATATATAAAAAAAAGAATTACTAGATCAATATTGTTTTACGAGCAGGATTAGTTACGGTGTTACACTTAATAACACGGTAAGTTAGCAGTAGCTACCCACCTGTCGCTGATCGTGTAACGTGTGGGCGGGCAGAACGGGACGGATCCTAACCTACATGTTTTCATCAAACAAACAACAAATGATTTCCAGCAGTAACTGAGACAGCACATGCCCTACAGTAGGCTAATCCGATATTCTCATGCTCTGTCATTATCACACACTGCACTACTGCAACAAGAACCCAGCAATGTTCCAGATGCTTCCCTAGTTTAACGAACGGTGTCGCTGCGTGAAGAACACTCCATAGATATCTGCCAGCAACTCTACTGACCAGTGGACTGACCATGCCATAGCGCACCCCACTGGTCAAGCCTCGGATGCGTGCTGAGTATTTTCGTTTACCCGTGACCCACAACATACTGGTATAAATGACGCGATTTTTAACATTGACACTTGATTTTCTGCAAGAAAGTCTTCGTGGAGTATGGCACTGGCAGGTCTGCACATATACTAAAGATCATAAACATTCTACCCTCGATCCATTAGATACCCCGGAGATTTTCGGAAAAGTGTAGAATGGGTGGAGGGGGGGGGGGGGGGGGGGTGGTATAAAATGAGCACAAAACAATCGAGTTTAATACATACTTGTTTCTAGTATATAAAGTGTCAACATGTGATTTACCTTTTTGAATGCGTGTGAGAGAGAAGAGAGAGAGGAGAGAGAGAGAGAAGACAGACAGACAGACAGACAGACAGACAGACAGATAGACAAACAGACAGACAGAGACAGACAGACAGAGGAGAAAAGGATTGACTCTGTGGATTCAAACTGACAAACATTCACAGAACATTAGAGCAGATGGCATCACACAGACTTCATGAACCGGCTTGTAGTCCTGAGAAACTGATCTGAAAATGGGGGGGCTACACCTCCGGTGACCAAAGCACAAGCTGAAGATAATGTAAAATATGGGGGGCGGGAAAGCTGTTTACTTAAAGAAACAACATGTTACAGTTGTGTTCTCGTGATTTTTTTTTTACAACAGATTCTAAAACGTGAAGTTGAAGAGAGTGTCAAGATTTTTTTTTTTGTAAGTAACATGGATCTATAGAAAATCTGATCTTGTGGGATGTTGCATATGAATGGTACTGAAAAAAATGTATGAGATGAATAATGTGGGCTGGATGGGAAAACATAAATCTGTGTGTGTGCGTGTGTGTGTGTGTGTGTGTGTGTGTGAAGAGAGAGAGGAGAGAGAGAGATGAGAGAGAGAGAGAGAGAGAGAGGATGAGAGAGAGAGAGAAGAGAGAGAGAGAGAGCCGGATGAAAGCAAAATATGTAAATGCTTAATTGTAATCTTTGGAAATAAAGATCATCATCATCTTTACCTACTTTCCCCGCCCATTCTCTGTCTGTCTGTCTGTCTGTCTGCCTGTCTATCTCTTTCTTTCTCTTTGTCTGCCTCTCTGATTTTATATGTCTCACAGAGACTTTTCTTGATTCCACATTTGATTACAGCTATATATTTTTAGATTATATCAAGTTGTGTGCTCCTGCGAAAAAACTCTCTCATCATGGCAGGAATTCTGGAGGAGTGTTATTGTTAGTGCGTAGGAGTTTAGATAAATATGTAGAAGAAATTATGCTAGATTGTAATAACACAATTGCTTTAAGAATAAATAAGAGTTTATTTAACTTAGATAAAGATGTTATCTTGCTAGCTTGCTATGTTGCTCCGGAAGGAAGCCCTGTTTATGATGAAAAGATGGTTAAAAATGGTATATTATTATTAGAGAAGCACTTGTACAATACTTCGAAAAGGACACCATGTATCTTATGATTATGGGAGACTTAAATGCGAGGACAGGTCATGAACAAGCTGACCATGAAGAAATGACAAATTATATTAGAGATCTAGAATTGATGTATGGTGATATCTTCCCCCTCCTCCCTCTCCTTCTCTCTCTCTCTCTCTTTTCTCTCTCTCTCCCAAAAAACAAAAATTTATGACACCAATAACAAAATTTGAAAAAAACCTTTTTGGTTGAATCCATGTATTTTAATTTTTGTTACTGCGAAAAAAAACAATTTGGGAGGCGCAATCAACGGTAAAAACCTTGCTTGAACTACTTTACCTTTTGGAAGTAGCCCCGAAATCCAGAAATACAGGAGATGAGGTGTATTTTGAAAACGGGCTTTTTTTCTTTAACCCCAGAGAGATGGGTTTTTGAAAAATCTGGAACCCTCCCGTAGATGGTTTGGGGTCTCCCTGGAACTAAGGGCTTGTTATTTTTTTTTTTAATTTTTTTATTCTTTTATTCATTGCTTTTTTCCCCCTTTGCCCCGTGTGTATGCAGCTTTGTAAATTTTTTTTAATCCGTGTGTTTTAATTTATTTTTTTTTTTAAACTTTTTTTTTTTTTTCTTTTTATCGGGGAAAAATTGGAATAACATTTATGTGTTTTTTTTTTTTTTTACATTAGCCCCCCGTTTTAAAGGCGGTTTTTAAATTTCTTCATCTGTTCCCCCCCGGCACACAATGGCCTACTTTTAAACGAAAAGGGGAAACGGTTTTAAATTTTTGTGCGCAAGATTTTTCCTGCCGGGGGCTTTGCTTGAAAACCGGGGCCTTGGTTTTTTAGTCTCACCCGGAAAGGATTTTTTGGGGAGGTGAAGTCGGGCACTGATGTTAAAAATCCGGGGGAAAAAAATTCCCGGGAACCCGAGAATCAACCCGGGTCTTTTCAGTTTGCAAAGGTAATTTTCTAACCAATACAACCCTTGTGTGTGTTGGGGTGTGGGTTTGGGTGTGGTTTGTGTGTGCTTTGCGTCGGCGTGGGGTCCCGGTTTGTGTGTGTGTTTTTCTGTGTGTGTGTGTGAAAGATAAAAGGGAAAAACGGGTTAAGTTTCAAACACAACTATTGGTTTCATCCCAAAAAGTTTTCACTTTTTGGGCCCGAAAAAAATGCCAAGGTTGTTTTAAAAAATGGTTGTGTTTTTAAATTTTATCCCAAAAAGGGGGTACAGGTAGTGCCCGGTAAGACGTTCACCTGCCTAACAATAAACCTTGAGATTTTGATTTTCCCTTCGCAGCCTTCCCCATTTTTCTCATTTTGCCCCAAAAAACCAAAAGGGGTTTTTTATCAAGTCCTTCGGAGGGAGACATAAACAAAGGTTTCCCGAATGCAATGCATGGAAAAACCCTTGCGCACATTTTTAAAAACCCGTTCCGTTTTTTGGGAAAGGTAATGGGAGACTTTTTTTTGGGTGGTTAAAAAACGCATGCCCACGGGTGTCGCTTTTTCCCCATGTATTTTTAACAGTCAGCAAATAGATTTTGGGTCTGACTTTTCAAACGACAAAAAGGAGGAAGAAACAAAATTAAATTTCACAGCCACAAACCCCCCCCCCCCCCCCCCCCCCACCCCCCCCCCCCCCCAAAAAATCCTCTACGGGGGTAAGTAAAACAAGAAAACAAAAAAAAAGAAGAAAAAAATGAACCGTAAAAAAAAGAATTTCTAAAAAGGAAAAAACAGTGAAATCCCCCGACAAAAAAAGGGTTAAAAAGAAAAAAAATTTAAAATTTAATAAAAAAAAAATTTATTTAATCAATATTTTTTAAACGGCGGGATTAGTTACGGTTTTTTTAACACTTAATAACAGGTAATTTTGCATAGCAAACCCACCGGTCGTGTCGGGGAACTTTGGGGGGGCCCAGAAGGGGAAAGGACCCAAACCCTTTCATTTTTCATCAAAAAACAAAAAATGATTTCCGGGGTAACTAAAGGACGCCAAAAGCCCTACAAGTAGGCTAATCCGATATTCTCAGCTCTGTCATTATCACACACTGCCAAATTTTGAAACAAGAACCCAGCAATGTTCCAGATTTCCCCTATTTTAAAACGAACTTTTGTCGCTGCGTGAAGAACACCCCAAATAGATAGCTCCCACAACCCCTACTGCCCAAAGGGGACGGGACCATGCCATAGCGAAACCCCCCCCATTTTTTTGGCCCCAAAACCTCGGTTTTGGGTTTGAGGTTTATTTTTTAAAACCCTTTGACCCAAAATCTTTTTATTAACGGGCGGCCGAATTTTTAAAAACATTAACACTTGATTTTCCGGAAGGGGGAAAAGTTTGGGGGGTGGTGGGGGGGGGGGCCTGGGTTAAATAACCAAAACCAAACATTTTCCCCTTTTTTTATTTAAAAATTTTCCACGGAATTTTTTCCGGAAAAAGGAGAAGGGGTGGAGGGGGGGGAGGGGGGGGGGGGGGGGGAAAAAAAAAGGCCCAAACAACAAAAATTTTTAAAACCAACGGCAGATGAAAGGGGAAAAAAAGGGAAATTTTCCCTTTTTTAAACTGAAAAAAAGAAAAGGAAAAGGAACAACAGCCCAGAAGGTTTGACGAGAACATATAAAAACAGGGAAAAAGACAAGCGAAGAAAGGAAAAAGGGGGGGACCGGGAAAAACTGACAAAAGAAACAAACTTTGTTCAGTTGGCTCACACAGATTTCAATTAAAAGGGGCTTTTTTTTTTAAAAACCCGGATTTAAAAAATTTTGGGGGGGCATTGAAAACCCAAATGAAAAAATGTAAAAATTGGGGGGGGGAAAAGGGGAAAAAAAAACTGTGTGTGGGGTTTGTGTTTTTTTTTTAAAACAAAAAGGAAGGTTAAGAGAGGTCAATTTTTTTTTTTGAAGAAAAGGGATGACTTGAAAAAAACGGGGAGTTTAGAAGGGTTGAAAAAAAAGTATAAAGGAATAAGGGGCTGGAGGGGAAAAAAAATTGGTTGGGGCGTGTTTGTGTTGTGGGGATGTGTAAGGAGAAGAGGGAGAAGAAGAGGAGGGGGGGGGGGAGAGAGAGGAGAGTTTTTGGAAGAGGGGGGGAGACCCGGGATAAAAGAAAAATATGAAATTTGTTTAAATTTTGTAACTTTGGAAAAAAAAAAATCATCATCATCTTTCCCTACTTTCCCCGCCTTTCTCTGTCGGTCTGTCTGTCTTCCTGCCTGTTATCTCTTTCTTTCTTTTTTGTCTGCCTCTCGGGTTTTTTTTTGTTCACAGAGACTTTTCTTGATTCCCCATTTGTTTTCAGCTTTTTATTTTTAGATTATATCGTTTTTGTGCTCCTGCAAAAAAAAACTCTCTACATGGCAGGAATTCGGGAGGGTGTTTTTTGGGGTTAGTGCTTGGGAGTTTAAAATTTTTTAGAAAAAAAATTATGCAATTTTGTAATAACAAAATTTTGTTTTAAAGAATAAATAAGAGTTTTTTTTAACTTAGTTTAAGATTTTAAACCTTCCCTAGTTTTTTGGGGCCCCGGGAAAGGGAAGCCCAGTTTAGTTAAAAAAGAGGGTTTAAAAAAATGGTTATTATTTTTTTAGGGGAAAGAATTTGTACAAACTTCAAAAAAGGACCCCAGGTATTTTAATGATTATGGGAGACTTAAATGCGGGGACAGGTAAAATAAACAAGCTGCCAGAAAAAATTTACAAATTTTTTAGAGATCTAGAATTTGTTGTAGGGATGATAAAGTTTGTGTACGTTTCTCAAAAGGATGGTAAAATTTAAAACAGTTTTGGAAAAATCATTTTTAGATTTATGTTTTATGTTTTGAAAGGGGTTATTTTGAAGGGCGGCCTTAAAGGGATAAAGAGGGGTAACTTTTCTTTTGTATCCCCCAATTTTCCCAGTGTTTCGTTTTTTTTCCTTGTTCCTTGTCAAGGACATTATTTAAATCAATTTTTCGTTTTTGTGCATTGGAGATGTGTTGATTTCGTGGCATTTCCATTAAAAACAACTTTTGGAAAAGGGATGCCTACGATTGTACGGAAAAAACAATACAGAGCAAAGGGGGTAAACGAAAATCATTTTCTGACAGTAATGCTGGACATACAAAATGACTGAACACTGTTGAATTTCTCGAAATTTATAAAAAATTTTTTTAAACCCCTTTTTGCCAAATGATTTTTAAAATGAAATGTAGAATATTTTGTAAAGGGTTCTTGGGGGGGCACCCTGCAGGGCCAAATGGGGGGAAAAGGGGTTTGGTGGGAAGGGGAAAAAAGGAAAATGAAAAGAGGTTTTATTAAAAAAAATTTGCAAACAAAAAAAAGAAGAAGAAAGGGAGTTTTTCCTAAAAAAAATTTAAAAAGGCGAATGTCCAGAAAAATCAGGTAATTAAAGAAAAAATTTCATTACCGAAAAAAATTTTTTGGGTTCTTAAAAATTTTTGGCGGGAAATTTTGAATTTTTGTATTTTAAAAAAAACCTAAAAAAAAAAAAAAAAAACCCAAAAAAAAAAAAAATTTAAAAAAAAAAAAAAAAAAAAAACATTTATTCAAGAAGGGGTTATAAATCCCTTTTTTCCACTTTTTTAACAGCTCGGATAAATTTTTGAAAAACACAGATGGATAATATTTTAAGGGGAAGAAGATGATGTTTTCGAACCTTTTGTTTTAATGATCCTATAAAAGGGAAAATTTGAATTTAAATTCCCGGTATCCAGCTTTAAAAAAACAAAAAAAAGTGCTGGTCCAAAAAAAATTAATAGGTGAAACCCCTTTAAAAAAATTCCCAAAATAAATTTTGTTTTTTTTTTTCCTAACTCAACTCTTAACGATGTTTTTAAAGGGGTTTGTTTTTCCCTTTGGAGGGGGCCAAAGCCCTAAATTTTTCCCTTTTTAAAAAAAAAAGGCGCCCAGCACTAAAACGAAAATTTATCTTTTGGGGTCCCCCCAACTAGCATCGTCAGCAAAATTTATACTTATTTTTTGGGAATTTTAAAAAAGGTTAACTAGAGGGGTTAAAGAGAATGAAAAAAGCTTGAAGAAAAAACCCGGTTTTTCAGAAAATTTAATAGTAAACTGATCATATATAAACCCTTTTTACCTATTGTTCAAAAATACTTGAAATTTCAAAAAAAAAATTATTTTTTTTTTTGCATTTTGTCGTTTTTTCGAAAGGGCGTTCGTTTCTTTTTTAATGTAAATCTTAGGGGACTTTTTCTGCGTAAAAAATGGAAAAAAAAGGGTTTAAAATTATATATGGCCTAAGGAGTGTATAAAAAACATTATTAGCATGGGGTTTTACGCGCGGGGGTTTTTATTTTTTTGGGAAATTTTTTTTCGAATACCCAAAAAGGGAGGGGGAAGGGGGCTGTTTTTTAAAGCCCCACAAATTTTTTTTCTTTTTTTGTAAACAAAATTGCCTTTTAAATTTAAAAAAAAAAAAGGGAAAAAACATGGTTTTCCCTTTTATCTCGGGAAAGCAATGGAGGTTTTTTTCCCACTATTTGCCCATGAAATGATTCCTTTTTCTGACACGGTACTGGGTTTTTCAAAACCAACTAGATATATTAAAGGGAAAAAGGGAAACCCCCTGATTTTTTCAGTCAATTTTGGGGAAAAAAAAGGGAAAATTTATGATTTTTTTGAAAGGGTTTGGAAAATTTATCATGCGTTTAAAAAAGGTTTTTTTGGGAAAAGCCCGAAGTGAAAGTCGTGAAATTCCCTTTAAGTAAACCCAGGGGGGGACCTTTTTTCCCAAACAAGTTTGGGAAAGGGTTCCCTGGCGTGAATTTTTGCAGGGAAAAGGGGAAAAAAGGGGGTAATCGAAATTTAAAAAAGTTACGAAAGCCCGAATTAGGTTTGATTTTTCTTTATTTTGGAAAAATTTTTTTATGTTCAAATAGAACCTTTAATTAACCCTAGGGGATCTGAAATTTGGAGACTTAAATGTTAATCCAAAAATAGAAAAATACATAAAATATGGGTTTTCAAAAAATTTTCTTTTAAAGGGCCCAACCCCAATTTTGTTTAAAAACGGGAAATATATGGAGAAAAAGGGAAAATATCCTTTAAAAATCAGGAAAAGGGCTGTTAAGTGTATTAAGTAAATGGCCCAAAAATAAAGAAACTTCCCGGGTCAAGTTTATGTTGAAAAACTTATGACATTTTTGGTTTTAAACAAATGGAGCTGGGGGGAAGGGAAAAATTGGGCATTTTCAAATTAAAAAGTTTTTTTTAAACAGGGTTTTTGGAACCCTGTGGTTGGGCTCAGGAAGTAGGTAGCGAGCATGGGGGGGATTTTGAAAATTAAAGACAGACTATTTGTTTCCCTTTTTTAAAAAAAATTGGGAAATCGGAACGGAAAAAAAAAGATAAATACGCTTTGGTTTTTTTTTTTTTAAGTGGGCTTTTCAAACTGAAAAGGATCTTCGAAAAGTCACTGACAAAAGACATCGAAATAATTTAAAGCAAGGGTTTGACTAAGAACACTCCCGGTTTTAAAGCAAAAAAAAGATGGTTTTAAACCCGAGATTCCAAAACAGTTTTCCCCGCCCTATTTGGGCCCCCAGGGGCATATTCTTGATGAAAGAAGTGCATTTCCCGTTTTTATTGTCAATCATATGTTTCCATACGTGAAAATTTGGGTGTTCTCCAAACAAAAAGGCCCCTTTCCAAGGGAAGATTTTTTTTCTATCTTATCGCCCCCAAAGATGATATTGTATCAAATGGTTTTCAAATTTATTGCTTTAAGCACTGAAATTAAGACAATTACCAAACTAAGTTTAATTAGCTTAACATTTGTGACTAAAAATAAAAATAAAAATTTTTTTTGTAAACTCCAGCCCTTTTGTAGAAACCCCCTAAAAAAACATTTTAAAAAATTACGCGTAGTTTTCCGCAAAGAATATTTTTTTAAAATTTCAAATTTCAATTTCAAAAGGGATGGTTAAAATTTCATTTTTGAATGTTCTTTTTTTTTATTTTAGTTAAACTTTTTTGGGTTTTTCCCATTGTTCATCCTTGTTATTACTTTGTGGGTTTATTTGAAACTGAGTTTACGTCAGAGTTAAAGTGTATCCGTTCATTTAAAAGTATTTTTGGTTTTTTTTTGGTTTTTATTACGGTTTTAAAAGCATCAGGGGGTTTTTTTTTTAAATTTTTTTGTATTTACAAAAAAAAAGTCGTGTTTTAAACCCCCCCTTTTCAATGGGCCAATTTTTTGGGGAAAGAGAATTTAAAATTTGGGCAAAGCGTTTTTTCTATCCGTTTTTTCTCGGGTTTTTCCCGTTTCTGTCTTTTCTCTATTCCCGTTTTGTCCTGTTCCCCGTCCCGTTTTTTCCCCTTCTCCCCGTCGTTTCTCTCGGGTTCTCTCTCACCACATAGACTCGGGCCTAAGCAAAAAGCCCCCTTTCTCCACCACATCCCTTTTCCCGGAAGCCTTCCTCAATGGGCTCTAGCCAATAAAACACAAAAAAAAAACAAACAACAAACCAAACCCCCAAAAACCAAAAAAAAAAAAAAAACTTTCACATCCCTTGTTAAAGAAGGCCCACCTTTTTGGGGAAACCCTTTTTATCCTCTTGTTGGGAGTTTTCTCCCCCAGGAAAATTAATAAGGAAAGAGAAAGCCTGGTTCCGGCCCCATTAAGCCTAGCCCTTATCCGTCCGTCGGTCCACTCCCTTTACCCGACAAAATAAATGCTTTTGGGAATTATACCACAGAAACTGCCCAAAAACACTTAAAATTTAAGCGAAAATGCAACCCCGTACCGGAAATGGCGGGGTTATCCTTTTTTTTAGGCAGACAAGGGGGAAACATTTCCTGCCTACGGATGAAAGGGCTGAAAATTGTCCGCCATGAGTTTAGAAAAAAAACGTTTTTTGTGGCTGAAAAACGGCGTTTTGTTGCCCATTTTTAAAACGAAGGAACTTTTAAATTTTTTTGTTGGTTGTTTGGTGGGGTTTAAAAAAAAAAAAAGTTTTTTGGGAAATATACGTACGGGGAAAAGAAAAGGGGTTTTTGTGTGTGTGTTTTGGGGGTGGGGGGGGGGGGGGGGGGGGTGGAAATAGAGAGACTACAAAGACAAAAAGCTTGT
>CM054135.1:69259617-69265323 GCA_028751875.1 Rapana venosa
TGTGTGTGTGTGTGTGTGTGTGTGTGTGTGTGTGTGTGTGTGAGCGCGGGCGCGCGCGCGTGTGTGTGTGTGTGGGGGGGGGGGGGGGGGGGGGGAAGAGAGAGAGAGACTTTGTATTATTCTTTTTTACATTAGAAATTTATTGCACTGAATGGGCATCATGAGAAATGCATTGCATGCGTTAACAGATTGTCAAACGTGTTTCAGCTGAAAAGTAACAAACAAAATAAAGCAAAACAAAACAAAACAAAAAAACATGAACAGGAAGAGGGGTGGTCTGGGGTAACACGTCCAGTGAAAGAAGGGGATATAGGGGGGAGAGATAGAGAGGGGGTGGGGGGGGAGTTGGACTTTGTATTATTTAATCAAATCAAATCCATTTACATCAAAAACTGACCCCATTAAATGAGCATCATCAGAAATCTATTGCATGAAAAGGTTGTCAAAAGTGTTTCAGCTAAAAGGTTTCATTATTCGTGTCTGCCAGCTGCCTTCATCTAAAAAGGGAGCCTAAGATTCCTGTAGAAGCTCACTATAAGATTCTGACTTGTTGATACTCATCGTAAAATTATGTGAATTGAGATGACTTTGTGATTCTAAAATAAATCTTAGTTAAACCAAAGGGCGTCCTGGTAGTTGCACACTCTTTACAACATTTATTTTCCTCTCAACAAAAATCTTAAAACAGACCTTCCTAACAAGAAAGTGTTGCCCCACACTGTCCAGTACTCGAACATTCGACGAACAAGCGGAGCATCTCAATATAGCCGGCAGGAACTTCCCTTAAGGTGTGGACCAAAAAAAAAAGTGCTGGATAATCCTCACATGACAAAGCTTTTCCTGCCCTGACATCTAACCACGAAACTGTTGTCAGTTATCACTGGCGTTCTGAAGTGAGACGAAGCCATTTTACTGTTGTGGTTATTGTTAGTGGTGTACTAAAAAAAAAAAAAAGTCTGCATAACGCTCTAGTGTGTTCATTTCAGTGGTTGTTGACTGCGCACCCACATAACGTAGTATACATGTTCATGGCTTGAATCTTAATGTGGAGGGTGCAGGGTTTCTTCTTCTTTTTCTTTGACTGGAGCTGAAGTGACGTAGAGGAATATGGTTACTGTGTCAGTGACCAGAGGCTGGTCGCTGAGTGAAAGGACAGTATCTTGGTGCACTGGACTTCCTGTCCTTAAATCACGTTGAAAATGTAATGGAAGTCAACTGATGGACCGGTGGTCTAGAGGTAACGTGCCTGCTTAAGAAAGGGGAAAGTCCTGGTTCGAGATGTATGGTGGTTCGATCCCCGTACGTGCCCGAAACTTTATCCACATCCACTTAGACCGTGAGTGGTGATATCTGGGTGCTAGTCTTTCGGATGAGACGACAAATCGAGGTCCCGTGTGCAACACGCATTTAGCACTTTTTATGAGGGGTACCAGAAACCCCTAAGGATTAACCTAAAACCTTCCTAGCAAAAACACAAAGTGTGTATGTGAGTGTGGGTGTCTGTCTGTTTGTGTCTGTGTGTATGTCTCCATGTCTGTATGTCTGTGTCTGTATGTCTGTGTCTGTCTCCCTAGTCCCATTTCGTCCCTTTTACTAATTTTATCGTGTATTCATGACAACCAAGTGTATCCTGGATGTTCGTCTCAGAGATCTGGTACAAACAAGCCCCTTAAGCACAAACACCCCATGACAGGAAGCAGCCATTGAGAACAATCCAGCATCGATGATTATTATTAGTCTGTGGCCAGAGCATCAGCAGCAGCAGCAGCAACAAAGCAAGAGAGACTATAGCGACATATACTTACACACTAAGTGGCTGGATGCCTGGAATGCAGTGATGTCTAGACAAAACGCTCTTGACAATCTTCACTCGATGAGATGAGGCCCTTATCACTCACTGACCTGTGGATGCACATCAGCCAGCCAGTTATCAGCTTTCTTGTCAGAGATACAGGAAGGCGTTGCGCGAGTTCTTCATCATCTTCTTCTACTTCTGCTTCTCTCTTGTCGTTGGGACTGTGTTCTGCTGCTTCCTTGATTGACTGTCGTGATGATATTGTGAACAGTTTTGTCGTTCCTCGTCTGTGGGGTTCCGGTTTAGTCTTCTATCCTCCGGTGCCATGAATGGTCGCAGCTTGAATTTTGCGGTGATGGAACTGGTAGGTGATGTGTTCTGGTGTTTATTGTGATGGGTTTTTGTCCGTTTCTGTTTCTTTCTGTGTGTCTCTCTATGTTGTTCTCTGTCTGTCTGTCTGTCCTGTCTGTGTGTATGTCTTCTCTCTGTCTGTCTGCCTGCCTGCCTGCCTGTCTGTCTCTCTGTCTGTGTGTGTGTATGTCTCTCTCTCTCTCTCTCTCTCTGTCTGGCCTGCCTGTCTGTCTGTCTGTCTCTCTGTCCTGTTGTGTGTGTCTCTCTCTTTGTCTGTCTGCCTGCCTGTCTGTCTGCCTCATTCTCTCGCTCTTTACCGTTAGATCCTGATTTGTCTCTCTATGCTGGATTTGTCTGCCTTTCTTGGTGTAGGGAGGCTAGATGGCCCTGTGGTTAGAGCGTTGCACTCTGCGATTTGACGGCCCAGGATCGAGCCCCGGGTTCGAGCCACCACCGAGACGCCCGTTCAAAGGGATTCAAGAGGATTTTCTCCCTGGAGTTAACATCAGTGCTACACTCCCCCGGAAAGTCCTTCGAATGAGACTATAAACGAGGTCCGGTGTGCGAACGTACACAGAACATCTTGCGCACACATTAAAGCCCGTTCTGCCGGAAGGGTAGGTCACCATTCGTGCCAATAAGAACGGATGACAAAACATTATTTTTAAAAACAAAAACGAAAAACTGCATGCGCACTAGGCCTAGTGGCGTGTTTAGACAACATTCCTCCAAGTCAGAATGCAGTTACCTTAATGATGGGCAACAACTTTCGCACATGCAAAAATCTCACTGTTGGTTAACTTCTGAATTCTGACCGAGGAACGAAAAAAACAAAAGAATCTAACAGCAGCTTCTTTTTAAAGGAAAAAGAGCCCAGAAGCGACCAGATATTCTTACATTAGCTGCTTCCAATGCATACAACAAAAAAATAGCGTAAACTTGAGGTAACTGAATCAGTCTAGCCTAGGAAATGAAATTTGATGTTGTAATGAGGAGGGGAAGGGGGGGGGGGGGGGGGGGGGGGGGGGGGGGGGGGGGGGGGGGGGGGGTAAGCATGTGTTTCTGTGGAAATAATTCGCTGTGTGTAGCACTGGAATACGACATAATTATGTAGTATAACTTTACACGTGATACAAAAGTGTGTATGTGTTTCTTTGATGATAATTCAATGTGTGTAGTACAATTATGAGACATGATTTATACAATATAACTTTAATAATAATAATAATAATAATAATGTATGGAATTTATATAGCGCTGAATACTGTAAAGCAACAAATCAAAGCGCTCAGATGACTTCTTTTTCTTTTTTTTTGAGTGCGTTTTTTAAAAAATTTTGTCATCTGTTCCCACCGGCACACAATGGCCTACTCTTTCGAACAGCGGAACAGGATTTAACGTGTGCGCAAGATGATCTGCATGCGTTCGCACACGGGGCATCGGTTTATAGTCCCATTCGAAAGACTTTGACATTCAGTTCGATTTTTTTGGTCAAACTGGGAAGAAAGGGCGAGGCTGGGAATCGAACCCAGAACCTCACGGTTTACTTGTTGGCAGGCAAACGTCTTAACCATCCTGCCACCTTCCTTCAAACTTTACACACGATACAGAGTATGTACGTTTTGTTCTTTTTGATGATAATGTATTGTGCGAAGTTCAACAAGAAGAACAGGATTTATACAGTAAAACTTGACACTTCCCTGCAACACAGTAACAGAAAGCGGTGCAATAACAAATAATACGACACTGCATTGCATTTCATTGTCATATGCTTTACGACACTGACATGACACGACACGACAAGACAAGACACGACAAGACACGAAACGACACGCAGTGCGTTCGCGATCTGCTGACCCAGGTTCCAATCTCTTTAAAGAGGTTTTTATTTCCCCTCTGGAGTTAACATCAGTGACGACTCCGCTTTCCCCAACAGTCCTTCGGATGAGACTATAAACCGAGACCCCGTGTGCGAACGCACGCAGAACATCTTGCGCACATGTTAAAACCTGCTCCGCTTTTCGGAAGAGTAGGCTATTGTGTGCCGGTGGGAACGGATGACAAAATTTTACAATACTACAAACAAGCCGGGACTCGATGTTAAAAAAAAGAGCACATAAGTGCTTCTTCCATTGTCCTCGAAATAAAAGAATAAATAAATACAAATTAACAAACACATGTTTTTTTAATCAGTTCTTTTTTATTCCTGGATTAGAGCTTTTTGAGTTCACCATTGGTGAGATTTTTGCGAATCCGACGGGTTTTTTGCTGGTTTGTTTTGGTCCACCATTAAGGTAGCAGTATTCCGACGTCCGGGAAAATCTAATCAAGCCCCCGATTAGTGGTCAGCGTTTATCTGTGGACAGGGGGAAAAAACAAAAAAGTGAACATGTACATACATCTTGGGTATGGCTTATAACCTACATGAAATTCTCTGATTGTGAGATAACGATGTGATTGAATTGAGCTGACTTGATTTGAACTGAAACATTACAGGTGGGGCAGGCGTCAATGCTAAGCTTGACTGCAGTAGGTGGGATCGTTGGAGCATACGCCTTCCACAGGGTATCTACAGTAGATCTATAGAAAAATCCCGCCCCCCCCCCACTACCCTCCAGCATCCCCACCCCCACCCCTCCCCCTCCCCCAGGCCTCCGCCTTCCGTCTCATTGTGTGCCCGTTATCCCACTCCTTTCTGTAGGGGCTCACGGGGCGTGAAAGATACAGCAGAGATACCATAATCACCCGTGTATCCCGGGCTTCCCCCCCCCCCCCCCCCCCCTCACCAGACCCCCTCCCCATAATCCTGCTGCATTTTACATTATATATTATACATGTCGCAGTTGGGTCTGGTTTTGGTTTTGGGTGTGTAAGCGAGCGACAGGAGGTGTGTAGGTGTGTGTGTGTTGTGTTGTGTGTGTGTGTGTGTGTGCGGGGGGTGGAGGGGGAGGGTGGAGTAGAGAGAGAGGGAGAGAGAGGAGAGAGAGAGGAGAGAGAGAGAGAGAGAGAGAGAGAGAGAGAGGGAGAGAGAGAGAGAGAGAATGTGTGCGTGTGTATTTTATTTATTTTCTTTCTTTTATTCTTTTATTTCGAGGATAGTGGAATAAGCGCTCAAGTGCTTTTTTGTGTGTTAACGTCCAGTCCCCGTGTGTATACAGTTTTGTAAATTTGTCATCCGTTCCTACGGGCACACAATGGTGTGTGTGCGTGTGGTGTGTGTTGTGCGTGCGTGTGTGTGTGCATGCGTACGTGCGTGTGTGTGTGTGTGTGTGTGCAGTGCGTGTGTGTGTGTGTGTGTGTGTGTGTGTGTGTGTGTGTGTGTGTGTGTGTGTGTCTGTTCGCGCGCCGCGTGTGCATGCGCGTGCTTTTCGGACACACACACAAAAAAACCCTTACCTGAATGAAAGTCGTGTCCTTCATAAAAGGAAAATATTGATCCTAACGTTTTAAACTCTGGGCTTATTTCAACAGGCACCGCCATCTACTGCAGCTTCACTAAGGAGCATAAGGATAAAATAAAGCCAAAAAAAACAACTGCACCTTTAAACCCTCGAGATGGT
>CM054135.1:69270823-69275823 GCA_028751875.1 Rapana venosa
GTATTTATTATAAAAAAAACAACACTAAATGCTAATTTTAGTCGCGGTTCACGCAGTTGGACGCTTTAATCCAGTTAAGGACAAGGAGACCTTTTAACGACACTACAATCATTCCCTGTCTGCCTGTAGATGCACAGAGAAGAGCTGACGGGACAGGAGGCTGTGCTTGGATCTGTAGCTGTCAACTGGGTCTGATGTATATATTGTAGCCTGGTCCTCCCTCCATCCCAAGAATCTTTGTGACAGGCACGGTGGTAAAGGCGTCCATTCTTCTCCTGTCCGGTATTTGTCTGGTATTGGGGGACGGGATAGCTCAGTGGTCAGAGCACTCGCTTTACCCCAGCCAATGTCAAGCAGCATCGAGCGTGTTTACCAGTTGGATGGCTGACCGTTTGCGCGCCTTGGCTTCAATACAGTCTCCCAGTTGACCCAGCCGTTAATGGGTACCTGCCTCTTTAGGGTCAGGGAAGGTAAAGCAGCGGGGACGAGGAGATGGGCGCCGCCCTCAATATGCTGGCCCCTGGAGAAGCTGGGGTCTCTGATGCCTCGCTCCCCTACGACCACACAGGTTAAGGGACACCTTTCCTGTTACCTTTTCTTTTCTTTTCTTTTTTTTAATCACATAACTGTGGAGGGGTGTGGCTAACCTAGGAGGTATAGGCCTAAAACTTCTAGTTCTCTCTGATCCCTATAGAACGTTCTGCATCCTCTGCTTTTTCTCTGTAACTGTCGCGATATGGCATATGATGTGCAGCTTGTTTCCCGTCCCCCCCCCCCCGCCCCCCCCCCCCCCCCCCCCCCCCCCCCCCCCCCCCACCAATTTTTTAAATAACACGTATTGTCATCTGTTTTGTTTTGTTGGGTTTTTTTTGCTCTTCTTCTTTCTTAGTACTTTTCTTTTAAGGGTGGGGTTTAAGGAGATTTGTGTTTTGTGTTGTTTTTGGGGGGGGGGGGTGTCTTTTTTTGTTTCCTCCAGTTTTTTTATTTTTTTTTTCTTTCTTGGAGGGAGGTGTATTTTCAAGAGTTTTTTGTCTGTTGTTTCGTTGTCTATATGCCTTATTGTGGTGAGTGGGAAGGGGAGGAGGGGGGGTGGGTGTAGAGATGAGGGTCGAGGGGGGGGAGAGAGGAGGGGGAGGGAGTGAGGGATGAGGAGGGGAGGGGAGAGAGTGACAGCAGGGACGACAGCGAGGACGGCAGGCAGCAGACAGGCAGGAAGAACCAGCGTTTTGTAATGTTCTTAATAACATTGAAGCAGAGCAAACCAGGTGGGGGTGTGTGGGGGGTTTTTTGGGTGGGTGGGGTGTGTGTGTGTTGTGGTGTGTGGGGGGGCTGGGGTTTGTGTGTGTGTGTGTGGGGGGGGTGGGTGGGGTGGGGTGTGTGTGTGTTTTCGTTCTTCGGCTAGGCCGAGATTACCAATAAGAGATTTTTTTTTTTTGTTTTGTTTTTTTTTGGGGGGGGGGGGGGGGGGGGGAAAATTTGCGACAGTTTAAATCAGACACAAGGACAGACAAAAACACAAAAACAAAAACTTTTTTTTTAAAAGAAAAAAGGGGACATTCCCTCAAAATTCTCGCCAACACATCATTTCCCACATGTGACGTACAGATTTCCCTGGAAACTCTCCTGTTTTCCACCACAGCGGCTTAGTTGAAGTCGAAGAATGTGGTTGGTCTATCTCTCTCTCTCTCTCTCTCACAATGGGTTAGTTAATATTATTATTATTATCATTATTATTACATAAGCATCCTAGTCTTTGCGTATTGTTGCGCGCTCTGTAGTGGTTTTCCGCTCACGTTGTTGACGAGCCTCTCACTTTTGATTTCCTTTTATTGTGGCGAAGAATGAACAATGGCTCTTTTGGCGCAATGGTGGGTGGGGGTGGTGGTGGTGGGGGGGGGGGGGGGGGGGGGGGAGTTTTGGGGGTTGGGGGGGGTGTTGGAGGTGGGGGGTATCGACATACCATGTAAGGTGCGAGAAGTGTGGGTGTGTGTGTGTGGTGTGTGTGTGTGTGTGTGTGGTGTGTGTGGGGTGTGTGTGTGTGTGGTGTGTGGTGTGTGTGGGTGTGTGTGAGGGGGTGTGTGTGGGGTTATATATTGATGTATTTATGATGTATATATATAATATTTATATATATATATTATATATATATATATATTTTATATATATTTTTTTATATTTATATGTGTGTGTGTGTGTGTGTGTGTGTGTGTGTGCGTGGTGTGTGTGTTTTACTTATTTAAAATTTAAATTTTACGTTTTTGTGTGTGTGATGTTCTCTCTCTCTCTCTCTCTCTCTCTCTCTCTCTCTCTCTCTCTCTTCTCTCTCTCCTCTCTCTCTCTCTCTCTCTCTCCTTAGATCCAGCAGGAACATGATGGCTCGGTGGTCTAGAAGTAATGCACCTTCCTAGAAAGTCAGAAGTGTGGGTTTGATCCCCATTTGTGCCCTCCCCCCAATCCACTAGACCTTGAATGGTTGGCTGGGTGCTAGTCTTTCGGATGATACGATATACCGAGGTTGTGTGTACAACACGTATTCTATGCACGGCAACATTCTATACCAATAAAAGCCATGGGGGCGGGGGGGGGGGGGGGCCGGGGGGGGGGGGGGGGGGGGGAAAAGGGGGGGAGGGATACAAATGGGGACAGGATTTTTTTATCTTTGAAATGGGTGGTGGTGCATAGAGCTATTGTGTGATGCACTCTCCCTGGGGAGAATCCCACACAGCGAAATCTGATGTGACTGAAGGTAGTATACAGTACAATATTATGTGTATGTACAGGGTAGCTACTGTTGCCCTGTTCTTCTTAACAACACATTTGGAAGAGGAGAAGAGATTAGGTGGTTAGAGTGATGCGCTCGTGATCTGCTGACCTGGTTCGAATCTCGTTCAAGAGGATTTTTCCTCTGGAGTTAACATCAGTGCCGACTCCACTCCCCTTAAAAGTCCTTCGGATGAGACTATAAACCGCGGTCCCGTGTGCGAACACACGCAGAACATCTTGCGCACACGTTAAAACCCGTTCCGATCTTTGGAAGAGTAAGCCATTGTTTGCCGGTGGGAACGGATGACAAATTTTACAAAACTGCATACACACGGGGACTAGATGTAAAAAAGCACACGAGTGCTTATTCCATTGTCCTTGAAATAAAAGAAAGAATAAAAGAATAAATAATAGAAAAAAGAACATCAAATTTTACACGAAAAGCTGACATCATTGTGACGAATATGAATAGAAAGAAAAAAAAAGACAAAATCATTCGTGGAATCTTTCTCTTTATAAAATCCTTTACTAAGTGGAACGTCATAGGCAGTGCCAAGCGACGTAGTTATTACATCTCGTCTATTCTTAGTTCCTACAAGGGACTTTCCAAATTATTCAGGAAAGGAGGCCAAGTGTCAGATGACTACATTTCCTTTTGGGTTTTTAGCGTCACCATTTGGACAGATTCAAAGCCTGGGAACCATTCGTGATGTTTACTTATTTTATTTTTATACCACTTTAAGTCACGGCAGATTTATCTGCGTGAAATTTGGGCTGCTCATCTCCCCGGGAAGAGCGCGTCGCCACAAAAGCAGCGCCACCCATTTTTTTTTTTTCTTGTCTGCGACTGTATTTGTTTCCTCTATCAGAGTGGCTTTTTTCTTCTACATAATTTTGCCAGGGAACTCTCTTGTTGCCGTGGGTTCTTTTATGTGCGCTATTTATTATTATTTGTAACACACGAGACCTCGGTTTGTCGTCTCATCCGAAAGACTAGCACCCAGACCACAACTCATGGCGCCCAAACGGGGTTCGAACCACCGCACACCTCCAACCCGGACTTTTCGCTTTCTAGGCAGGCGCGTTACCTTTAGACCACCGATCCACCCTGTAGTCCTCTAAATATGCAGCTGCAATACTGAAGACCACAAGTAAAGAAATATAGCAGTGATGCCTCTCTCTCTATGTCTGCCTCAGTGAATTTTTGTTGTCCGTCTTTGTCCGATTCTTAGTCTGTCTCCTAGTCTGTCTGAAAACGAGTCTGTCTGACTCTCTCTGTCTCTGTGTATCCTGGTCTCTGAGTCTGTCCAGGCTGTTAGTCTGTCTCCTAGTCTGCCTGAAATCGAGTCTGTCTGACTCTCTCTGTCTCTGTGCATCCTTTGGTCTCTGAGTCTGTCCAGGCTGTTAGTCTGTCTCGCTGTCGGTCCCTCTCTGAGAGTCTGTGTCTGTAT
Organism: Rapana venosa; assembly: GCA_028751875.1. Taxonomy (NCBI): domain Eukaryota; kingdom Metazoa; phylum Mollusca; class Gastropoda; order Neogastropoda; family Muricidae; genus Rapana; species Rapana venosa. Next base: position 69,275,038 of record CM054135.1, read on the forward strand.
GTCTGTCTATATGTCTGTCTGTATCCGTCTGTTTCCATCTCTTGTCTCTGTACTGTTTTTCCCCCTCCCCTGTGAGTCTGTCTCTTTGTGAGTCTATCTTTGACAAAAATCCCCTGGACTTCTCTTTGTCGCCGACCAGTGGTTCAGGATTAATGTTGAACAAAATGTCGGACTATTTTCTTCCTCCCTTTTTTTCTTGTTCCTTTCTGCACTGGCCGTTAATTACTGTGAAATGGAAACAACATGTTGCAGAGCGCTAGAGAGCATATGGAGGGGACATAACCCCAGCACTTCAAACCTTGCCATGTTATCCGTTCCATTACTGGAGCATCGATCTGGCTCCCATCAATACTGAATACTCTGTGTGTGTGTGTTGTGTGGGGTGTGTGTTTGTGTTGTGTGTGTGTGTGTGTGTGTGTGTGTGTGTGTTGTGTGTGTGTGTGTGTGTTGTGTTTGTGTGTTGTTTTTGTGTGTGTGTATTTGTGTGTTTATTTCTTTCTTTTATTCTTTCATTTCGAGGCTAATGGAATAAGCACTCACGTGGTGTTTTTTTCATCCAGTCCCCGAGTGTATGCAGTTTTGTAAATTTAGTCATCCGTTCCCACCCGTGCGCAAGATGTTCTGCGTGCGTTCGCACATGGTACCTCGGTTTATAGTCTCATCCGAAGGATTTTTGAGGAGAGTGGAGTTGGCACTGATGTTAACTCCAGAGGAAAAATCCTCTTGAACGAGAATCGAACCCGGGTCAGCAGATCATGAATATATCCCTATAACCACCATGCTATC
>CM054135.1:69280823-69283323 GCA_028751875.1 Rapana venosa
CGCTTCTTCTTCTCTTGCTTTCGACTGTTCCTTGCAAGATGGTTTTTGCTAAGGTGTTGTTTTCTTGTGGTGTGACCAAACCACATCAGTTTTCTCCTCTTTATGGTGGAAAGCAGTGGTTCTTGGGGGCCCACACGCTTTTTGATTTCTTCTTTCACATAGTTGTTGGTCTTGTGTTCTTTGTATGATATTTTGAGGAGTCTTCTGTGGCACTTGTTCTCGAATGCTTGGATTCTCCTCTCTAGCTCTGCTGACAGAGTCCATGATTCACAGCCATATAGGAGGATAGATATCACGACGGATTTGTAGAGATGATATTTGGTGCAGAAGCTGATGTTGTTGCTTCTGATGATCCTCTGAGTCTGGCTAGAGCAGATGTTGCTGTTGCAATGCGAGCTTTCACTTCATTGTTTGATGTGCCATCTTTTGTTAGGATGGAGCCTAAATATTTGAAATGGCTCACCTCTTCCGGTATTTCTCCATTCATCTTTATTTCCGTGCTGTCATTACTTGCGCTGTTGACCATGATCTTTGATTTCTCTGTACTGACCTCCATGCCGTATGCGCTCGCTCGATCTGATAGACTATCTGTGAGGTTTTACAGTTCTTGTTTGCTGCCGCCCATGAGGTCAATGTCATCTGCAAATCTGAGGTTGCAAAGGGGTCTTCCTCCAATGGAGATGGAAGTGTGGTGGTTTTGCAGTGTCTCTGTCATGATGTTTTCGAGGAAGAGGTTGAAGAGTACAGGTGAGAGAAGGCAGCCCTGACGGACCCCAACCGTGGTCTGGAAGAACTCGCCCATGTGATTGTTCATGAAAACTGCACTTCTTGCGTTCTCGTACAGTGCCTTGATGACTTCAATGAGGCAGTTGTCAATGTTGAAGTGCCTGAGTACTTGCCAGACGCCGTCATGCCATACCCTGTCAAGGCCTTTTTGAAGTCTATGAAATTGGGATACAAGTCTTTTTGGTGTTGGAGATGTTTCTCTATCAGAATTCTCAGATTGAAAATTTGTTCCATTGTGCTGCGTTTTGGTCTAAAGCCGGCTTGTTCTTCTGCCAGGAGTTTTTCCGCTTGGTTTTTCAGTCTGTTGAGGACTACCCGCAGCATGATCTTGCTAGGATGGCTTATGAGACATGGTTCTGTAGTTCTGGCATTGCTTGAGGTTTCCTTTCTTTGGTAGGGGTATTACAAGAGACTGTGTCCATTCTTCTGGCCATTCTTTGGTGTCGTGAATCTTCTGACAAAGTTCTGTGAATCGCCTTGCTGTTTCATCCCCTCCATTTTTTATGAGTTCAGCTGGGGATGTTATCGAATTCCAGGGGACTTCCCCTTCTTCAATTGTTGAATGGCTGTGTCTACTTCACACCTTAGTATTGGTGGGTCTTTATCTTGGTGTTCAGGGGGTTTGTCAGAAACTATGTTGGTATCTGGGCGTAGTGGGTAGTTATACAATCCCTCACAGTATTCCGTCCAGCGTTGGGGGATGGCATTACTTTCCGTTAAAAGATTTCCTTCTTTGTCTTCAATAACAGAGGCTTTAGGCTGTGTGGTTTTAGTTAGTGATTTCAGAGTGTCGTAAGCTGTTTTGCTGTTTCCCTTGGCCATTCCAACTTCGATGCTGTTGCATTGTTCTTCTATCCACGCTTCTCTGGCTTCTCTCATCTTTTTCCTCACTTCTCTGTGGCTATCCCTGTATTTGTTGTTGGCTTCTTGACTTGTGAACTTTTGTTTCTTAAGCTCTCTTCTTTTGTCGCAGAGGTCAAGAACCTCATTTGTCACCCAGGGTTGTTTCTTTGTTCTGCTTCTTCCTAATGTTTCTTCTGCTGCTGTCATTAGCACTTCTATGATGTTGTTGGCAAGTGTGTCCACATCATTGTCGATGGCTGTGAGTGCGGCGAACTTTCCTCCAATGTTGGCTTGGAAGATCTCAACCACTGTTGGGTCTTTGAGTTTTTCCAGATCAAATCTTATGCGTGGGTTTTTTGGCTGTTGTTTTGCTTTCAGTTTCAGCTTGATGGTGGTAAGTACAAGGTCGTGGCGAACTACAGCATGTCTAGAAAGACAGAAACATCTCGAGTATCTACATATGTGTACGCATGCAGCTTTGTAAAATGTTGTCATCCGTTCTCACCGGTACACAATCGTCTACTCTCCGAAAAGCGGAACAAGTTTTCATGTGTTCGCAAAATGTTCTGCGTGCGTTTACACACGGGACAGCGGTTTATAGTCTCGTCCGAATGATTCGTTTTACAAGAATCTGCCAGAAGAAAACAAACAACAAAACAAAACCTGTATCCAACACCGTAATTAAAACTTTGCGTCCATCCATCCATACATCCATCCATCCATCTTTCCATTCGTCCATCTATCCATCCTTTTGCAGCCAGCTAAACATGGTGACTGAATCTCTACGTAATTTAGTGACTGCCCAGTCAAGTAACGATCCTATGAAAAGTAATTTGATAAATAAAATGAAATCAAATAAAACGGAATTTGT
>CM054135.1:69288323-69325823 GCA_028751875.1 Rapana venosa
CACACATAAACTCTCTCTCTCTCTCTCTCTCTCTCTCTCTCTCTCTCTCTCTCTCCATTGCTTTTTCATTAGTTTCACATTCAGAAGATGCAATTTTTTACCATTCAAACCAGACATGCAAGACTGTCAGAGCATAGTCTCTACGATATCTCTATAACTCAAGCATCGAACGCTTTCTAGGCCCGTAGTAGAACTGCTTGTTTTCCAGAGTTTCGCGGCAACAAAATGCTCTCCTATAATTATTTCTTGACTGGACGTTTCCTTCTTACGCTTACAGAATAAGCAACGACGACATGAAAGAAGAGAGAGAGAGAGTGAGCAGAGAGGATGAGAGAGATGAGAGAGAGAGAGAGAGAGAGAGAGAGAGAGAGAGAGAGAAGAGAGAGAGAGAGAGAGAGAGAGGAGAGAGAAGAGAGAGAGAGAGAGAGGAGAGAGAAGACAGACAGACAGACAGACAGACAGACAGAGGCAGAGACAGGAAGAGAGAGAGAGAGAGAGAGAGAGAGAGAGAGAGACAGACAGACAGACGACACAGACAGACAGAGCGAGAGAGAGAGAGAGAGAGAGACAGAGAGAGAGAGAGAGAAGAGAGACAGACAGGACAGAGCGAGAGAGAGAGAGAGAGAGAGAGAGAGAGAGAGAGACGTCGCTTCGCCGCCGACAAAGAGAGGCATGGTTTGATGGAGTGTGACCAGCTTGGCAAGGTGTCACAGGTGTGGGCCAAACCGTCACTTTATGGGCATTTTTGGAGGGCCTGTCCATGAGCAGGAGGGTTGCTAGGATCGGGCAAAAATAATGCTGGAAAATGCAGAGCGGGAGAGGGGGTGGGGGGAGAGGAAGAATTGTAGGGCAGATTTTGGATAGGTGAATCAATAAATTATGCACTCAAAAGCATGCAAGTAATGGGACACACACATGCTATTTCATACATTCTTTATTCCATATTTTCTCGTCAAAGTGTATTATAGTATGGTTCTGATAACGCTAAACTGAAGAACACACACACACACACACACACATACAACACACACATTCTCGCCTGATTTAGTCCTTCCCCCCTCCCCTTCACTCACCCCCCTACCCCCTAACCACCACACACGCACCAACCGCCCCCAAAACACACACCCCCCACTGACGCGCGCGCGCATATGGGTATAACTGGGCCTACAATGCAGGCTTAAAACTGAATTAACCACGCACCATAAACCCTTGTAAACACATTAATGGGCAAGCACACTCGCAGAGAAGGAGAGGAGAAGAGAGAGAGAGAGAGAGAGAGAGAGAGAGAGAGGGGGGGGGGGGGGGGGGGGGGAGGGAGGGAGGGAGAGGGTGGGAGGGAGGGAGAGAGGTGTTCTTTATAGCAGATAAAGAAGAAAGAAAGCTGCGAAAGGCAAGGTGTTCGAATGTCAATAACTTCAATCATAAACTGACGTCGGGAGCCTCTTTATCGCAGCCCTGTCTTCTTCTGATGGTATGGGGCTTCGTTTTGTTTTACACACATGCGAGAGCGCGCAGTTTGCATCATTCTTATGCATGCACGCAAAGGTGCAAGTGTTCGCACACTGAGAAGAGCACGTATAGACGTGCGCTCAGAACACATGCCACCTTCCCTTTTCTATCACATATTGAGAGAGAGAGAGAGAGAGAGAGAGGAGTGGGGTGGAGGATGGGAGTGGATGCCTGCTTTTGAATTAATGCAGGGCGGGGGTGGGTGGGTTGTTTATCACAATAATTATAATGACACATACAATATTACTCTCTTGTCGAGAACCGGAATCTAATACCTTGGCCTGACGGAACGAATTGCGGGACAACAGAATTCCTTTCATTGTTTGTGTGTGTGCCACCATGTGTTTCCTAAGTCTTTGTCAAAAAAACTGCAGTGTCAACTGAAGTGATGACAGACAACAACGCCGCTGGCTGTGGGAAGTGGCCTGACCAAGAAGAGCAAGAGGCTTCAGCGGAAAAACCCTCTGTGTGTGTGTGTGTGTGTGTGAGAGAGAGAGAGAGAGAGAGAGGGAGAGAGAGAGGGATGGGCATCTCACGAGGTGTTATCATACGAGAGAGCAACCCCCCCCCCCCCCCCCCCCCCCCCCCCCCCCCCCCCCCCCCCCCCCCCCTCCCCTTCCCTACTACTACTGCGCTGCTGGGTCACTTTAGTGTGTGCAGTGGTTCCTGTTGTGAGCCAAACATACGCAGTGCACCACACCTACACTGAGCTGCCTACCGACGTGACGACTGTCATATCTGAAGTTGTGCTGTCAGACATGGTGGGATCCTCTGAAGTCGGAGTAAGGCTGCCTACAATATGGCGAGGTACTTGAAAACTAGCCATACACGCAAACTTCTCATCCGGTGTACTTCCTATCTCACAGTGATTCCCTGGTGGGATGAGTAGTGAGTCAAAATTTTAATATTGTGGGCGACCCCCCCCCCCCCCCCCCCCCCCCCCCCCCAGGGTGTTAAGCTGGGGAACGCACGGCAACAACAACAGACGTGCATGGAGGGCATAGTGGATCGGGGGTCTAGAGGTAACGCGCCTGTCTAGAAAGCGGAAAGTCCGGGTCCGAAGTGTGCGGTGGTTCGAATCCCGTTTGGACCCGAAACTTTTTCCCCATCCTTTAAACCATGAGTGGTGATCTGGGCGTAGTCTTTCGGATGAGACGATAAACCGAGGTCCTACGTGTGTTACACATAATTACTTAGCGCACGTAAAAGAACCCACGGCAACAAGAGAGTTGTCCCTGCCAAAATTCTGTAGAAAAAGCCACTCTGATAGTGAAACGAATACAGCTGCAGACAGGAAAAAAGAAAAAAAATGGGTGGCACTGCTCTTGAGGCGACGCGATCTCCCCACGGGGAGAGCAGCACGAATTTCAGGCAGAGAAATATGCTGTGACTTAAAGTGGTATACATAAAATATAAATAAATAAATAAACAGTCACCACGTTCCACCACTTGTTAGTGTTCTGCAGGTTGCCATGTGTGGGTTATACTACAGTCTGTATAGTTCACATGTCTGTGAGGTAGCTGGGCGGCAGTACGGCAGCAGCTTTACTAGCTTGCTGCTGGTGGCATGTAAGAACCTCTGTTGGACAGGTTGTGCACGATCTGGGTTTTGGCCAGCTGCCTTTTGGGCAGCTTTGGAGAAACTTTAAAAAAAAGTTATTCCTCTAACTGACATGGTGTGTGTGTGTGTGTGTGTGTTGTGTGTGTGTGTGTGAGAGAGAGAGAGAGAGAGGAGTAGAGAGAGAGAGAGAGAGAGAGAGAGAGAGATGAGAAGAGAGAGTGCGTGTGTGTGTGTGTGCGCGTGCGTGCGTGTGTGTGTGAGTGCGTGTGTGTGTGAGTGCGTGTGTGTGAGTGCGTGTGTGTGTGTGTGTGAGTGCGTGTGTGTGAGTGCGTGTGTGTGTGCGTGCGTGTGTGCACGCGCGCGTGCGGATGCTAAGGGTGTAGATGGTCATATGCGCACGCACTGACGCACGTGCCCACTTTTTTCAGCTTTGCTTTCAGTAGGCGTGAAGGAAAAGGATGACTTGAAGAGAAACAGACAGACAGACAGACAGGTCCGGAAAGCAAGCAGCCCAACAAGGAGATGCGAAAGCTTACATCATAATCATACTGTTTTAGCCGAGTGTGTGGGTGGATGGGTGTCAGTCAGCAAGCTGGCCACAGTGTCAGTGAGGCCCACAGTACTGAAAACTGGAAAGAGGGAGGAAGGGGGTGGGGGTGGGGTTGCTTGGCCAAACGCGGCAGCCAAAACAATGGGGGGGGGGGGAGGGGGGGGGGTTGGAGGGGGGGGGGGGGGGAAATTATGCATTTTTGGACATTTCAATGTCAACTTTACTTCCCTTTAAAAACGCATGCAGACGATGAAACATTTATGTAAAAGATTCTGTAATTCATGTCAGCGTCCAGCGGGTTACAAAGACACATAATTATGCCCAGCATGCACCCTGTATCCGGAGAGGGATAGGCTCCACCAGGTTCATCTTGCCCGAATCACACGGCGTGAAAAAGTGAGTGCAGTGCCCTAACGACTTCTCTAAGACTTAAAAGAAAATGAGCACACACACCAGTGCAGGAAAAACAACAACACAACACACAAAAAACACCAAGTGAATGAATGTGACTTTTGAAGTCACCATGATTTAATTTTTTCGTCAGCCTTCTCCAGTTGTTTCTAGGCAATCAGTGCTTGAAAGGCCTCATTAATTTGACAGGGAGAGGTGTTGGGTTGAGAATTGTGGGTGGTGCCTAATACATGTAATGTCCATTTATAAAATCAATCACATTTCCACATAAGTTCTGTTAAAAAAAATATAGCTGTAATATCTGACCCGTGAAGATGTTCAGTTACAATCCCCAATCCCCTCCCACCCCACCCCTGAGAATTTTGTGCGAATTGTGTGTGTTGTGTGTGTGTGTGTGTGTGAGAGAGAGGAGAGAGAGAGAGGAGAGAGATGAGAGAGAGAGAGAGAGAGAGAGAGAGAGAGAGAGAGAGATGCCAATGTGTTCAATCAAATTCAATCCCCCAAAAATCCACAACAAAAAACACAACAAAAACTTCAAAGCCTGAGAACTGTGTGCAAGTTCCTAGTCTTTCATTACATAGGTCTATGCGTTAAACACAAGTTAATATAGTAAACTCATATAGGCTTATATTATGTGTGTGTGAATCGAGGTGATCAGACGATCCTGCTCTTGTCTTTTTTATCTCCTCGGGCGGGCTTTGCATGCTGGTCAGTGTGTGGTCTTCAAGGATGAAAAGCTGATCAGACGTGTGTTCCTCTCCTTAACACGGTGACATTAAGAGATATTATATATGATAGGTAAAAGAAGCAAGAATGTGAATGGATGAGCATGTTTGAGTGTTCTGAGAGTTAGAGAGAGAGAGGAGAGAGAGAGAGAGAGGAGAGAGAGAGAGAGAGGGGGGGGGGGGGGGGTTGGTTTTTATTTCAGACCACTTTTAAGTGATGGTTGGTTGATGGTACAGTCCCTAAATCTCTGCTGGGACCATAATGCAATCAGACGAGAGAGAGAGAGAGAGAGAGAGAGAGAGAGAGAGAGAGAGAGAGAGAGAGAGAGAGAGAGAGAGAGAGAATTGTGTGTGTGTGTGTGTGTGTGTGTGTGTGTATGTGTGTGTGCGCGTGCCAGTGTGTGTGTGTGTGTGTGTGTGTGTGTAAGCGCTGCTGCTTGCGCGCGACAGTAAATAACGTCTTATGTCGGCACGCAACACCCAACCCTTTCAACCACGACCTCACACTGACGCACGTAACATACGCTGGAAAGAGTAACTAACCTTGCATCGAAAGTGGATACTCGGCCTGACTGATTGCATTTAAATAAGCTTTACTGGCTCCACTTTACAGTGATGGATTCACATAGTCACTGTCATTCATCACGGCGTCAGTGGGTTCCCCGCTAAGTTTGAAGGGTAAACAAACTCCCCTTTCTCTACCTTCCCAGAACGGCTTGCACAAAGGCGTTCCCACACATGAAAGAGATCGTCGCAGCACCGTGCAGGAAAACGAACTCAATTTACGTACCCGAAGCCTTAACAAATTAGTTTTATGGAAATATGATTAACACATCGCTCTGTGAAGAGTTATTGCTTTATAACTGAGAACGGGAATGCTGTCGATTAAAAAAAAAAAAAAAAAGAAGGGGAAAAGACCCAGCCAAGTTCCCGCCAGTTCCCTCTTGACCTTTCCACCGCGCCACTGCCTGCCAGATAGTGGAGATTGTAGATCGGCGGCGACATCAAAAGGAACGGGCTGAAAACATCTAACTCAGACGCATAGCCCAGCAGGAGTGTTGCCGGCGACAGCAGCGCGCGGGTCACTTTGGCTTCGCCACTAGCGTTGGATGCAATCGGTTAGCGAGTTGTGATCCTTCACGTCGTTTCTCTCCCCCCCCTCCCCATGATCAGCATTCTCCTATTGTCTTAATCGATGTGATTGTTTGACTCTGCGAGAGTAATCACGTATGCTAGGCTATTACAGAAGTGAACTGTGGTGAAAGTGTGTACCCTCAAGGCAATGTGTGGTATCCTGATTCGGCGTAATGTATGAGAGACGATTCGACGCTTTGTGCAGAAAAATTCTTACCGGCATATAAAGGAAGCTGTAGCTGTGTTTTATCTTATTGCACTGTGAGGTTTTTGTTGGATTTATCGACCAAAACTTGCTTGTAAACGGTGTACAAAACGTGACAGTGGCCTTACTTGCTTACAGAAGAGAATAACATTGGCTGTTTCTAAATTGGGACGTATGCAACGAGTGATTTCATTGGTCGTCTGTCCAAGCCACGGAGTACAGGCTCGAGGATTGCCTTTGCGCGATGTATTCAATGGCGGATTCAAAACGTGTGTCGAGGGTTGTTAGTCCTGTGTAAGAATTAGATCACAGTGGAGAACTTTTGACGATGCCGCATATGAGTTCGGGCGGCTCAGAGGATTTCTATTCAACAGATGAAGTTAAAGTGTACAAAGATGAGGGAAACAAGGATGAGGAGAAACGATCATCGGAAAACCTTTCGGAGGATAAGTTGGGTTTAGTCACAGAGACGGAGGAGGTGAGTGCACGGCTCGCTTCAAACGAATAGCGAGCCTTTGATCTTTTTCGAGGTCGTACGGGTCTGCTTTATATCGCTCGAACCGTCGTGCCAGCCTTCTTTGTGCTTTCTTATGTGAACGCAGCTGTAAACTAAACACATTTCTGTTGTTTCAGGGCAAAAATTCCTCTTTACAAGGGAATTATGCGGGCTCAGAGAAGGGGAACGCCAGCGGAGTGGACGATGGTAAGGGGTTTGAAGTTGAGCAGTCGAGCGTGTTGCGTGTGTGGCCTTCTCTGTTTACCGACTGAGCTGACCAACTCTATGCATGCTTGGTACAGCTGGTTCTTCAAACGCATGCCTTTCTTAACATATTTAACCTTAAGATTTTAGCCTGCAGTCATTTCTTATTGACGAGTGTGTGTTGCGCTGTGGAACGGCAGAGAGCTGTGGTATGTCGGTGAAAGCTTTGATGTGTGGAAGTATGCAGGGGCAAGTGAACTAGCTGTGTGTGGCGCGCCCTTTGTTTAGGACAATGGGCCAGCCACTTCGCGCCCCCTAGGCTCTCTTTCCTCCCCCTGTACAAACTCAGCTTCGTCTCTTCTCTTTTTCTTCCACTGGTCTCCTCCTCTTCCTGTAGCTGCCCATTCTACTTCAAAGGCTCCTCTGGAAGGAGATGGTTTCCCTTGTGCATGAAATTATGTTTTCCTTGTTGAGTTTCTTCTTTCGACAGTGAAGATGTTGATAAAAGTACATTCTCATGCTGTCATTGTAATGTTTTACTATGAGAGAGTAGTACCTCCTATACATGTACATGTGGCTTGGCTTAACCATGTGCATAATGTTTACAAACACACACACACACACACACACACACACACACACACACACACACACACACACAAATTGCATTCATGAGTATCATTTACTGGAATAGGCCTACCCCTGGATAAATAGTATGTATACACAACCTGAACAAAAGCATGCTTTACTGTATGCCTGTTTGCACTGTGTGAGTGTGTCTGTCTGAATGAATACAGGTTTGTTTGTTTTTTTGTCCTAGTGTCTAGCAAAATATTAAAGGCCTGTTGGTGCTCATGATTAATATTCTTTTCTGCTAGTAAAAACAAAACATTCTCACATTGTCTGTCTCTTTTTTTTTTTTTTCTCTTTTCTTAAATCTAAACTCTCTAGTCTCTCACTCTTCCCCTGTCTTTGAGTTTATCTCTGTGTGTCTCTGTATCTGTCTCTCACAGTCACACTCACACAAGCATTCACACACACACACAAAAGTACACACACACACCAACTCAGCATTAAGCACAGTACCACACTGCACAAAATTCACAGAACAGCCATTTAGTGATTTACAAAGTTGAAAGTATTACAACTGATCCCCCCCAAAAATGATCTACTGCCCAGGCACTCCTCATTCTATATGGTCTCCCTTCACCACCCACCCCCACCACTCCCCCTTTTGACCTTTTACTATGTCTATTTCTCCATTTCAGTCTCTCGTGTATCTGTCTTGTTTGATGAGTAGTCAATGAAAATACCATGGGGAAAAAACTACATGGCTAATAAATTAGTAATAATTCAGTTGCTTTGATCACTGCTTTTAGTTTTATGTATTTGACAGATTCAGCATCCAGTATTACTACTATTAATTAGTTTAAGCACCTAACTTGCCATTACACTTCAAAGGAGACATCTCCAGTTCTTGTTTAAAGGGATTCTCCATTGAAAAGAAAAAGAGGGATGGGAGGGGGGGGGGGGGGGGGGGGGTGATGGGATAGAGGGAGGTCAGGGTATGAGTGCTGCCTAGATTCAACATCACAAGCTGGATTTGAATGAAAATAAAATGCTTTGTTGTTTTTGTTCACTGGTTGACCTTCAAATCCAAAACATGAATTATTGAGTAGATGTTTTTCTTTCTTTTTGCATTTTTAAAGCGCTTTTGGTTTTGTTTACCTTTTAACTTTTATGGGCATTCATTGATCATACTTAATAGTTTCATGATTGAAACTGGATATTAAGTAGTAAACTTACCTCATTTGCCAATTTTATGAAGGAGGCATGATTAATTATTAATAATTGTAAATATTACAGTATTCAGGAAGTAAGAGTGGGAAAAGAAAGATCACAATATTTAAACTTTTTATAAATTATGTTGTGGTGTATGTAAACTACAAGAGGGAAGAATTACAAATTTTATGAGGTGGGTGGGGAAGGGAGGGTGGTGATTCATAGACTTGTAAAGTTGTATCCCCTCCCCGTCAACACCCACTCCAAAAAAGACTGGGGGGAAAAATGAAAAAAAAAAGTGTTGTTAAAATTATGGTGTAACAATAATGTTAAATGAATATTGTTTGGGTTTTAATTTGCACAAGAGATTGGTTACTTTGAGAGTGAGACAGACAGTTTTTTTTCCCATTTAAGAGTTCGTGTTCTACCAGCTGCAAACTTCTTGGCAGTGGTTAACCATCTCCATTCCGTTCACTTCCTGCACATCTACCTTTGCGCTCTGCATTTCTTTGAAGTAGAGCTCCTTTGATGTCTCTTCTAGCCTGAGATAAGAAGTGTTTCTCGTAGTAGTTGTAATATACAAGTAGACCTGCTGTACACATTTTCTAGAATGCCTTTTCTTGCCCTGGGATAGGAAAGGTAATAAAAAATATTAAAAAAGAGAGAAAAAAAAAGAGCAATCAAATGTTACATGGAGCCTTAGCCTTTGATGTCAGTTTAAAAGGTTAATTCAGTAAAATTTTGAGAAATTATAGTCCCCCCCAAAAAAAAAAAAGAAAAAAAGACAAGTTTACTATTCTGTAAGATTTTAAGGGGGAAAAACCTTGCAGTTAAAAGGTAAGATTTCTTGTTTTGTGTATTAGTTGTCTGTGTTCTAAAGCAGGAAATAGACTTGTGATTTTTAGACACCTTTTGACTTTGTTCTGTAAAAATTTACTGTGATGTTATAATATAAATAATAATATTAATAATAATAATAAATGGAACTTATATAGCGCTATATCTTACAACTTGAGACAAATCAAAGCGCATAGACAGACTTTTGTTTTGCATTGGTGAATAATAAAATGAAATAGTTTTACTTTTCATTCAAATTGGATCCAGATTTCAACAAAAGCATGTCAAAGTCTGTTGCTGAATGATCTTGTTGAAATTAGAGTAATTAATAACAAATTATACTTTTAAAAGCATTTCCCTTAAGCTTTTAGATTTCTTAGTTTTCTTAGATTTCTTACAAGTTATTGTTACTTACCTGCTTGTGATACTGATACTTGATAGAACTTTCTATTTTAACATATTAATATTAACAGTATACTGTCACTAATTATTGTGATAGTTGTATTTTAACACTGTTATAATAACAGTATAACTTTAGATATGCATGCATTGTACATGTATACACTACATCATATTTTAAATTTTATACATGTGCATCATATTTGTAGAGTAGAGAATTTTGTTATTCACATGATTGTAATATGCTTGTGTAAACACTAAACAATGATAGTTGATACATGACGACAGTTTAGAACTCTGCTTTCTCTTTGAGTTTGAGTCCGTTTCTGTCTGAGTCTCTGTCTCTGTCTGTCTGTCTGTCTGTCTCTCTCAAACACTCTCACACACACAACACACACACTCACACAGACTCGCTCTCTCTCACTCACTCTCTCATACATACACGCATGCGCACACGCACACACACACACACACACATGCACGCACACACACACACACACACACACACACACACACACACACACATCTCTTGTCACCCATTCCTCGATTCCTTTCTACAGTGGAAATTGTGAACTTGATTGTCCAAGTGAATCTTAATTTTGAAGACCATGTTTGAAAATCATTGCTTTTGGTACTGATAGTTTTACTGTTTTAGTTTATTTAAATGAAAGAGTCATTGGAATGAATCACCAATTACTTTTGGTAGTTTCACCAATTTAAAGCTCTTAGTTTTGCACATTAGTGATTTATAGCAATCAGCTGACACTGTGACAGTGTACTGTTACTGTTTGTTATATAATAACCAAATGCTAAAACTAGTAAAAGCTGCTGAAATTGATGGTTGAAATTTGAACTGTATGCAGGGCCAAATCAAATGGCAAATTTTATAAGGAAATTATGTATTCAAACCTGTGAAGAAGGAAAGACCCTAGTTAACAAAAAGGTTACATATTTTGTTACACTTACACAGTGTCTTTGTCATTATAAACAAAGTATTGAAAGGAAAAGGAACTTTTATTGAGTGCACATGAAATTAGTTAAAAATTAATCTTTATTATTATTTTAATTATTTTTGTTGACTGGTTACTTAAACTTAGTTAAAATGAGTGCACATAAAATTAAGGGTTATTTGTGGGGGTTTTTGTTTTGTTTTGGTAATTATTACAATACATTGACTTTGAGTGTTAATCTTAGATCATGAATTGCATATACACTAATACAGTATGTCACAGAAACATTCATGAGCTTACCCTATGCCTATGGCCTATGTTTTGTGAATTTTTAAAAATAACTTTTAAGTCCAAATGTAACTTTTTAAAACTTTTTTTTGGGGGGGGGGGGGGGGGGTGCATAGTGTTAGCATGCACTATGTAGTAACAGTAGTACCACCATTTTATGGGTGTGTAAACATTTATCATAATTATGTTTGTGTACATGTATAATTCTGAATTGCGTTCAACAGATTATCATTATGTTTATTAAGAAGAGAACTTTTGACTTTTTATTTCAGTCTAATCACAGTCAGTGTGTAGATCATACTAAATTGATCTGAACATAAACTTGTAATCACAGATTGTGGTCAGCGTTGTGCTCAATCTATGTGCATGTAGCAATGACTAGTCAATCTTTTCTATGTATAAAAGTAACTGACCTGAAAGTCATTGTTCTTGCTAACATTAGTAATAATGATCAATATCAGATTCCGCCCACCTCTTCTCCACATCACCGCCAGCCCACCCCATACTGTCTAGGTAACAGTTTCCTTGCTTGGCTTACCATTTCCCCTGAACACAATGGAGGAGGAGGAGAATGAATGCAGTAGGTTGAAAGAAAAGTCCTGTACACGAATTTGGAATGAGAGAGAGAGAATTAGGTGTTTACAATTACAGTGGTCAAGAGGAAAATGCTTTCAGGGGGTGAGTCCCTTTAGTTCATTGATTTCATTTGATTTGTTTTACTCCTAGTTATATTAAACTTTATAAAAAGAAGAGAGAAAAAACCTCACTTAAAAAAATAAACAAATTATAATATATAGATAAAATTATGGGGAAAAATAAAGGGGAAAGGGAGTTGAGTTCAATCACAGTGACAGAATGAATTCTAAAAAAATAAATTAATGATAGAGCGAGAAAAGAGTTTTGCTAATGACTTTAGACTTAGTTACGTGCTGTGAATTTTTATGTATTTTTTTAACCATTTGAACAGACTGTTGCTAATTTATTAGCAGTGCCAGAGCCATTATTAAACATTCAAACATAACATTGAAGGAAAAATTCCTTCAAAAACGTGCTCATGATAAAACGTGGGTGGGAACAATTTTGAGACTTTACTAATACAAGTTTTCCAAGATTTCAAACGAACTTATGAAGCTTGTAAATTTGATCAAACTAGGGATACGTAGGCTAAGGCAACATATTTCACACTTCTTAGTTCTTAGGCAGCGACTTCTGCTGTTTGACTTAAGCTCTTTTACACTTGTGTTAGAAACATTAAATCTAAGAAAATAATTTAGTTGCCACCGAGATAAATGTTTCCACAGCATCCAGATGCGCCTCTGCTCATCAAGTTCAAACTTTATTTTCTAAATGCGGACAGCTGCAATGTAAACAAGTGATTTTACTGTGTGAGAAATAAATAAACCGTACAAACTCTGTACTTCTCCGTCAGTGTGAGAAAGCTGTGATTACAGTGTTACTTCCTTGACCGTTGCAGGTTGAAAAGCAAGAGGTATTCAGTACATACATACTTTATGCTTTATACATACTCCCCAAAAGCCTTTCAGATGAGACTATAAACCGAGGTCCTGTGTGCGAACGCACGCAGAACATCTTGCGCATACGTTAAATCCTGTTCCGCTTTTCGTAAGAGTAGGCCATTGTGTGCCCGGTGGGAACAGATGACAAAATTTACAAATCCACATACACTCGGGGACTGGATGTAAAAAAGCATTTAAGTGCTTATTGCATTATCCTCGATATAAAAGAATAAAATAAATTAAAATAAATATGCGGCAGAGTGTTTTTTGGTTGGTAGGTGGGTTTTAATTTTCCGGCCGGGGGTCCTGCAAGTAGCAGCAATCCGTCCCTTTGTCCCCCTCTATATTGCTATATGAAATAAGTCCCTGAAGTTCAAGATTAAGCCCCTTGACACCAGTGAAGCCAGTGAACAGATTAATCTTATCAGTAGCTCTAAACCCTTGACTGTCACTGGGCAGCTCAGTATCAGAAGAGGACAGGCTGAAATGTCAGCATGACTCATTAAGGGGTACTCTTGATTATAAAAAAAAAAGTCTTCCATTGTCAGAGTTGCCAAACTGTTGCCATGTGCAGAGTTGAGATATATCATTATATGCTACTCATTTAACCATCAAGACTGATTCCAAGTACTAGTACACAGTAGTAGTAGTAGTATTCAAGCAGGCTCCTCATCTTGTATATTTGAGAATGTGAACATGATCTGACCTTAAAATGTTCTGCAAAAAAGTGAACTGAAACTGAATGCAGGATTACTCCATGAAACCACATTGAAAGGTTGCTCCAGAAGTCGACCAGTAAATTTGCTCTTGCTGGGGGGATTTGCTTGACATGTTGGGCAAGCTGTGTCCGTTTTAGTGTTTGATGTGTTGCATGTCAATTGTCATTGGGATACAAACTGAAGGCAGACTTGTGAAAATCTCTACTGTACTAGCACCCTGTGAAGTTTTTAGCTTGACCCTATGCCAGTTAAGCAGCTGAAACCATCGTACCATGAACTTTGACTTTATATGGCATAATTTTCAGGTAATATGAGCATGTCCGTAAATGAAAAACCTCTGTCCTCTGTGTGTCTTATGTTGATAATTTGGTAAATTTTGGATATGCTGCCTGTGAAACAGTATGATTAGTGCAGTGCACCCATTTGCTTGGATTGTGGCTGTGAGTGTGACTGTCCTTGACATGCACATTGTTAACATGGTGATCAACATTTTCAACACAAGTCTCATCATTGAAACAATATTCCACCTGTTGTAATCACACATTGCTGTTTAAAGTGGGTCAGAGATGGCGAGATCAAGTGTCCTAGTTCACTCTGTTGCACCTGGCGCGTGTGAACAGGGATCGTTGCAGACTGATTGTTTGTAATGGAAGTAGTGGTATGCAGTAGTCTAGTTTCCAGCAGTTACAAAGTTCAGATCCATGGCCATTGACTACTGCAAAGTTGTTTTTTATCATTTTTTTAACTTATTTATTTTTTTATACCGCTGTAAGTCATGGTAGATTTCTCTGCATGGAATTTTGGGATGCTCTTCCTGGGGAGAGTGCAATTTTTCTTTTCCTGACAGCAACTATGTTTGATTCCTTATCAGAATGGCTTTTTCTACAGAATTTTGCCAGGGATTGTTGCTGTGGCTTCTTTTACATGTGCTAAATAATTATGTGTAACACTAACACGTAGGACCTTGGGTTATTGTCTCATCCAAAAGACTAGCACTCAGACCACCACTCATGGATGGGGGAAAAGTTTGGGGCCCAAATGGGGATCGAACCACCACACTTTCAACTCGGACTTTTCGCTTTCTATGCAGGTGGGTTAGGCCTACCTCTACACCACGGTCCTATCCAGTCAGTCTCTAAGTCTGGCTGAGCTTAAGTAGGGGGTGGGGTGGGGGAGATGGGTTCCTTTAGAATGGTGGGAAGTGTGGTGGTACTTGGTAGCCAGATGTGACCTAGTTGATTGCCTTTGCAAACAAAGCATTTCAGCATGAACCTCTTTTAAAACAAGCCTGTGAATTGTGTTATATATAAAACACCATTTGCTTGGTAGGATCTGCAAGCACTCAATGTTTCAGTGTTTGGTAGTAACATATATGAATATGATCTGTACTTTTTTCATTGAGGTGATGTTGCCAACTGTTTTGAGCAAGTCTGTCCCCTTGATGTGTTTTTTTTTTTTTGGGGGGGGGGTGGGGGGAGTGATAGGATCAAGTTTTCGCACTCACTCTTGGTAAATTTTGCGTTTGTTCTTGTTGTTTTTGTAATAGACTAAAGAAATCAATGAAAAGAGAAGTCTAAAAACAAAACCCAAGCCCTAGTGTGTGACTCCAATGGAGTGTGTTGAAGGAGTGAGAGAAAAGGGGGTTGTGTGTGTGTGTGTGTGTGTGTGTGTGTGTGTGTGTGTGTGCTTGCATGCTGCATGCATGTGCACACCACACATGTACAAGTATGCTATTTAAAATATTAGTTTTTACTAGTATTAAGGTGTTTACTTCATTAAAATGATACTGCTTTTTTATATTTTTATTTATTAGTTTTTTGTTAGCTCAGTTTGAATAATAATTAATATGCATCAAATCCTTAATCAGGCCGGTGTTCAGTGTTGACTGTCAAAATCATTATAAATGATTATTCTGAGTATAATTTACAGAAGTCGGTACCAATCCCTTCTCACTCAGAGCCTGTTAGTGTTACTGTGTTAGAGACTAGTGTAGGAATGATATTGAAAAATCCAGCTGGATAGCAGTAGGCTTCTAAAGACATCAGCCAGATTAGCAGAACATCAAATTTTGTCTTTGTTAGTTGTACCGCTCTTTCCTGTTCAACAATGAATGTGTTTGATAAGGAGGGGTAGAACCATGACAAAATTCTTCTCTGTTGAGTGGTGTTTAAGGCAAAATGGGGACTGCTTTGTATTGTCGAGGGAGTGTCCTTTTTCTCTTCCTGTAGATCTGTGTGTGTTTGTGTGTGAGAGAGAGAGGAGTAGCATTTTGTTTTCATTGCTTATTATTTTTTTATTTTTTTATTTAAAATTTGCAATTATATTTTTTCAGATAATCATATTTAATGTGTTAGACATACTCGTGATACTGTACGAGTGCTTACAAATGTGTCCACTGTATAGTGTAGATATATATATTCTCATGCATTAGTGTGTGTGTGTGTGTGCATGTGTGCACATGCTTGCACATATGTGCAGTTGTCTGTGGGTGTAGTGCATGAGTGAGAACAAGATGTGATTGCGTGGCCGTGTGTGGGTGGACTGCTTGATGAAGTGACAGCATGAGAGAGCGAGTGCGGCAACAATGACAGCTTTTGAAGACAAAAAGAACTCGGTGAAATGGGAGTTCTTAATCCCTGCTTTGTAGCACTAGCAGAGACATTATTGAGAAGGAAAGGTATCCAGTCAGTAAGGTGTGTGTTTGGGGAAAAGAATCAATAATACCAGTGATGAGCTAGCTCTATGAAGTTCTGAGCAATATGTGTGTGTGTCCAGCCAGCCCACAAACTACTGGCAGGCAGGCAGGCAGGCAGATAGATCAAGGGGAAAATTTGTTGCCTGGGTATTGTTTGTAATGTAAGTACTGTGGCTGGGTTTTCCCCAGCTGCTTCAGCTTCGTAGTAATTGTCAGAGACAGTGGTGGTGGTGGTGGCCCTGGGCGACAGCTGGTGTCAAGTGACCACTAGTAAGTCGTCTGCTACACCTGCCGCCAAGTCTGACCGACCATTGCTGGCGTGCTGGTCACTCCCTGCATCAGGTTAGGAGCTTAGCTAGTGGTCAACATACTTACTAGTGAAGGTGAAGAAGATCATATGTCGAAGAGGTGTGACCGTTTATTTATTTGTTGCTTTTTTTTTTTTTTAACTCCAAGGTTTTCAGTTTGTACTTACAGATAATCTCCTCAGAGATGGGGGGGGTGGGGTTAGAATATGCACTATGTGTTACGCGTGTCACTTGATTCACACAGTCTAGGTTTGTAATTATTTGTATACCTGGCCATTTCCAAATACCTGGCCATATACTGAGGCAGTCAGTTAGCCATATTTGGATTGGGGGATAGAGAACTGTTAGGAATAGACCACAGTGGATTCTAATCTGTCAGGTTTAACCTAAATACCTTTAACTTTTTAGACAAGTTTGTGGAGTCAAATAATCGTTTGGATCTGTTTTGCTGTCATCTCTCAAGCCTGAAACTTTTCCCCCATCCATTGGACCATAAGTGGTGGTCTGGGCGCTAGTCTTTCAGATGAGACCATAAACCGAGGTCCCGTGTGTTACACAAAGTTATTCAGCGCACGTAAAAGAACCCATGGCAAAAAGAGAGTTGTCCCTGGCAAAATTCTTAGAAAAAAGCCACTCTGATAGGGAAACAAATGCAGTTGCAGACATCCCCCGGGGGAGAGCAGCCCGAATTTCACGCAGAGAAATCTTGTGACTTAAAGTGGTATAAATAAATAAATAAATAAATTCATTTCTGGAGGCTCTTCTGTCACTCCCAATCCCAATCCCATAAAGGAGGGAAGTTAGTTTGGTTTGTTGTTGTTTTTATTGGCCAATTGGCCATGAGAGGAAGTGGGGGGGGGGGGGGGGGGGGGGGGGGGGAAGATTTGGAGAGTGCATAATATCCAAAAGGCCAGAAACATAATACTCTGCATTCATATTGGTAACAACAATACACATTTTTACTGCCCACTCCATGAAACATTAAATTTGCTGTATGAAAGCTGTTTGCTTGCAAGTGAAACTGAGAGGGGGGGGGGGGGGGGGGGGGGGGGGGGGGGGGGGTTAGACATGAAAGAGGGGGTGTAGATATCTGTAATGAACAAATATGTGTCAGCAATGAAATGGAAAAGGTCATTTTGAGTTTCCATGAAATATTTTCACAGTTTAAATAGTAACATAAATGCCATAAAATTATATGACAGACACCATAGATGTCAGCATGGTTTTTGAATGGAAAGACGAACATACCTAGCATATATCTTTTACAAAAACAACAGAAAAGCTACTCTGAGGTAGTCATGTGTCAGCTGAGGCCAATGGGCAGACTCCCTGCTGAGCTACAAGGACATGAGAAGACCAGGCACAAGCATCCTCCTTCCCCCCCCCCCCTCCTCCCTCCATACAGGGAAGAAGAGATGAGAGAGAAAATGTCTAGGATTTCTGTAAAAGCTCTAAATATTGTGGTAAAACTTCTTTTTGCAGTAAGACAACACAGGGGCACACGTAAAACACAAATTCATAAGACAGATTTTTTAGTTTTTCCAAGAACATGTTAACTTAATGTTTTACAGTGGCATGACACAGTGAGTAGCTAGTACTTACCTCATGCATTGCTACAGGGTTATACTATTGTTAGTGTATACATGTGTTACTGCAAACATGATTGATTGATTACATGTAACTGATAGGGAAACAAATACAGCTGCAGGGGGGGGAAAAAAAAAAAGGGTGAAAGGGTGGCGCAGCGCTAAGTGGCGACGCGTTCTCCCGCTCTCCCCGGGGAGAGCAGCCCGAATTTCACGGAGAGAAATCTGCCGTGACTTAAAGTGGTATGAAATAAAATCTGAGCGCTTTGATTTGTTGCTTTACAAGATTCAGCGCTATATAAATTCCATACATTATTATTATTATTATTATGTAACGATGTTGTCATACTTAAGATCATGTCTGTGTGCACACTCACATATGCATGCTCACGTTTGCATCATGCTTACACACACACCACACACACACACACACACACACACACACACACACACACATACACACACTCACTCACTCACTCACTCACTCATTTCCTCTCGCTCTCTCTCTGTCTCTGTCTCTGTCTGTCTGTCTGTCTCTCTTCTCCCCCATCCTTAACAACTTTCAAAATCATTATAATCTCTGTATTCTTTTGTGAGAATTTGGTAATAGGACCTATTGGTTCTTTCCATACAGTACCTCGCTCCCCCGTATCGATTAATCAATGATGTCCATCTAGTTACCAAAGCCCAGTCCATTACTGACACTTTCAACTACCAGAAGCGGCACCTAGCCTTTCAGTTTCACCCGGCCTCCTGCTGTGTTCACATATGTTGTAGTATTATGTAACTTACTTAGGTAGGTACTAAGGCAGGACTGGTTTGGTTCATTTATTCAT
Organism: Rapana venosa; assembly: GCA_028751875.1. Classification (NCBI taxonomy): domain Eukaryota; kingdom Metazoa; phylum Mollusca; class Gastropoda; order Neogastropoda; family Muricidae; genus Rapana; species Rapana venosa. The sequence continues at coordinate 69,307,036 of CM054135.1, forward strand.
GGGGGGTCTGCAGGTACAAAACGGCTAGTAAGTGTTATGTTATATGTGTAAGTGTTATGTTATATGTGCACATGTGTGGTGTCAGTATGTAATGGTTTTCATACATAATTGTTGAAGTGTGGGCATTTTTGGAAAGGAGGAGGAGGGAGGTTTAAAAAAAACAACAACCCAGCTGAGGGAAGAGAGAGGACAGTCGTGAGTGGGTGGTGTCACTTGCACAGGGTTGATTTTTTTTCAATTTCTTTTTCTTTGTCAATTATTTTTTTTATGGGAAGGTACGGTGGGTGGTTAGTTCCAGTTTATCTTTGTTTTTTTGTTTTTTGTTTGTTGTTGAAAACAATATGACACCCAATATCATTTTTATTCTCTCTCTCTCTCTCTCTCTCATCTCTCTCTCTTCTCTCTCTCTCTCTCTCTCTCTCTCTCTCTCTCTCTCTCTCTCCCTCCCCCTCCCCCTCCCTCTTTCTTCCTCTCTCTTTCTCTCTCTCACATCCAAGAGTGCAGGAAAATTCAGTTGTGGATGACAGGAGGGATGGGGTGGTGACCCATGGGTATTTGGTTGGAAAATATCGTGAGGAATGTATTGATGTTGGATGAAATGGGGAAGCTTAGGGGGGCTGGTAGAGATCGTCATTATGAGTGTTGTGAGGAAGTGGAGAACAGGAAGGAGCAGATAAAGGAACTATCACAGTATCAGATGTCTATACTAGTATAATTTATAAAATAATTGACCTCAGGAATGAAGGCATACAGTGATCACAGAGCTAGAGTGCCACTAACACTGCTGAGGGGATAGTGCTCAGTGAATGCTATCAAGTTAGTCACACACTGACACAGCCACACATGATGCACTATCAATTTCATGCTAGGCATGTTTGAAATGTTGCTAAGGGAAAATTTCAACAGTAGAAAAATTAAATGGAAAGTTAGCTATTTTTCCAGTCATCACATACAGTAGTGTTAAGCATTATTGACATAATGTACTGTTTTATAAAACAAAGTTCAGTATCAGAATAATGAATAAGCTCGATAACATTTCACCAAAAAAGAAAATTGACTATAAATTATTAGGTGATTCTGACTGGTGATTTTACATGGTAACTTGGTAATGCCACTAATGGCCATGTCCAAATTATATCATCTCAGAGACTCAAGTGTCTTTCATAGGATAGTTTCAGAGGCAGCTCTTCAAAAACTAAATGATGCAACACAGATTTTCAGGTGAATCAGAACTTTTTTGTGAACCCTATACAGATTTGTATGAAGGCGATAAAAAGTCTGTTGACCTGGTGACAGAAGTGTCCCACCCCTTCCTCTCCCACCTCTTTCCTGGCTGGCACAATGTTGCATCTGGTCACCATTAAATTTGTGCATGCATTGCAGTAATTTGATGCAGCGGTTGTAACAGGAGGAAAGTCTATTACTTTTGTCCTCCAAAAGCAATCTGTTAATTCAGTTTCTGACATTGTTATTCATCATAGTATGCCGTGTGTTCATTGCGGTATGTGGACTGTATGTATGTCAGTATGTTACATACATATTTGTGTGTGGTGTGGTGTGTTTGTGTCACTGTGTGTGTGAACAGTGTATACAATGATTGCAATATAGGTTTATTGTGTTGAAAAGTGAGCATTTCAGGAACAAAAGCAATTGCAAGACACAAAGAGGATAACTGGATTAATTTTGATAGTGCATGGTCGCTTCATAAAATTATGTACTTTGTGCAAGGCTAGTGACTGTCTGGGTGTGACAGAAGGAATGTACTTTAGTCTTTACTCTATAGTCCAGGATTAAGGTGGGAGCATGGCCTGTCTTAACTTTTCTAAATCGCCCAGATCAATAAAGGGCTGAAGATCGGCTGTGTATTTTGCGAAAAATAACCATGCACGTTTCAGTAAGTTACATCAGTGGTTTTTTTTGGTTTTGTTTTTGGGGCGGGGAGTCCTGGTGCTCTTTCAGTTAACTTTTCAAAGTTGTTTCTTTTGATTAATTTAAAAAGCGCACACACAATTTATGTGTGTTAAAACTAGATATTACATAATGCTCGAGAGATTTTGGGGGGTTTTGTTTTTGTTGTTTTTTTTCGTTGTTTGGCAAGTGTCCGAGGTTCAGGAGTGGTATGGTTTGTGTGTGTGCGACTGTTTCCCCCCACCCTGAAAGTCGCCACATTCCGACTCCAAGAGGTTAAAACAGGACATCATATGTTATTGAAGTTAAGAAAATGCAAAGCTGATGGGGAATCTGGAAAATGGGTTTGGAAAAAGAAACAAATGAATAAGAAAAGCAAACAAATTATACTTCCACCCTAAATAGAAAAAGCAAAAAACAAAACCAAAAAACAAAACAAAAACAAAAAAAAAATGGGAACCCCCCCCCCCACCCAACAAAACAGTACTAGACAAAAGAATCCACTAACAACCCCCCAAAAAAACCCCAACAAAATTAACAACAAAAATAGATACCTCATAAACTAAACTGATAAAAAGCCGAACTGAATTAAACAGAAACAAACACAAGCAAACAAATACATTGCTATTTAATTTGCAGCAATAGTTGAAAGGCGAATTAATTGTTTCTTAAAGCATGCGTGCATGCGCGCACACAGGCACACACACACACAATATAACTTTTGGGATGGTGGTGTCTGGGCACCCATGAACTCCACACTCATGTCATGGCCCCCCTCCCCTCCACACCTCCTGCCTCCTTCCCCCATGCCCCACTTCTTAGTCACTCTTTATCCCACAAAGGGGGGGGGGGGGGGGGGGGGGGGGGGGGGGGGGGGGGGGGAGCAGAAGAGGACAAAAAGTGTGATGAAGAAGAATAGAAAAGTTGTCAGAAAAAAGTGGACAGGAAAACATGGAAGAAGCAGCTAATTTATTTCACTGAAGATGGAGGGGCAGAGAAGTTTGTGTTGTAGGAGGTGTGTGTGTGTGGAGTGAGTGGCACAGAGTGGACATAGTAGTTGGCCTGACACTGTGCTGACCGCTAGAGTCTGGACTTGGCGTCAGTATTCTGGTGTCACCTCTCACTGGTGCCGGTGACATGGTGTTTTGACATTTACATGGTCTGGTCTGCTGAAGTTATGGGGGCAAAGGGAGGGGTCATAATTTGTCATCAGTCCAGCGCTGCTCTCTGGCTAGAGACAGAAAGACGTAGTACTTACACAGACTATGGACATACAGTGATACACACATAATTATGTGTGCTCACACATACATACACATACATGCTATGCACCCACACACCATGAGACATGCATGCACACACACATTAAGACATACAAATACATGCATGCGCACATACACTCGCACTCACATACACACACACACACTCACATACACACTTGGAATTTCCTCTTTTTTGAAGGTTGCGGCTATGACCTACAATGCCCACTAACAGTACTGCAGCCTTGCTTGAACTGAGTAAAAATTAAAGTGAAAATTGTGTTTGAGTTGTGTATAAATTTATATATATATGTGACTGTGTGTGCTTGAGCACATGCATACCAACACATGCATGCATGTGCATTATATGTCATTTGATTTACTTCCATCTGTGCAAGAGAAAATGTATGTGTATGTGTGTCCGTGCATGCACGCACATTTTGCATGAGTTTGGTTGCACATCTGTGCAAAGGAAATGTGTGTGTGTGAGAGAGACACACACACACACACACACACACGCACGCACACACACACACTCACACACACACACACACACACACACACACACAGTCAGAGAGATTGCAACTTTATAACTTAAGTGTACAATTACAAACTGAGACTGTAAGGGTATGGAAGTATAAGTAAAAAAACTAAAAGGACAGAAACAACTGCTGGAGCACTGTCAGAAGGTAATTCAACAGAAACATTCTTGTCTAATTTAATTATTCCTCCGAAGAGATTTATGAAATTGAAATGAGAGAAATGAGAGAGAGAAAAGAGACAAACCAAAAAGAAAACCCAAACAAAAACAAACAGTACTATTGTGAAAATGAAAAATGAGAGAGATGAGAAAAAGGAGACACAGCAACAACAACAAAATTGGTGTGATCTGATAGTGCAGTATTCCTACAGTTCTATGATATAGCCTTTGAAACTGAACTGTTATTTTTGTTTCTTTTGAAACTTAAGTGTGAAGGGAAGTATGAAAGCAAGACCCCTGTTTAGGACTGTGTCTCATTTATTTTATTTTATTTTTTGGATTGGGGCTCCTGACCTTGTTTTTAATGTAACATGAACAAAAGCCCACTGTCTCCTACATAAGGCTACAGTATGCATAAATCAACAGTTGTAGTATGTTATAAAGATTTTTTCCCTCCCCTCTGATGACAAATCACTTATGTCTAGAGTCTAGACATATATTTGACTACATCACTGAAGTGTGAGAAAATCGTAAGGATCAATCGGGTCATCGACCCATCCAAACAGTTGCTTTATTAATTTAAAGCACGTACGTCATTGAAGCTGAAGACAAGATATAGAACATTACTGTTGACACACCGACTTGGTACAATGAACAAACTAAATAAATGTTTACTTTTTTCCCCTCTCCCATCAGCAGATCTTTGTGTTCCAAATCTGCTGTCAAGTGTGCTATTTAGTTTAATGTTACTGACTGCATGCCTTATCCCTGTTTCTACTCCCCCCCCCCCCCCCCCCCCCCCCCCCCTCACAAAAAAGACTCCCATAAAAAAAACTACCAACAAAACTTAAAGAATCCAAGGAGAAGAACACTGGACACAGTGATGCAGATCAAAGGGACCGTCTATGTGACACAGGACATAAGGATTGCTGAAGTTAAGCATCCTGGTTCTCAGTGACCTGTAACACTAACAGGCTTTACTGTGAACAGTGACTAAGACTGAGCAAGGACCATTTTTTCTTAAAAACAAGTTTCAAGCTTTCCAATGACTGTTTCAAAGCTAATCCAGGAGGAATGGGGATGACAGGGGTGGGGTGAGGGATGGATAGGTATGTAAACATACAGTAGAGATGGGTGTTTTTTTGTGAGGTATTTTTTGTTGTTTGGGGGGGGGGGGGGGGGGGGGAGTTGCCTTCTTTGGAGCTTGTCAGAGTTTGCTTCAAGCACTACCATTTTAATGATAGTCACGTCAAAAGAGGGAGGTGGACATATAATTAATATGAATAGATAGCCAGAGGTGGGGTATGGGGGGGGGGGGGGGGGGGGAGGGAGGATAGATTTTATCAAGGAAGTAATAAAGTCATGACCTGTTGGTCAAAATGACACACATACCTATAGATTTTTTTTAAAATTGTCATAAATTTATCATCATTCTAAGTTAAAAGCATTACGGCCATGCACTCAGGTGATGTACCTATATATTGATACACACACTCATGTCCTCTCTCTCTCTCTTTCTTCTCTCTTCTACTCTCTCTCTTCTCTCTTCTCTCTCCATCTCTTCTCTCTCTCTCTCTCTCTCCCTCTCCACCTCTCTCTCCCTCCCCCTCCCTCCAATTACCCTCATAATGTGAGTTCTTGCTCTTTCTCTGTCATTTTTCCTAGTTATTTTTAAAAAGAGATTTTGTGTGCTTGTTTGTTCAAAATATTTCTTCAGAGGACTTGCTTTCATGTTTATATATAACATGTAATGTTTAAGCTTAGTTTCTTGGTTATATTTATTCTGGACTATCTAAATTCTCACACTCTTCTCTCTCTCTCTCATCTTTCTCTCTCTCTCTCTCTCTCTCTCTCTCTCTCTCTTCTCTCTCTCTCTCTCTCTCTCTCTCTGTGAGTGTCTATCACTGTATGTTTGCGAGTGTGTGTGTGCACGTGTGCGTGGTGTGCATCAATATCTGTACAAGCATATGTTTGCATGCACATGTGTGTGTGTGTGATCAAGACAGACAGATAGGTCAGAGAGAAAGGGGGTGGGGGGCTGAAGGAGAGATGGTAGGGAGACTAGAGTGAAACTTCAAGTAAACCTATGCATATAGATACATTCTGTGCACAAGCATCTGATTATGAGGGAGAGGAGGGGAGGCAGGTAAAGGGGAGAGTCATGGAGATGGAGAGATTTGTTTTTAATGGAGTTCATAATAATTAATAAAAGCAGAAAAGAAACACCCAAAAAACAAAGGAAAACATAAACAACTGCCCCACCCCCATCCCTACAGTCTTGTTCTAGATTTTAGTTTTTAATATAAAATTTTGCCTGATAGCTGGGTGGGAAGAGGAGAATAGGGAGAGGATGTGATATGTTTTATTTTAGGATCGTATCGCTATCGTAGAAAATTACCGGACGTTATACACAAGAGTGTAAAGATGGGCAGATCCTATGTAAGTGCAGCTGTCAAATTGAATCCAAAACATGGCAGAGTTAAAATAAAAAACAAACAAAAAAACAAGCGAGGAAGCAACAACAATAACAACAACAATACAGTGGTAAAGGCAAGTTGCCAAATTAATATCAAGGGTAAAAATGATACGGTGTCATACACTCTGATATGGACATTACTCCCTAACATTCCCGCCCAAGCGCAGTTACGATCAGATACAGATCAGGCTGCCGCGTGGTGGGCGACCGTGGGTGATACATAAAACAACACAGATATGACAGAAAGGGCTCCCTCTCCAGGGAAATAGAAAATCGATGGAAAAACGGTTCACAAGTTGTGTTAGCTCCCCCCCCCCCCCCCCCCCCTTTTTTTTTTTATCGCTCGGCGTGGTGCCTGCGCATCCTGGACCAAGTGGAGACAAGCGAGAAAGAGTTCAGGTCAACCGGGTCGTTGACGTGTTATCTCCCTTGGTACGGCTGCGGCTTGGTTGCCAGCGAAGTATCGTTGAGTTGGTGGTGTGTTACTTGGTTGCGGTTCTTTGTAACATCGTTACAAAGCAGTCCTGAGTAAAGAAGAAAAATATCAGGTTTTAGCCGATGAATTTTATCTTGGTATGCGTCCACAGTAATAATAATTTTAAAGAAATAATTAAAGGAAGGGATTGTTATTTAAGTTCAATTATTATGTAAATATTACACAGTAAAACAGTGTTAGCTTTTTTTGGGTGTAAATATATAAAGAACCAGGGGTTTGGAAATATTGGTGGTAGTCATAGATGATAAAAATCAGGCGCAATATCTTTAAAATGAAAAATAAAAGACCCAACCCTTTTTTGGGGTCAATATGCAAGCCAGTAGTGACATCCATTGATCCCCCCCCCCCCCCCCTCCCCACACACACACTCTTGCACTTGCACATATATCATTCTCACTCCCTCTCTGACTTACATATGCATGCACACTCACATGCATTGCATGCTCACACAGCCTTGCTTTGTCAGTCTCTTATGCACAACATTTTACTTATCTTGTTCAATAACTTTGCATAGCAGACTTTTAATAGCTGGAGTGGATTGAGAATCTTCATGTTTTATCATAAGAATGCAAAACATGCACCCTGTGTGCGTTAGTATATTTATTTCTTGTGTGTGTGTGTATAGTATGTGTACTCATATGTGAGTTTGTGTTAAGGCATATAAAAGTAATATAGCTCATTGATCAGAAAAATTCATAGGAAAGTAATGAAAGCTGTGGACTTTCGGCTTTGCCCAATCTCCCCCCCCCCCCCCCCCCCCTCCCCTAATGGTTCACTTTGCTTTTACTTCATTAATTAAAGGACATAGTCATAACATGAATTTGTTACAAAAATCATAACAGTTTGGACCCTTTGACTTTCTGTACTTGAAGTTGACATAACAAAATGAGAAGCATTTTGGTGTGTATATTCAGAGATTGTGTGTATCGGTCACTTAAAGTAAGATTTCGGGGGGGGTTGTTAAAATAAAATGTTAAAAGTATTTGTAAGGTTTTTAGGCTGGGGGCAAATTGTCTGGGTCAGTGCAAACTGTTCACCTGATTGAGAGGCTGGTTGACAGATTAATGACCAAAATGGTACTTGTCATGACTGGACCAGAGGTAGTATTCACATGATATATTTATTACATATATATATAATATATTTATATATATTATATATATAATGCACTCTTATATATATATATATATAATGCACTCTGGACTTACCCATGCTTGCATGTCCACTGAGATGTTAACAGTTAAGGACTTGTCATTAATTTGAGTAAATATTAAGTATTTTAAAAAATCTATACTGACTGCCCCCCCAAAAAAGAAAAAAAAAGTGGCTTTGGGGTTTTTAAAAATCCCTGAACATGAAGGAATCTTGAAACGTGATGTGTCTAGATTTAAAAAGATGCCTTAGAGTTAGATGGTCATTGCATTAATGACATATGATACATTCATGGGAAACTATGCCTGACACTTTTGACCAAAGGGATTGATCAGTGTGTTCAGAATTTCTGCTTACACAGCCACACTGCCCACAGTCCTTTTGTACAGGGTTACATGTATGCAAATCATACAAATTTTGGTGTATTTCCAGTGTATGTTTTGATCAATTAAAAAACATTCAAATAGAAATTGAATGCATACTCAAGTATTTTTAAGTTGCTTCTGTCCATTTCTTGATTAAAGGACACTCACATTCTTCTCTCTCTCTCTCTCTCTTCTCTCTCTCTCTCTCTCTCTCTCTCTCTCTCTCCTCTCTCTCTCTCTCTCTCTCTCTCTCTCTCTTTCCTCCTCTCTCCCTCTCCTCTCTCTCTTCCTCTCTCTCTCTCTCCTTCTACTCTCTCTCTCTCCTCTCCTTTCTTCTCCTCCTTCTCTCTCTCTCTCTCTACTCTCCTCTCCCTCTCTACTCCTCTCCATCTCTCTACATCTCTCTCTCTTCTATCCTCTCCTCTTACTTTAGTGACACAACAGATGCCAGCACACACTCTTGTACATAATTATGTGCACATGTTTATTATTTACACAATATATACATACATACATTAAAATGTATTGCTCTTACACAAGGTTCCTTCCCCTCCCCTCCTCTTTTCTTTCATGATTTTCTTACATGTATACCACACCCTCCTCCCCTCCCCTCCTGATAAAAAGAACTAAAACAACAAATCACAAACAAAACACTGCAACTTTTAAGATCCCCCCCCCTGTATTAAAATAAAATAAAATTTCTGCGTCTCTTTTTTTCCTTTTTACAGAAATTTGACCCTTAACCGTTACTCCTGTGTGATATATAAAATTTTTGATACATGTAATTAACAAAGTAGACTATCTCGTATCTACCCTATGAATAAGTCAACAAACTGAATAAATGAACGAGTGAAAAAAACAGGTGAAACAACCAAATGAATTGATAAACACACACACACACACACACTCTCTCTCTCTCTCTCTCTCTCTCTCTCTCTCTCTCTCCTCTCTCTCTCTCTCTCTCTCTCCACACACCAACACACTCACACACACTCACACTCACACACTCACACACACACACACTCACACACACACACACACACACACACACACACACACACACAGGCCGAAAGCACATCTGGTTTTTGTCGAGCTTTCTTGTAAAAGTTGCTATTGTTGGTTGGTTGGCTTTAAGTTTTGATAATGATACTGATAGCCTCTGGCTGAGTGATAGTGCTGGTTGGCTTGAAGACAGCGGATCTTAGAGCCCTCTATAAACTAGTAGTAGATTATAACTATTGTGAAAGAATGGGAAGCCAGGGGACAGGGAGGTACTAGAGGAGGTGAGTGAGCCACGGGCAGGTGGAGAGCCTCCCTACCTACAATTAATTAATGTATGAACTTGGGTACCTGTAGGTCACACACCCCTTTTTCACCTCATTTTTCCCCCCCACTGACAAGTAAGTTCGTGTTGCGTGTATTGTATTAATCCTGTTGACCTTCTGTATGTGTAAGGAAAAGGATGCCACAGCTCAAAATTAATATTGGAATTTTATTCATGAGTACATGCACATGTGTGTGTGCACTTGCATGCAGACGCATGCATTCTCTCTCTCTCTCTGTTTCTCTCTCACACTCTGCCATGCTCTCTCTCTCTCTCTCTCTCTCTCTCTCTCTGAGGAGGAGACTGCGTTGGAAACAACAGAGAAATGATACTTTTCACAATCATTACACTGGTTTCAATTAAGCACAAAACGGATTATTTCCAGATAACTCTTATGACTCGACCTCCCACAGAAGCTTTATGCGAGTAGGTCCCTGAAGGGTTGGGGAGCCAGGCTATCCTAAACCATCACCATCAGGGTCGGGATAGGGGGTTCATGTGGAAGCTGGCAGTTTCATGGGCCCATTTGCTTTCCTGGTCAGGTTTAACTGCCTCTTGATGTGTCCTTCAGGACAAACAGCCGTTTATAGTGTGAGGGTGTTCAGGGCAGGGCATGGCAGGGGAGAGGGAGAGAGAGGGTGATGATTAGTTTTGCTTTTTTAGAGGATTCCCGGGCTTGGTGGCCTGTCAGGGTCTGTAAAGGGGGGGGGCTTTTGTTGGGTCAGGGGTTATTTGGGGGCGGGATGGGGTTGGGGGTGGGGGGTGGTAGCTATGAGGGGGATGGGTTAGAGTTTGGTAACATATGAGGGGAGTTGTGTGGTTTGTGTGTGTGTGAGTGAGTGAGTGACTGTGTGTAGGTGGTATATTTAAATGAAAATGGACAATGATGAGAGACCGAGTTGGGAGGGGGGTGGGGGGTTAGTATATAAAAAATTGTTGAATTAGATGCTGATTTAACCAGTACTACACTGTAGCTTTCTCCAGTCTTGTTTTTGTTGTACCAACTTGATCATGCTAAAGCTAGAAAAGATGGGGACTGAAGGATGGTGGGGTTTGTTTTAAAAGAAAGTGGCGTGGGTAGGGTGGACTGGGGGGGAGGGGGGCCTTTTGAATTCTGCCCTGCTGTTTTTCTTTTGTTTGGACCATGTCTCCTGGTGTGTATTTAGTATAAACTGCGAAGATTGTGTATTCATACAATTCCTTTATAGTTGAGTGTTCTAAACAAAATTATGATGTTACCAAATCACCTACTTCTCGAAATCCAGAAAGATAGGTGAGAAAGAGAAACTCTGACACAGTATTGAGCTTAGATTGTAGTTCAACATGAATGAGTGAGTGTATAGATAGTGTGTGTGTGTGTGTGTGAGAGGAGAGAGAGAGGAGAGAGAGAGAGAGGATGAGATGAGAGATGAGAGAGACGAGAGACGGAGAAAGTGGACTTGGATATTTTCTGTGTCATGATTTCCTGCATGTGATTATGACTAGTATGGCCCAATGTTCAGTGCCACATGTTGCCTGTTTCAGACAAGGTTGCAGGCAGTGCCCCAGGGCAGGGACAACCCCCAGGCTCCATGGGCTTCTTTCTACCTCCCTATGCCCCCTACGCCAATGGGGTGAGTGTCCAGACTGTGCTTGTAGTTTGCAAAACTTGTGCTTGGTCCGTCTGTCCGTCCTCTGTCTGAATGTCAGCTGTTTATCTTGTCAGTCTGTGACAGTGTTACTGCTATGCCTGGTGTGTTTTGTGTGTGTGTTGTGTTGTGTTGTGTCAGTGTGTGTGTGTCAGTGTGTGTGTGTGTGTTTGTGGTGTGTGTGTGTGTGTAAGTAGTTGTTTTGTGTTTCTTTCCTCTTTCATGCTGTAACATTTCTGTCTTGTTTGGCTGTGTGCGCTTGCTGTAGATTTGGAAACAAACTACAGAAATTCATGTCACTTTTTGCTGTCAAACTTGCTGTCATTTTTACAAGTTTTCCCACTTGGCTACATTACACACATCATACAAAATCATGAATGAAAACATGTTGTGTCATGTTCACACTTCCACATGCATGTGTATGTATGATGCACACACCCTTTCACCCTCACCTTGGATTCAGGTTTACACACGCTCATGATTTGTGGATACATACTATATGTGTATGTTATTACATATATGTGTGCACACATGCACACGTCCATCCGCAAACTGGTTTCACCCACTATCCATGCAGTGGAGAACTAAATGTGCAGACATGGTTCTGTCGTGTATCCAACATGCATCCACCCATCCACCTGCATTTCTGTTCATCCAATTCCATCTGTCCACCTGATGCATTAATTTTCATTCCATAACTCATTTACGCGTTCATTCATTTTACAGTCCATTCAACTGGCATTCGTTGTGTATTCATCTCTTTGTGTTTTCACACAGCTTGAAAGGGCCCATGTCAGAAGTTGACTTGATTATGTTTGGTACACAGCCCGTACCAACATGTTTACATGAGATCTGTGATAGGTTAGAGCCTGTAATGACGGGGCATCATTCCTAAATCTGTCAACAGGCCTGCGTGGCACTGATTTAGTTTTGGGGCTGTGTCAAAGGACACTTGGATTTATTGACAGGACGGCTTTGTGATGTCAGTCAGTATGTATGACTGATGCTGCTGCTGCTGCATATATGCTGCTGCAGGTTCTCTCTGCGCCACTGGATAGAGTGGGGAAGGGGAGGAATTGGGGTGTGGGGAGGAGAGGGGGGGGGGGGGGGGGGGGTGGAGGGGCAAAGGAAAGGGTTGGTGAGGTAATGTTCCTAGCTGTTAGTGTTAATGAAGTATGTCAAGGGAAGGGATGGAAAAGGCATTGTTGTTTTGTCTGTGTGGTGGCTGGTTTTTGTGGTTTGTTTTGGTGGGGCTTTTTTGTTGTTGTTGTTGCCATTTGCTTTCCTTGTTGTTTGTTTTGTCAGCTGAGTAATGATTGATTAATCAAGTGGAGCTTGTCATATGCCGGTTAATTGAATTAAGTATTCCCAGGCATATGCAAATGCATGCATGCAGGCACTCGGGTATGCACATGCGCACGCACACACGTGCGCGCACACACACTGAGGCACAGAGTACACACGTGCATAGAGTACACACACAGTACACACACACTGTCAGTGTGTGAAAGACAGACTACTGTCATTATATGAAAGACGGACTACTGTCACTATATGAAAGACAGACTACTGTCATTAATTTATAATAATAATAATGTATGGAATTTATATAGCGCTGAATCTTGTAAAGGAACAAATCAAAGCGCTCAATTTATGAAACTATTGAAAGACAGACTACTGTCATTATATGAAAGACAGACTACTGTCAATATATAAAAGACAGACTACTGTCATTATTTTATGAAAGACAGACTACTGTCATGATATGAAAGACAGACTACTGTCATGATATGAAAGACAGACTACTGTCATGATATGAAAGACAGACTACTGTCATGATATGAAAGACAGACTACTGTTATATGAAAGATGGACTACTGTCAATATATAAGACAGACTACTGTCATGATATGAAAGACAGACTACTGTCAGTATATGAAAGACAGACTACTGTCAATATATATAAAAGACTGAGACTACTGTCATGATATGAAAGACAGACTACTGTCAATATATGAAAGACAGACTACTGTCAATATATGAAAGACAGACTACTGTCAATATAATTATGAAAGACAGACTACTGTCAATATATGAAAGACAGATACATTTCTGTCGGTATATAAAAGACAGATTTCTGTCAGTATATGAAAGACAGACTACTGTCATGATATGAAAGACAGACTACTGTCATGATATGAAAGACTACTGTCAAATATGAAAGACAGATTCTGTCAGTATGTAAAAGACTGACTACTGTCAATATATAGAAGACAGACTACTGTCATGACATGAAAGACAGACCACTTTCATTATTTTATGAAAGACAGACTACTGTCATATATATGAAAGACAGACTACTGTCAAATATATGAAAGACAGACTACTGTCAAATATATGAAAGACAGACTACTGTCAAATATCATGAAATATGTGAAAGACAGACTACTGTCAAATATGTGAAAGACAGACTGCTGACAGTATGTGATTGTGAAAGTTAAGAGTGCTGTCAGCATGTGAAAGACAAAACTTCTTAAAGGCGATTAAACAAATGTAATTAACATGTATACAGGTAATACTAGGAAGGATATGTAGATCTGTCTATGTTTTCAGATCATTTAATCGTAATGATTGATCCATTATTCAGTGGCTGTCCTGCAGGCATATGATGATAAAAAGTTGCCATGGGGCTGGTGATGTACAGGATCATGCTGATTATGTGACATGGATCTGATCTTGACTAGCAGTCTTACTTAGTGTCTACCTTGTCACAGCACTTTTTGACCCCAGGCAGTGCAGTAGGTTGTGAACAAACCATGAAGATGTTTGTTCCTCAATCTGGGGTCTTAATAGTAAAAAGGGGGATTTTTAAAAAAAAGAGTTTGTTTAGAAGGGATCTGGAGGGATCAGAAGGGTCTGTTTTTTTGTGTTGTTTTTGTTTTTTATATCGAGGATAATGGAATAAGCACTTGTGTGCTTTTTTACATCCAGTCCCCGTGTGTTTGCGGATTTGTGAATTCTGTCATCTGTTCTCACCGGCACACAATGGCCTACTCTTATGAAAAGTGGAACCGGATTTAACGTGTGCGCAAGATGTTCTGCGTGCGTTTGCACACGGGACCTTGGTTTATAGTCTCATCCGAAGAACTTTTGGGGAGAGTGGAGTCTGCACTGATGTTAACTCCAGAGGAAAATATTCCCTTGAACGGGAATCGAACCCCGGGTTGTCAGATTGCGAGCGCAATGTTCTGACCACTAGGCTATCCTGTCCCCACTGTATGCTTGTATGTGTGTGTGTGTTGTGTGTTACTGTTGGATCATTGTTTGTCTTGAAAGTAGGCTAGTCTTTTTCTTTTTTCTTTTTTCAAGGGTGGAGAGTTGCTTCCTCTGCGAAAAAAATATTTAAAGATCTAGGAGGAAATAGTTGAAATCTGTTATGAATATAATCATTCTAACAGATATCTGCCCCAAAATATTGTCTTCTTCTTCTGTTGAGCTAGGCAGAGTCTAGAAATGTCCTCCTAAATTTTCTGTCTTCGTGTTATGGCTGGAGTAAGTAATCATTAAAGCCAGCTTCATTGTAAAACCACAGTGTTTGCATGTAGTGATGTACATGCATGTCTTTTTAAGCTGCCAGGGTTCTTGATGGTTTTAAAGTGACCTTTAACTAGTTTGTTTGTTTCTTTGCTAAGCTTGTTCATTGTTTTTGTTTTGTTTTTTTTCTTTGGTTCATTTGTTCCTGACCTTTTGTGTTTGTGTATGTTTTTTTAATCAATTTATTTTAAATATTTCTTCAGATCTCAGCTACTTTTGTACTAATACTGGGTAGAAAATATGTGTACACCATGGATGCTCATTCTTAACACATCATATCTGGGCATATTAGTTTATTACCACAATGCATAGGCACAGCAAGGTAGTCTGCGCTTGTCTGCAAGAACACACTCACATACTTATGTCCACGCACACGTGTGTGTACACTCGTGCACCTGCATAATAATTATGATATTTACTGAAAGTCTCAGGTTTACATTTATTTTGGTTGGTTTATGTTGTGTAAAATAATATGTGTACAGGGTAAGGTATGAGAGAGAGAGGAGAGAGAGAGCATAAGCATGCAAAGTGCATACTTCACTTATTTTTGTTCAGTGACTCCGACATGCATCTTGCGGTTAGGTGTTTCCAAGACATTGGATAAGAAATCAGACAAAAGGAAAGAATGAATTGGAGAGAAAGTGAATAGGTTTTTAATTTTTGTCCCTTGCTCTGTTCGAAGAAACATGGCTGTAAATGTAGTGGACTATCAACCATGCATGTATCGACAGGGACAATGAAACTGAAAGCACTATAGTATAAACAACAACAAAAACAAAGAAACAAGAACAACCCCCTCCCCCCAAAAAAAAAGACACCCAAAGAAAGAAAAACCTGCATCGAGACAAAAAGGATACACAGACACACTTAGGCATGTGCGCAAGGGTGCTTTCAGTTTTGTGACTGTGAAGTGTGAAGGGGTTGAGTGAAGCAGTTTTAGTTTCCAGGGCTTATCCCAGCCCTGTGCAGCATAGCCTCCTTACCACACTGCACTACCCTCTAGTCTACCCTCCCTGATTTGTCTGGTGTCCACAGGCACTGGGGCACAGGTGGCAGGAGTCAGGTTTGCCTGTTATCTAGATGAAAGGTCTTGGAGACTGCAGCTGGCTTGAATCTCAGAGAGAGAGAGAGAGTGTGTGTGTGTGTGTGTGTGTTTGGTAATTTTTGTGTGTGTGTGTGTGAGTGAAGAGAGAGAGAGAGGAGTGAGAGAGAGAGAGAGAGAGAGAGAGAGAGAGAGCGAGCTTGGTAATAATGTGTATATTATAATATGCTTGTATTGTACATGTATGTATTGTATGCTTGCAGCATGTGATGTCGCATGTGCATCTATTTCATGGAGAAAAAAATAGGTCAATTAATTTGGGGGGGGGGGGGGGATTGAGGAGGAGGAAAAAGGAGAAAAGGTGCCTTCAGTTACACATGGTATTAATTTGGGGGTCATCTTCTATAGAGTGCGAGTCCAAAAAAATGTTGGTGATTTTCACAGATTTTTTTAAGTATGAAAAAATGCACTGTGTACTTGTTTTTGAGATTGGGGACATAGAGCAATACCAGGCAGTCATGATACAGTTGGAAATTATCATCAAATGAGGATTGCCTGTATTCCTGCAGTGTTGACCCTGCGCATGCATATTGCGGTAAGGAAGCTAGCAGACAACAAAGGACTGAGGGGGTACAGTGTTTGCTGAAAAATGAAAAAATTTAAAACCTACCATATTCGTTAAAAATCACGAGTCAGAGGCTAGTCTTTCACAAAAAGTGGTTTTTATTTCTGTTGATGCCTTAGTACCTGCGGTATGAATATAAGAGTCACATAGAAAAACAGAAGAAAAGAGTGATTTTTTAATTGCGGTGTGCGGCCTTTTATTTTTTACATAAATTACTGATTTAGTATAGACCTGTGTGACAAGTTTATGTGTTTGTTTGATTGTAGAAGTGTGTTGAAGATTGCTGAAATTTTTAAAAAAAGAAAAAGGATGCAGTAGAGAAATATTTAGGTTTTCTTTTGTGGTTTTGCTTGTTTTTAAATTGATCATGTTGTCTCCATGTCTCATGCCATATGTATAGTGTATTCATTTTTAATCTATCTCTGTCTCTGACTCTCTCTCCCCTTCTGTCTGTGTCTGTCTTTCTTTCTCTGTGTATGATCTCTGTGTGTTTGAGTTGGGTGTGTGTGTGTGTCGTCTGATCTGTGTGTGTGTCTGTCTCAGTCTCTGTCTGGTCTCTGTCTCTCTCCCCCCTCCCTCCTCTTCCCCCCCCCCCCCCCCCCCCCCCCCCCCCTCCCTCTCTCTCTCTCTCCTCCTCTCCTCCCTCCTCTCACCACACACACACACAAAACCCCACACACGTTCGCGTGCACACGCACAACACACAGGTAACTAACCAACCATGTGCGCGGCCAGTGTTTTGAGCGCGTTTTAATTGCGCGGCCACTTCATCTGGATAAACCAGTTCATCGTTTGTGTTTTATGGCCGCCGTCACGTAATCATAAACGGGCGATGGAAGGCAGTGGATAAGTGTGGTTTTCAACAGCCTGCGTGCTATGGTTGACGGTGTTTTACTGCAGGCTAGCGTAATTCAACACTGGCGACAAGAACGGGAGTGTGCACACACTGTGTGGTGGGGGTGGGTGGTGGTTTGGAAGCCATCCCCTCCCCCCCCCTTTTTCCCCTTTCCCTCTTTGTCGTTAGTGCGCCCGTTGACAAGCTATTATGAGTTTTACTGGGGCAGTAGTAGTAAGTAGTTGTAGTTATGTGGTCCATTGTATTGGGAGGAACAGTGTAATTCTAAGGTATGCAACAGCTGGGATCCGTTTGCAGTCACTTCACTGTTGTTGTAAAGATTGTGGATGTTATCTTTCTGAGATTTTTGTTGTTGGGTTTTTTTTAATTACTTGGGTACTTAATAAGTCACAAAAGAAATAAAATTAGAGACTAGGTAGGGAATGTGTAGGATGAGTGAAGATTGTACATATGTGCGATCGTGCGTGCACACGCACACGTGTGTGTGCGTGCGCACGCAATCGGGCGGGCGTGCACGCACGCGCGCGCGCGCGCACACTCACCACACTCTTAACACACACACACACACACACACACACACCAAACACACATCTTCACCACTTCGTCCCCTATCTCTCTCTCTCATACATAGATTTGTGTGTGTGTGTGTGTGTGTATATTAGCTGATCAGTTTTGAAGTCTTCTTAATATACGTTAGTTTGTAGAGTCTCTTTTGTTGTTGTTGCAGTTAACTGATTGTTGTCTATGGCAGTAATTCAAGTTTTCAGCATTTGGATTTGAGCAGCGATTCACTTTTGTTGTAACTCCACTGTCTGCAGTCAGTAAACCAATCCGTAGAATGGTATAGCAACCATTGTGGCACAGCAGCTAACATTTTTTAAAGTTTTAAAATGTTTGTTTTAGGTTTAACCTTGTCATGCATCTCTTCTCACAGCTTCTCCCGATGAGAATTTTGGTGTTTGTACGGTTCATGCCCGTCCGGTGCACAGAAGTTTAAAGGGTAGCTCTTTTTTCTAGCTGCACCAACACCGGGAACATGATTTAAACTTCATAAAACATAACAGTGTTTAAGTTTTAACTTTATGGCGTGTACAGTTTATATTGAGGGAAAGGAATTATTTCTGCTCAGTGTGAAATACCTCCACCACCTCCACCACCATTATCATCACCACAACCAAACGTAAGAACAACATAAAGCAGAAATAGGAGCAGAGGTACCTCGTTTCAGCACCATAAAAAACGAGACCCCTTAATGATAAATTGATAGGAAACCGAGAGAAGACAGGAGGAGGGAGGAGTGGTGTATTTCCAGTTGATGGAAGCTAGCATTGTGTGACCGTTACACTACAGTGTTATCGTTTTT
>CM054135.1:69330823-69338323 GCA_028751875.1 Rapana venosa
CTTTAATCGCAGTCTTTTTCAGCCAAAGCATCTCTATTGTTACTCGTTCAGGGAATCACTCAGTGTGCCTTGGATAAACTGAGAGAGATAGGGGGGGGGGGGGGGGGGGGGGGGGCGGCCTTGTAGACAGAGACGACTCTGGCATTTCCCGTTACTCTTGGATCATGAGGTGGGAAGAAGTATTGCAAAGGACTTTCCTTTTCCTCATGTAATTGTTGTTGTTGTCCATTTGTACGCTTTTAATTCGCCTGTGTCGCCCCCATTTTTGTGATTCGACTGACGCCTGGTAAAAAATTAACCTTCTCCTCTCCTTCCTGTCCCATTAAGAAAAAATTCTCCTCGGTTGAAAGCCCTACTTTATTTAAAGGAAATTTATCTTCACAAACGGTAGGTTAAAGTTTGTGAGAGGTGTCTAGACGTCATAACCCAATACGGCAATAGACATGAATTACTGGATATCAATGACGTGACCTTTAAAACTAACGTGTAAGGCATGATCAGGGATATCATGCTGCATAGTAATCATCCCTTGTGATGTCTGATGCGGTCAATTATGACATCATCTTTCGTCAGCATCATCAGGGTTTTTTTGTTGCTTTTTTTTTTTTTGGGGGGGGGGGGGGGTGGGGGTGGGGTGGGGGGGTCCTTGTGTGGATTACTTACAACCCAATTTGCGATTAGAGTCAAGTTGGTCAAACACTGAGTTTGTTAGCCTCAGAGGAAATAAGATTAATTTCCACCTGGGGAGGGGGGGGGGGGGGGGGGGGGGGGGGGGGGGGGGGGGCTGGGAACCGAAGATTCACAGGTCTTCAGGATCAGAGGGAAGAGATACGGTGTGTGTTCTGTATTGGAATTGGATGGGTAGATGTGAGCCGTTTCAACTCGTAGCTGTTACGGGAGTTTGCAGTATAATCATACTTACTATAGAAAAGAAAAGCGGGGAGCTACAACATGAGAAAATAATGTCAATTCTTTCATTAACAAAATGATAAATTAATTTTTAAAAAAAAACACCTTTAGAAATAAGGTGATTCGTACCAGAAGTAAAGTTTTATTGAATCAAACAAGGATTTTTTTCTTTTGGCTTTCTGGTCTGGCACTGACATCATCGTGTAAACAAAACGCTTGTATGCAGTTTTTCCTTCCCATCCGGAAGGGAGGGAGTAGGTTTACCATGGTAAGAGAGATTTGTAATGATAGCGCAAATCTTTTGAGTCGAAAGGACATATTTTGACTGTGTTAGTGGTAGCAGTTTAATAGAAAAGTAGATTTTTCATAATGAAATAATGACCTGTGGAGAAAAAAAAGATAGGGTGGGTTTGTTCGTTGGTTGGTTGGTTGGTTTGGTTTGGTTTGGGTTTTTTGTTTGTTTGTTGTTGTTGTTGTTTTTTTTTGGGGGGGGGGGTTAGTTTTTGTTGTTGGTTGTTGTTTGGGTTTTTTTGTTTGTTTCTTTTAGATTCAATTAACCTTTTGAAACGAATTGTTGTTTTCTTAAAATACGATTTTCTGGAATCATCAATTTTGACAGTTACGTGATAACTTAGTTTGTCAGTGTTTTCAGATACTTGCAAATCAGAGCTATTACCTTCTAAAAGGAATAATAAACACCATTGTGTGATTTTAACATAAAGTCCTATAGAAATACAAAATTGTTTTGTACTGCAATATTGTCACGAATATATGTTGTTTGTTTGTTTGTTTCCTTAAAAATTTTTTTACTGCAACATTGGCACGAAAATATACTTTGTTATGTTCAGAAATCATACTGCAGTATTGACATCGAAATATACTGTGTGTGTTGTTTTTTAAAGCTCATACCACAATATTGAGAAGGAAAAAACCCCATTCTTTTCAAAAACCATTCTGCAATATTGTCTTTTCAAGAGTCATAGTACAAGCTCGAAAATATACTTTTTTCATTAAAAAAAATTATGCTGCAATATTGACACAAAAATATACTCTCTCTCTCTCTCTCTCTCTCTCTCTCTCTCTCTTCTCTCTCTCTCTCTCTCTCTCTCTCTCTCTCTCTCTCTCGCTCGCTCGCTCGCTCGCTCTATCTCTCTCTCTCTCTCGCTCGCTCGCTCTATCTCTCTCTCTCTCTCTCTCTCTCTCTACTCTCTCTCTCTCTCTCTCTCTCTCTCTCTCTCTCTCTCGCATAAATAACCCTACTGCAGTATTGACACGAAAGATTCCCCGTACCTGTGATGGGAAAAGCGTCAGCTGAGAGTCAGTGGGTGCCGTAGAGAGTAGAGGCAGGCAGGCTGGAGAAGTTTGTAGGGAGAGTCACTTGTGTGGAAAGAGGCCGATATTCCGCCTGAGTGCTGTCGCAAGTGAAGCATGGCTGGCAGTTGCTGCCTCCGGTGTATGTCTGTCTCTCTGGCACCTTCTGGTTGGCTGGCACGTGGGATGCCAAACCACAGGTTCTGATAATAATATATTCTGCTTGTCTCCTCATCACGCTGCTCGCGCCCGCCTACTGCCATCTTTCCCCTTTCCATCCCCTGTCAGGTTTTGACCCCCCACGGCAGCTTTGAGTGCCTGTGTTTCTGCCTCAGACTTAGTGCACAAGAATGTAAAGGTTTATCTCGGTGTATCTGTTTAAAACTGTGGATAAAAAGACCCCCCACCATCCCAAGAAACAGCAACAACAAAATAACAGAAACATAACCTCCCCCCCCCCCCCCCCCCCCCCCCCCCCCCCCCCCCCCCCCCCCCCCCCCCTCTTCCCCTCAAAAAAAAAAAAGAAAGAAAAGAAAAGAAAGGCAAAGCGAAATAAGGCAAAGTACCAAATTATCGAAAATAATCTTCCCCCTTTCCTCCCAAACAAAGAGGCACCGTGGTCGAGTGGTTTAGGCGGTCAACTCGTGATCCAGAGGTCGCGGGTTCGATCCCCGCTCGGCTCGGTGTTGTGTCCTTGGGAAAGACACTTTACTCCTATTTTCCTCACTCCACCCAGGTGTGCAAGTGGGTACCAGCTCTGCTGGGGAAGTATCTGGCGACAGACTAGCGTCCTGTCACAGGGGTGGTGAAAAACCATCAGTTCGCTTAACGCTACAGAAACCGGGATAAGCTCCGGCTCTATGGGCCTTCTGGCTCGAAAGAACATACTTGCCTCCCAAACAAAGAAAAAAAGTCGAGCATTAATTACCACTTTGAGCGTTCACAACACACAACTCTGAACACTGAAAAGATTTATTCATAAAGAGGCCGTTAGCCCATACATGAAGGAGGTTGCTGATCGAATCAATGGCTAGTGATAAGAATACACTGTATAGCACAGCTGTGACAAAACACATTTAAACAAATCCGCTGTAGGAAAAACCCTTTTGACTTTATATTATCTCTTATTCTAAAGGCTTTACATATATAAGGCTGAGTTGCTAATATCTCTTGTTAAGACATTAAAAGTATTCTTGAGTCTAGAGTCTTCAGTCTTGCTAATGACTTATTAGGATTTTTACATCCGAGGAGCAGAGTCCTTCTGGTGCTTCATTACATAGAGACCATGTTGTATCAGATTTACTATCCATTCTGTGTCTTCAGTATATTGAACATTTATAGCTAACACGCCCAGTCTGCATTTAGCCACTATTCTTTTCAAGTGTTTGTCCATTTCAAGCTTTGAATAGGGGTTGACACCGTGGAAGCTTATAAATTGTCAATAAGTTATGTATTTATCATAAATTGTATACAATCTTTTTGTCATTGTCAGTGACAATCAATCGGTCCTTGTCTAAAAACAGCAATAAACTCTTTTCGAATTTCCAACACCTTGGTTTAATAAACCAGACATACCCAAAGCCATATTTGAATAAGCAAATGAGTTTTTTCTGTGGTTCAGTTTTTGTTTCCCTCAGCATCTAAATAATTTTTTAAGCATTCTATAAGATTTTAAAGGTAGTATGTGCTGTTCCATTTTGAAAAATGTAAGCCAATACCTAGCACAGTTTAAGCAGGATTGATTGAAAATGATATCTTATCTGTTTTGCTGTCATCAAGATCGTTTGATGTTCATTTAAATCTTCTCCTAAGAATTGCTTCAAACCACATGAATACTGATTCACTTTGTATTGCTGCTGCATCCAAGTCTCAAATTTCAGAACAAATATGACTGTTTTATATATATGTTGCAGTGCATCAGATGTCTTAATAAATAAATAAATCAGATGAGTAACTATTCATAAACGGGTTTTTCCCCCTAGTACACACTATTAACTGGTGTCTCCCCCCCCCCCCTCTCTCTCTCACTCTCTGCTTGCGAGATCTGAGATCTGTACATTTAGTGGTGAATATAAGCTTACAAAGCCCTAATTCAGACTATCCTTCTGTACGGAAGTGAAACCTGGACATTGACTGCTGAAACAGCAAAGCGAATCCAGTCATTTGAAACAAAATGCCATAGAAAACTACTGGGCATATCCTGGAGAGAACGAAAGACAATGAATTTGTCAAGAGTCAAATAACACGGCTGGCAGGTCCACAGGAACCCTTCTACACATCGTCAAGAAGAAAAAGCTGACATGGTTCGGCCACATCACCCGCCACAACACTCTGCCAAAAACAGTACTGTAGGGAACACTCGAAGGTGGCAGAAAGAGGGGAAGACAGAACAAGTCATGGATGGACAACATCAGAGAATGGACCAGGATGAATGACTCGGCACTACTGCGCAGAGCCGAGGACCGAGATGGATGGAGGAGGCTTACCACGGCATCGTCTTTCCTGTCTCCCCCACGACCGCCAAGGTCACGGGTCTGATGATGATGATGATGATAAGCTTAGGAGAAAAACAGATTAATAAATACTTTGTTAGCCTGAGGCATAGCATCTTCATCGTACAGTCATTATTTCATGAGCAGCTAGGAAACCTCCCTTTCTAAAGGCAATGGAATCCCTTTTATTCAAATTAATTTTGGGACCATTCACAGGTGAAGCTGCAGCACCGGACACATTGTTCAGCTGCTTTTTTAATTAAAGTACCACTGTTTCAGATAACAAGAACATCATCATCTGCAAGTAGAAGAGGGGTGAGGAGAGAGAGAGAGAGAGAGGGGATGAGGAGAGAGAGAGAGATGGAGAGAGAGAGGAGAGAGAGAGAGAGAGGATGAGAGAGAGCAAAAAACAGAAGATATCCCAAAAAAGTATTTGATATACATCATTGCAACAAGCAAATAGTTAACAAAGTGTGGCAAAACAGATGTTGTAACGGTCTAGTTTGCCAGTGGTTAAGTGTGTAAAGAGTGCGTGTAAAATAGCGCCCCTTTTAAAAAACCAGATCATTTTGAACGAACATATCAAATCTTTTGTGACGTCAGTGCTTTTAAAATGGCTTGGGGGGGGGGGGGGGGGGGGGGGCTGACTAAAACTGATTTCTGTAATTTTCCTGTGTACCCGAATGAAGTCAAAGACAGAATATTGAGCATTACACATATATATTTTTATCAGAGGATTTTGCATTACACATGTACATTTTTATCAGACAGAGGATTTAGCATTACAGGTGCTTTTTTTTTTATCAGACAAAAGATTTAGCATTACACATGTATATTTTTGTCATGCTTAAGTCAACAGGCGTGTTGACACTGGTGACGTCCAGATCATCACCCCGATAAAGAAATAGACCTACACAGCTTGTTGGGTGAAATTGGTGAAGAGGGGAGAAGTGAGCCCTACTGCCCGGAGACACACGCACAGTCTCGGTCACCACTTTATTGCTGGCTTTATGTATGTATCATGGTGTCCAGTAGCCCTAGGGGGGAAGATTTATTGTACTTGGCTCTCTGACTATCAAAATGTTGACAGGCTGAGATGGGCAGATCACACGATGTGAGTGAAAACTTCGATGATTATGGAACCCACTAGAAATCTTAATTGTTGGCGCGATATCAGGCGGTCACGCCAATGAGGGTTAATCGTGTTTGCATTTCAAGTGCTTTGCAAGTTAAACATGCCTACATTATTTTATCCACTGAGATTGGTTGTACTTTATACAAGAGAGAACATATAAACAAAATTAGTAGCGTAAGTTAAAAAGGTAGTGAAGGAGGGGGAGAAAGTTGTATTTTTTTCTCTTTGTTGTTGCTGTAATCTTACGTGATAATCTTCGGTGAAGTGAATGAGTGTGTGTGTGGTTTAGTTTGGTTTGGTTTGGTTTGTGTTTACAATGAAAATTTAATCCTCTCTAAAATGGAAAAATAGTAAGATTGACACCTCAATTTTTCCTATGTTAACTTAGTGTTTTTACATATGCAACAACAAAGCTGAAAGAGAAGTTGACATCCATTGAAAAATAATGCATTACAAATTTGTTCTTCATGCGCGCGGGTAGACACGCAGAAATGTCTTAGAGCGCTTGTCCACTCTGTGTGGTCATCAGAGAGGCTCCCAAGACTTGACCTCGATATCCGATGCTAACAACCTTCATGTCTTGCATGAACATGTCCATGTATTGCAGCTGTAGGCAGACAGTAGATCTTTTCCCTGATGCCAGTCGTGCCATAGAGAATGTTGGGATATGGTCAGGTCCGCCTCTATGCACTTGATGTGGCCCAGCCAACACAACCTGTGCAGTCTGAGTAAGATGTCTTTGCTGGGAAAACTAGCACGACGCATGCATATTATAAAGATCTTAGTTTGGGCCTTTGTCTTGTCTGGACATGCCCAATCTGTGGCAAGAGTCCTAGAATGAACTCCGTCTCCTCTCCCGCCCAGTACAGGCCTTGCTGCTAGTGAACTTACCGTGGTGACACATGCATTGTACTGGGCCGTGATTGTATCCCCAGTTTACTGGGTACAGTTCTGTTCCAGGTGAGAGAGGTTGCGTGACGAGCTAGTTTCTTCTGCCATGCCAATTTTCTTTAAGAACCGTGCGACATCCGGTTTCGCGCCTCACCCCACCCCACCCCACCCCTCCCGGTGACATAGAATCGAGGGATTTATTGATCGATTAATAAATTCTCTGATGGAAACCTCTGCTTGAGTTGCATGTTGTCATGATCACCCCCCCCCCCCCCCCCCCAATCCCCTCTCGTCCCTTGGGTTAAAGTGATGACGTTTTGGGGGTGGTCTTTCAGTTTGTCATCTTGTCAAGACCGTATCGCGTGCAGCCTTTTTTCTCTCTCTTTTTCTTATAATGCAGTTTGCTTGAAAAATCATGTACAAGTGATTTACATAACTAAATAAAGGAGAGCAGCTTTGGATGACGTGAATTTACGTTTTGTTAAAATTCACGCCTATTTATGGATATACATAGAACAAGAAGGGAAAAGACTTTTTTGTGACCTGTAAGGAACTGAAATGGGGAAAACTCCATCTTGCCATAAAAAAAAGAGAAAAAATGTCATCAGGCCAAATAGGCCAGCAGTCACTGAGAGAGAGAGAGAGATTATTTTGTGGGGTTTTCTTATCTCTTGAAGAGAAAATGTGTATTTACAAAAGTTGTATAAATAACCTTTTAAACAACTTGGAACTTTTGAATGCACCAACGATGCACTTATGCGC